>BEHA01044722.1:0-32681 GCA_002897215.1 Eschscholzia californica subsp. californica | reverse complement strand
GGGGGGGGTTTAGATTGAATGAGTAACAAAACAAGAAAACAAACAAAACTAACTAAACAATATAAGTAAAACGGGCGAGAGAGATTCGAGAGAAGTGTCGGAAGAACAAGATTCGGCAAGCAACAAATAGGTGAGAGAGGTGTCGAAGTCCGGGAATCCAAAATGATAAATCTACGACTATATGTAGTATGATCTAATGTTTCAAAGTATAATCGAAGTTCGACTCCTAAAGTAGATGTCTCTAAGTACTACGTATACCTGGAGATCATACTTAGTCAAACAAACGTCTAAAGCGTTTAATCCCGAGTCATCGAAAGTGTCGTCTAGTCGCCTAACTATGATTAACGCAGTAAGTTAACTTCTTAAGGCTCATCATATTTACCTGGATGTTTGTGTTGAAAAGTGGCCTTCAAACCAAATTTGGTATTGGGCCTTATATGAAGTTTGTGTGTGGGCTTGAGTACTATAGGGTTACTAAATAGAAATGTGTTAGGTGTAAAAGTGATAAAAACAGAGAGATTGTAAAAAACGTGAGTTTGTGCTTTTCTTGAAAAGTGAAGTAACCTAGTGAGAGAAAGAAGATTAGAATGTTCTTGGTGACTCATTTGAAAGATTTGTTATTTTAGAAAGAGAAATTAATGGTCCTGAGTTTAATTTTTTTTTTTTGAAGAATTATGGTCTTGAGTTTAATGGTGAATGTGTTGTGCATTTCCAAAGGTTAGTAGTTAATTTGGATATTTAACTTTGTTATCGAAAAGAGATTTGAGCTCATATTTTGAATCTAAGTTTGATGAGATTTATTGATTGATAGTATTAGGTCTTATATATATTGCTTGTGGTTTTTGTGGTTATATCCTTTAACATCTTTCAAGAGTTTGTGGTGTAAATCCTCCTTGTTGGTTTTATTATAGTTTGTGGTGTGGTTCAGTTTCATTTTCCTCCGATTGAAAAACATAATGAAAATAAAGAACTGCGTGGTGGGTAACTAGTACATTGGTTTGCTTTGGGTTAGTTTGGTAGTCTACGTGCATGCCATCAAAATGATGGCTTTCATTTATGTGTGCAGAAAATGGTGAACGGTGGTAAGGTTGAAACTTGGGCATGCATAAATTTCTCCAACTTAAAGCAGGATGGTGCCATACGTTTTTTCGTAGAACTCGTTGGCATGTGTTCTAGTAAAGGAATGGTAAAGTTGCTGTTTACACTTCTTTTCTTTTTCTTACTCCCTTATTTAGGTTTTAACTTGAAAATAGTTTATATTATCAGGTCTTCAGTCCAAACCCTATAATTCCTATTCGCTCGATCAGGCCTAACCAAATTGAATCTTCTCTTCGAGCTCTACAGTCTACACAAGGAAGCTGCAGTGAATTCAAAAGGGAAGCAACTTCAGCTTCTCATTATTATTTTACCTGATTACTCCGGAGAAATCGTAAAATGTAGATATAGCTTAAATTCTTGTTATAGCTAATTAGCTTAAATTCTTGTGATTTTTCACTCAAATTTTCTTTCTACAGGAAAAATTAAGCGGGTCTGCGAGACTGAGCTTGGGATCGTTTCACAGTGCTGTCAGTCCAAGCAGGCTTACAAGCTTAATAAGCAGTATCTAGAAAACGTCTCTCTGAAAATCAATGTTAAGGTTTGTCTACTAACTTTTGGTATAATATCAATATATCTATATACATACAGATACGTTTTGTTTGGGCTTTGGTGGTGAATGGTGCCTTGTATGGTGATCGGAAACGAACAGGTTGGTGGAAGAAATACTGTTTTGGAAGATGCTTTGTTGAGAAAAATTCCTCTCGTCTCTGATCGACCTACTATTATATTGGGGCTGATGTAACACACCCTCATCCTGGGGAACACTCTCCTTCGATCACTGCGGTTTGTTATACTTCTAATCTATCATCAAGTTAAATATTAACAATTCATAACTGTATATCATGTATAAAAACTGAAATCACGTAATAGGTTGTTGCATCAATGGACTAGCCTGAAGTTACGAGATACCGATGCCTAGTTTCTGTGCAACCTTCAAGGAGAGAAATGATCGACGATCTTTACTTGAGAACGATCCCAAAAGGGGTCCTGTCCACGAAGTCATGATACGGTAATTAGAATTCTATATAGTAAATTAACACCATAATGTTGTCAAAATTTTGTTTTCATTACTTATATTGTGATTATCTGATATGTGATTCAGTGAGCACCTTATAGCATTTAGAAAATCAACAGGGTACAAGCCTCACAGGATCATATTCTACAGGTGAACTATGTTCTCTGAACTCTGAGTTTGACGAGTTTGGCAAGTGTTTATTATCTTATGCTTATATCTAATTTATTGCAGAGACGGCGTGAGTGAAGGTCAATTTTCTGAGGTTCTACTATATGAAATCGATGCAATTCGAAAGGTAAAAATCAGCATGAAGTTGCTAAAATTAACTTTTTAAACAGGTTTTCACGAGCTTACCTCACCATTTTCTTACTCTCAGGCATGTGCTTCTTTGGAGGATAGGTATCTACCTCCCATTACCTTTGTCGTTGTGCTAAAGAGACACCATACTCGTCTCTTCCCTAATAACCACAATGACAGAAACGCGACTGATAGACGCGGAAACATTTTACCTGGTTATACATTAAACCACGTACTATTGTTACTGTCTTGTTTTCCTACGATGTGTTGTGGGTGTTCTATGTTTTCTCAGTAGTTCTTAAATTTAAGTTTCGGTTTGTACGTAGGGGCGGTAGTGGATACAATGATATGCCATCCCACTTAGTTCGACTTCTATCTATGCAGCCATGCTGGGATACAGGTAATTCACATTTTGAACCCTAAACCTGCTCTAAAACATATAATTTCTTACGTTCTTATTATGTTTTTTAACTTACAATGTAGGGTACGAGTAGGCCAACTCACTATCATGTTCTCTGGGATGAAAACAAGTCCTCTTCAGATGCCTTGCAAACTCTTACGAACAATTTAACCTATACGTAAGTAATCAATTTGTTCTTGTTTTTTGTTTGCGACTTCTGTTGGATTTTGATTTGATAAGAAATGCTTTGATTTTGAATTCAGATATGCAAGATGCACGCGATCTGTTTCAATAGGTTAATCCTTATCCTTCGCTACTCTAGTTCAAAACCTTCTTTTGAGTACCAAATTTAAGTTGTGAACTACTTACTGGTGTGTACTTATTCAAGTTGGTAATTGGAATGATTTCTACATTTGCAGTTCCGCCAGCATATTATGCACATTTAGGTGCATTCAGAGCTCGACATTATATCGAGGGTGATATATCGGACAGTGGATCATCTGTACGAGGTAGTAAGAGCAAGGGGGAGAGTAAATAGAAATCAGAGGCAGACCATGACTTGGATCAACTATGCTCACCATAGTTGCTTTCTTCCGGTATAGGCTCCAAGTCATGGTCTGCTTCTGATTTCTGTTCTCTCTGCACGGTTTTCCAAACGCTGAAGATGCTTGCGTAAGAGGCTGGCTGAATTTCCTTCAGACAGGCCTGTGATTAACAAGTCACCATAGGTTTCCAGTCGGAAGAAGCAAATTAGCAACAAAAAACTAACTTTTGACAAATTTATGAAGGAGCTTGTACATGATAGTTTTAAGATTTGCATTTGTTACCTTAGCCTTGAATATGTGCAGTCGTTTTAAGACAGCTTCCCAGTACTCAACGACCTTCGCCGTGCCAGAACGCATCCATGACTCAATCTGGGTTTGTAGTACTTCTAACTTACTGTAAGTTTTCCCTTGCAGGAGATTCTTCACGTCTGCTTCAATGCTCGAGTGCAAGCCCCTGTCTTCTGCAAGCAACTCAGGAGGTGGTTGCTCCCCGCGTACCCTTGCTCGATCTAGAGCATCCTTTTTTCGAGATTCTGCTAACTCCCAATCACAAACTACCATTAATGCGTACAAGAACAAGGATTGCCGTATCAGTACCATAATCTTAGGGATACACTATGCAGAGACAAGATTTCTTGATTTAGATATTAAGCAATATATGACTAGTGGTAAGTATAGAACCAACTAATACAAAACTCTTACTTCGGTCCTTTTAAAGCTAAATGGTCTATTGTGCTTCTTACATAAAGGAAACTGTAATTACGTCATACAGAAAATAACTATAAATGGTGATAGGACTTGAAAAATCTAGGCACCGCGATTTCGTTTTTACCAAGCCTAGTCTTGTAATGCATCAATTTCTCCCCCCATTTGCATATTGTCTTCGCATTGTCAAAGACATTGCATAATAACAGACCTTGGTTTCTAGTCGCGAACATTCCCCAAACAACACATTATATATAAAACTCCACAAGTAATTAGGCATTTCCACTATAATTTCTCAACTAAACCAATGATTCGTCGGAATATGAGGCAGAAGAGGTGAGAGAAAGGGTAATACCTCCCAAAACTCTATATGCGTTGGTGTTGCCCGGTCCAGATCAAGATGCATCTTTATGTCCTCGCGGAGCTCTTCCATTTCTTTCACGGTCAAACCCTGTCAAATGAATCCCAAATGTCAATGACTATTTTTTATTATATTTTCTACATGAGGAAGAATAGAGTAAGTGATCTTATTTTAGGCCAAAGATTTTGCTCCATATCCTCTACAACAAGAGTTCAAACTCCAAAACGGCAAAGAAAGTAAAACTAACGAATTTAATGGTCTCCTTAACCATTAAAAGACAAAATTTTATGTCTAAAACAAAATATCATGGTCGACATGAAATCAAGTATAAACAAAAAAACATATGCTGGTTACCATAAGCATTTATTGTAGCACACAAATAAAATTTGTGAAATGTGATAATACATACCTTAAAGACCATGTATGGTTCATCAATTTCAATATCGAAGTCTTCCGAACCATTAAGTTGCTTGGAGAGAACATCAATAGGCTTTATACGCCCTTCACGAAGTCTAATCTCTGATCTAATCTTGCTTTGATCGAAGTGAAACTGCAGATGGAGTATTTTAGCAAAGTAAACATTTAATTTTGCAAATTTAGGACTGGGTGATGAATGACCTCTTTGGTGATCCTTTTTTGAAAACTGAATCAAAGTGGGCATCCGAAAACCTAGTAGCAATAAAAGCTTAAAAACAAAGCTGTCACAAACCTCTTCTTCCTTCTTCTCCCAGTCCTGGAATTCAGCCTTCGCCCGTTCTCTAACCAACAATGCCTGCGGAGAAATAAAACTTGTATAAAGCCAGATACTCAGTTCGATCAAATAGAAACTAAAGTTATACAAACCAACAAGAAACGGAATCCGATGTAGATTATACAAACCATTTCCTCTTCATGTTGTGCTTTTCCAATTGCCCTTTCCTCCCTTCTCTTTTTAACTTTTTCAATCTCAGCCATCCTTTCTTTTTGCCGTTTCTTCTCAGATTTGATGGACAGTGCGTCAAGTGGTACGCCATTAGATACGTCACGCTCGATCTTCTTTCGCCACACAAATCTGCGACGACAAGTCATAATAGTTACCGAAGTCGGTAATTTGACACGAGTTGGCTTCCATACTTGAGTTTCTAAGTTTAAGTACATAGTTAAACTAATGTAAGCATTGCATTAAAACCAAATTAGGTAAAAAACTATATTGAATTAAGAAGTTCCTAGGTCAATTTGGAACATACAGAAAATAATACAGAATTAGAGAAAAATAAGACCTACTTTTCATTGAGGTTAGAATCACCAAAAGGATTCGACTCGTTCGCATAGCCAGAAACAGTATCTGATTTTAGTTTCTTGGCAACTTTCAATGCCTGTCATAAATCAAATCGAATTCATAAATAAACAATAATAATTTCATTATTCTAAATATAAACAAAATTAGGGATTGAGTTTAGGGTTAGAAGAAAATACTTTTTTTTGAGCTCTCTTGGCTAAGTATTCGTTAAGTTCTCCATCTGTGATTGACTTGGAATGCTTTCGCTTTCTTCGTCTATCATCGTCACTTCGCCCCATTAGTAAAGCCGGAACTCTCTCTCTCTCTCTCTAGATTTCACTTTCTCTAATAAGATACGAGCAAAAAAAGAAGAAGAAGATGGAAAAAATAGTAAGGGAGAAAGATGAAAGTCCTAAACCGAACCCTAAACCTAAACCTAGCTATGTCTAGACTTAAGGGTCTGTTTGATAGGCGAGTTTCCCAGAGAAAATAGAAATTTTTTCTCTAAAATAGAATTTTAGAAGTGTTTGGTTAACAAAATAGAGAAAAATAAATTGATGGTCACGTGACTAGTTTTTTCAAATTTCCCTAAAAATAGAGAAACTTTTGACTCCGCTCTTACCAGGGAATGACTTACTTTAAAGAGAAATCTGCTCGCTTTTCCCTTTACTGCTTACGTCTTTCATCTCTCTCACTACTTTCTCCCTTTCACTACTTTCTCTCTCTAGTCTTCAGCTTCATGCCTCTTATTCCAATATATCTCCCAAGAGAAAGCAATCATTATTTAATGCTATACCTTACTTCCAACTCCAAAAACCCCCAAATTCGTTTCTTTCACATGAAGATACAGTCTTACATATAGATAGAGAGAGGGGTTTGTATGTTCTTCCTAATTAATTTTCTACCAATTCTTTGTTTATCCAAATACCAATTTTAATGAACTCTCATCCAGTGTTTTAGTGGCAGAAATTTGGGTCAAAACTTATATCTTTACATGCCACCCTACGAATATCACATCCATAATTATACAAACAATAACACTTTTTGTAGGGTTTCAAGATTTATGAAGAGATACATCTACATAGAGTTGCAGTTTAACAGTGCAACAAGGAAATCAACCAAGAGATAAGATGGTATTGATAAGATTCATGAAGAGATACATTAATTCTTCTTCCCTATACTTCAATGGGGTCCTACTTATAATTTTAACTCATTGAAATCTGATCTAATTTCAAAGTCTCACTATTGCTAGTTTAGCTATACCACAGGTATATAAATTTAAAATAATCCTACATATTGATCTTCTTCACATTACTTTTCCAATCAAATCTCAACTCTTTTTTGTTGTTTTTGATGAAATGATTGATACCCATTTCTTGTTTCTGATTTTTAAGAGAATTAGTTATGCTAAACTTGCAAATTTGCCTCCAATTGTTGGACTCTGTAAGTTTGATTTCAGATGGTATTGATAAGATGGTAATACCACCAAGAGATAAGATGGTATTGATAAGATGGTAATACCACCAGAACAGGTTGATCAACCATGATGAGGCAATACCAAATTGATATATACATACCAAATTTTATGTGTGTAAGTCATTGTTATTAGTTTGTGTTCTTAATTAGTTTGTGTTCTTTAACTAAGTTGTATTTTGCTTCCTTTCTCTCTCTAAATTTATATACTCCTATGTAAAAACTTACTTACCTAGGCGAACCGAGCAACAGAAATTGAAAAAATAGATTTTTTTTCTCTTAACGATACAAACATTGGAAAAACGAAAAGTGTCTATAGGGTAAATGTTTCTTGATGAAAAATTTTCTCCGAATAAATTTTTCTCTATTATTTTTCTTTTCCCTGAATTCTTATCAAACACAACCTTAGTGGATTTTGGAGGATAATGTTTGATTCGTGTTATTTCATCTTTATCCCTTTTGGACATTTCAAATTTGGATAGATTAGAAATACACCGACGATCAACCATCTTTTTCTGACTCAAGACCTTCTTTCTTGTCAGTCTATTCATTGCTTCTTTAAGCATTCTTGGTTATTTTGGACATACCGTCCTCATCCTTTTGTGATTTGAATGACTGTTTAGGAGAGTCATAAGTCTCTTTGCATGTTTAACCAAGTTTAGAATCTTTTGGTATGTATTGTTAAATTAGCACTTTATAACATCTCAATATAGAAATAAACTTCTTTATTGATTCTCCATAATACTTAGTACAGGGATGATGTTAAAAACTAGAAAAACACTTAATCTAGATTAGTGCCTAAAGTAGACTCCGATCACTTTCAGCATCCTTAGCAGTCTAGGCTTCTGCTCCCTCTTGGATCTTCTCTCCTTTAGCCAAATACTCAGTTCCCAGCTGCACCTGTACATTCACAATGATAGGGCATTTTAGGTATCCAATACCATATTGAGAATTTTTCAGTATTTGATAAATTAACTGTTAACACCTGAACCGGAAACTACCATTCCGTTCTTCTTGTCCTCCTGGAACTTAGGGCAGTTTCTCTTCCAGTGGCCCTTGCCATCACAGTAGAAACATTTGGTGTCAGAAGGAGGACCTTTGTCTTTAGGTTTGGCAACTCGTTTACCTTTTCCTTTTGACGCAGTTTTCTTCTTCTGTTTCCCACCATTCTTGAAACCCTTGTCCTTTTGTACCATAAGAATATCCTTCTTATTCTCCACTATTGCTACATCCTTTTCGGCTGTTAGATGCATGATATGAAGTTCCTCCAATGTCTTGTCCCATCCATTCATGTTGTAGTTCATCTTAAACTGGTTGAAACCACTACGGAGGGAATGGAGGATAGTATCGGTAGCCGTCTGTTGGCTATAAGGAAAACCCAGTTTGGCCAGCTTGCCAATGAGCCTGATCATGTGACGAACATGAGGCCCTATTGGTTTTCCTTTCTCGAGGCGCATGTCCATAAGTGCTTTAGAGGTTTCAAACCTCTCCAATCTCGACTGTTTCTGGAACATTTCCCGAAGTTGTCGAATAATGGAGCAAGCATCCATGTCTATGAACTGCTCTTGAAGAGTTGGTTCCATGGTTGCTAGCATCAAGCACGTTACTGGCTCTGCCTTCTTTCGAATACTCTTTTCATTATCTTTCTCTTCTTGAGTCGAAGTAGCATCCAATATAGGAATTGGAGTTTCTAATACATTTTGCTTGCCTTCCATCCTGAGAACTATTCCCAGGTTCCTCTCCCAGTCGAGGAAAGTTGTGCTCATTCAGCTTCTCCTTCTCGAGAAGTGAGCGAAAGTTGAAATTCTCTTTTGTCATCTTAATTCTACATAAAGAAATGGCAAAGTTCAAAAACTCGTCGTGTTTGAAAAGCATTAGTTTTCACACATAATTCAATATAAAATCGTCCCCAGTTCTTCGGAGTAAAGCGGACTAGGGCCCTGCCCTTTGACTCCGTCGTTCTAGGTGAGTAAACTTACTTCACTGATCATACCCTTATGACTCTTGGTTGATAGATTTCATTGATGAATGACTAATCTATCCTTTTGCCTCGAGTATCCAAACTCTTTTGCTGATCTCTGAGTAGAACCATTTAGACATGTAGGACTCTTCTATAGACCTACCCGCATCGTCCCAAGGTAGAGGAGGTACTCTACGAAGGTCGACCCACCTTCCTCGAACAAGGGCGCAAAGGGTGTCTTAATCTGGATAGACATTTCACTCAAGATTACTTTTAGGGACTTTTACGCTAATCTGGCATTTGTTATAGTGAACTATTTACCCTAACTAACATCCACGACATAAAACGTAAATAAGTAAGTGCGCGCGAGAAAGTAAATCAAGCAGACATGGATCCCTAGTATGGCCCCTGACCTAGAAGATCTAATGTCCATTGGTTTGCTTCTTGTTTCGTCTTTTGGTTCGTCAAGATCTCCATCTTTGAACCTCCATTGTTTTCACCCACTCGCCTTTGGATTCCTTCCTCGAGTTTCTTCAATGGACTCATAGACCCTAAACTCTAATTACAAGACTCTAACGATTCGCAGATCGTATAAACTTGAAATTAAAATTAATAACAAATTATTCACCCATCTGTGCTTAAAACAAGAAGAAATAAACATTTTCTATGGCCATACTAGTTTCCCGCATTCACATCACATGCAATCATATAATATATCAAGGCTAAGAATTATATATGCATGATAATCTTGGGAGATACTTTTGTCGACATCATATGTCACATTACGGACCTTAAGTCTAAATTCGAAGAATTGGACTAATGGTGCCTTCCGGTTTTATTTTTTATGATTTCCAAAATCAATTTTAAGAAAAACTCCGTTTTGGGCTCGAGAAAGCCCGAGTCAATTTCGAAAAAGACTTGGTTCGATTCTTAATGATTTCATAAATCAATTTAAAGAGAAAATTTGGCAAAAACTCCGGATGGCCGGGATTAATTTTGAAATTATTTGGTGGGAATCGGAAGAAACTTTCGCAAAAACTCCCACTCGAATGATGGTCCCTTTTCATGGTCCGAAAAGCCTCGAAAAAACCCGGGACAAACCCCTAGACATGTCCCGGCCCAAGCCCACAAAAGGGCTCGGACAAGGTCCGGACATGGCATGACCCATAGGGCCGGCATGTCCTGGCCGAGGCCTTTAGGCCTGATCTCGTCCTGGCCGGAGCCAGGACGCTAGTCTATGTACCAGACGCGTCCCAGACGCATCTGGTGCTGGACCGGACCAGCACTAGGTGTCTTGGACTAGGTCCGAGACACCCAGGACCTCACAGACGCATCTCCAAGACGCGTCTGGTCGAGTGCTCTGGACGCGTCTCCAAGACGTGTCCAAAAGCTTCTATCGCAGCTGCTAGTCGCGTCCTAGACGCGACCTGAACGCGTCCAGGAGCTTCCTGGTTGCAGCTGCTGGATGCGTCTAGGAACTTCCTGGTTGCAGCTGCTGGACGCGTCCAGGAGCTTCCTAACCGGACACTAGGGTTTTCCAAAAAACCCTAGTTTCCAATTTTTTTTTTTTTTGCAAATCTCTATTTGCTATTTTCCAAAATTTTAAAACTCTTTCTAAATTTTGAAATCCTTTTAGAACACTTCTAAAATTTTCAAAACTTTTAAAATATTCCAAATTTTGTTTCTGGGAGTTTCCTTAAACTCAAAACAACTCCTTTTAGAATACTTCTAAAATTCCAGATTTTTGTTTTTGGGAGTTTCTTAAAACTAAAAAACAACTCTTTAATCAAACCAATTTTGATCCAAAATCTTAGATTTTTGAAAAACTATCAAGAATAAATTTTGAAATCTTTTGAAAAAACTTGAATCCCATTCAAATTTAATCAAAATTTTGTGTTCAAAACACTTTTAAACGCAATAATCTATCTAGAAAAGCATGGAATTGGTCAAAAACTTAGATAAGATAGGCTAATTGCAAGAGGCTCTGACGCCACTGTTGGGTTTTACACCCTTATACTAATGTCAATGGCCGAAATAAGACATCTAATGTCTACATTAGTATTCCCAGGATCACATGCATACGCCCATAATAATACTAAGCAAAACTAGAAGATGAATACCTTATTCGCTAGTTTTTCCCTCGAACCTTTCCAATTGCTTTTGAGAAGACCAAGAGCTTCAAACGTAGCTCCTCCACTTAGGACACGAGCAATGAACTTTATTTCCCACCTTGTTGTTAGCTAGCATACCAATGATGGTCTGATAGAAGAACTACTTTTTCTTTGACTAAATAGATAGTTGGGAATTAGCTCACTTTCTCCCCACTACTTGATGTGGTAGTGTAAGAAAGCTTAGAGAGAAATTCCACACTTTATTCTCTTCCCTAAGAGTGTTTATAAAGAACCCTAATGAGAATACACCTCCTCAAAGGTTCCTAAAACACCCTTTAGAATAAGATTTAGGAAAATTATCGAAAATAACAACTATTGATATTTTCTCAATTCCCTAAGGAGGGGGTGTCCAAACACCACGAAATTTTGCATACATATTTCTGTATATATCAGAAATCTCCCCTAAAAAAATCAGCCTAATCCGAGCCCTAGAACTGCCCGAATTGGTCTAGGCCCAAAAACTATATTTTTGGCCTTTTTGTACTATCTTTGCCTAATTCCTTTTTAGGCCTATGAGATATGTTTATAGGACACTCCCATGATTATATCTCACTCCCACTAGTCATATCCTCGATCAAATTGTCACTCTTATGTGTAACCCGTTGTAGGATCCGATCGAAGTTAGTCGCGAATTACTTCGTAATTCGACGATCGTAGTTGGTCTTTAGCTTAAACTCTACGATCCCTAAATCAATCGGACTTGATGATCTTTTACATCAATTGTCCTATCCGACAAATTGTTCGCATTGTCACCTTGGTCGAAGGACATCTTCTTCAACTCCTTCAATCACATGGCCGGTTAGGCCCTAAGTGGGCCGGCCAAGGAAGCCCATAAAGGGCTATGTTGGCCGGCCACACTAAGGGAACCCTAAAAGGGTGTTTTGGGAAAATACCTATAATTAGGCTTTAGTAATCCTAGTTTGGGTCTATCACGTATTACAGGGATTTTTATATAAGGACCTAATTAGACAACCTAAAGAGAACATACATCAAGGTGTGTGTGTGAGTGTGGGTTTTTGAGAAGGAAAAGCCAACTGAAAAGGGTTTAGTATACACATCTCAGAGAGAGAGAGAAAAGGAGTTTTCTCTACTATCTAGTCAAGAAGAAGGAGTTCTTCATCTCAATCTTCAAGAAGGTCGACTGAAAGGAGGGAGTTCAAGTTATACACTCGGTGTCTCAAGTAGAGGAACAACAATTGGGGCTCTTATCTTCCAAATACTGGTCGGGATTTAGTTCGTGGGAAAGCGATTAAGGTAATCTTCTTTTTATTCTAGTTAATTGATATGTTCATGTATAGATCCTGGTAACCTAGTGTTAAACAACTAGATGTTTGAGATTCCGCTAACAACACTAGCAACTAGATGTATTAGATACATATATCCCTACAGCATCAACATACTTAAGATTACCACTAGAGTTATAACAAGTCTACCCAAAATTTTTTCAAATTTGATCAAATTTTTTGAACTCTCAAATCTTTTGAAACCCAAGGTCATGAGGCCAAAATGTTATATCCCCATCCCCAAACTTAAAACTAACATTGTCCTCAATGTTTTAAGCATATACTCATGAAAAGATAAAAGACATATTAATTTTAAGAGGAGAGTGGAAAAATATTACCATAGCCGGAGGTGATAAAAAAGGTTACTACTGAGACTCATGCATACCGAGTTCCAAGTTGATGATAAACTCACCGCCATCCCCAAACTTTGAACGAACCTCGTCTCAAAAGCAACACAAATAAAAACCACTCCTAAATTATCAACAATATGAAGAAAATTGAAGTACATAACTGCATGACCATATAAAAATGACCACTCACGCGGGAACACTCGATTGCATCGAACCATGCAATTAGTCGTTGATTCTCTTGCTTTCACAAGAGCACGAGTTAGGTTTCGTGGAGGGTTTCCAGAGATGATACTCACAAACATCAAACCCATCTCAATCGACCAACAAATCATATAACAAAAGACGAAAGATTTGGGGGTCTACCCAAAGAAAAGATGTAACCGGTAAGAACCGTCTCACAACAATGTGATGGCATGGGTACATATGTCAGACGACAAAAAATGAGAGGTAATCCCCAAACTTGGATGATGACAAGGCAACAAAGTTTGATATAATAACAGAGGGGGCATGCATTTCACTAGAATGATCTACAAAGGTCCCAGGAATCAAACTAATCATGTTGTTATGGTCCTCCTGTGCATTAATAGTATTGTCCCTTTGAACTACCGGTGCAAGCATATATATATCACAGGTAGGGAATAATTGTTGAGAGAATGAGAGTTTAGGTCTATTAACTGGTTTAGAGCCAGATTTCGACTTTAAAACCTCGTTATGCCCATCACCATTCTCAAAAATCGCATGATCCTCGGGTATGTCTACTGTCATGGGAGTATCCAAGCTAATCATTTCATCACTTTCGAGAATGGACTTGGCACTAGGTGTATTACCCTCACCTGTACCCTTGGGATTTGTTGGAGTTTGGGGTACCAGGGGTCTATTTTGGGGCAAACCCTTTTGTTATTGTCAAAAGCCACCCCAACAGACTGTCATTGTATTTTATCGACGGAGACAAATTCAATAAACTGTCATGCGTAAAAACTAAATATTTGGATGAACAAAAGAGACCACATAGTAAAAGGTAAAACAATAGTACTGTTGGGATTTACACTCTTCTACTAGTGTTTATAGCGAAAATAAGACATCTAATGTCTACACTCGTATTCCCAGGATCACATGCATAAGCTCATAATAATACTAAGTAAAACTAGAAAGATAAATACCTTATTCGCTAGTTTTCCCTCGAACCTTTCCAATTGCTTATGAGAAGACCAAGAGCTTCAAGCGTAGCTCCTCTACTTGGGACACGAGCAATCAACTTGATCTGCCACCTTGTTGTTTAGCTAGCACACCAATGGTGGTTGGAAGAAGAACTCCTTTCTTCTTGACTAGATAGATAGTTAATGGGAATTATCTCACTTTCTCCTCTCTACTTGATATTGTAGATTAAGAAAGCTTAGAGAGAAATTCCACACCTCATTCTCTGCCCTAAAAGTGTTTATATAGAACCCTAATGAGAATACACCTCCTCAAAGGTTTCCTAAAACACCCTTTAGAATAAGATTTAGGGAAATAGTCGAAAATAGCAACTATTGATAATTTCTCAATTCCCAATTGAGGATGCGTCCAAACACCACGAAACTTTTCATGCATACTACTGGATATGTCAGAAATCTCCCCTCAAAATTTCAGCCCAATCCGAGCCCTAGAAGTGCCCGAATCGGCTAAGGCCCAAAAACCCTGTTTTTGGCCTTTTTGTACTATCTTTGCCTAATTCCTTTTCAGGCCTATGAGATATGTTTATGGGGCATTCCCATTGTTATATCTTACTCCCACTAGTCATATCCTAGATCAATTTGACACTCTTATGTGTAACCCGTTGTAGGATCCGATCGAAGTTAGCCGCGAATTACTTTGTAATTCGACGATCGTAGTTGGTCTCTAGCTACAACTCTACGATCCCTAAATCAATCGGACTTGATGATCTTCCACATAAATTGTCCTATCCGACAAATTGTTCACATTGTCACCTTGGTCGAAGGACATCTCCTTCAACTTCTTCAAGTACTATGTCTCACCAACCCAACGTCGATCATACTATAACTCCCCAATGCATTTTTGTAGATCATGTTTGGTGAAGAGTAAATAATAATGCCTTATTTCATCAAAAACAAATAACAATGCCTTTTGGTTTAAAGAAAAAAAAAAAGAATAAGTAAATGCTTCAGGGAGGGAAGGAAGCTTCTTATGTCTTCATTAACGCGGTTTAGGAAAATTAAATCATAACTTACGAATGTGAAAAGAAATACTACTACACTATAAATAAAGGCATGTGATGTAATACTAGGGGGACCTAAGGACCCTCCTTTTCACAAAAGTAGTGGGTCTAAGGCATTTGTACTAAGTGAACCAAATCCAGTCATTGGGTAGACCCCATTCTTCTCTACTAAGGGGGTAGTGGGTCAAGACATTTGTAGACATCTCAAAATGTCTGGGGCATTCAAATCCAGACATTTGAGAATTCTGAAATGTCTTAGTCATTTAAATCCGGACATTTGAAAATCTTGAAATGTCTGAGACATTTACAAATCCCCGAATGTGTGGCATTCAATTATAGACAAAATGTCCGCGAACTTTGGTAAAACTTATAGTTTGATAGATTTTGTGAAGGATTTAGAAAAAATTTGGAGGTCAAAATGTCTTTACAAAAACAAGAGACATTTAGAGTCCATGGATCTACAACATTGTCATCCGTGTGAACCTTGCAAATGACCACATCTTTTCTCTCTATGATTTCTCTAATCAAGTGGTACTTCCTTTGGGTATGCTTAGATTTTTGGTGTGCTCTTTTTTCCTTGGCTTTGGCTATCGCTCCATTGTTGTCACAATAGAGTGTCACTCTCTCTTCTATGCCAGGTAAGTCACCAAAATCTATTATGAACTTCTTTATCCAAACTCCTTCCTTTGCAGCTTCTGAGGCCGCTAGGTATTCTGCTTCAGTGGTAGAGTCTGCAATTGTGCTTTGCTTAGAACTTTTCCAACTCACTGCTCCTCCATTCAGACAGTAGACGTAACCATACTGCGATTTGAAGTCGTCTCTATCCGTCTGAAAGCTTGCATCCACATGGCCTACAACCTTTAGAGTATCTTCCCCGCCATATGCCAGGAAGTGATCCTTAGTCCTTCTCAGGTACTTTAGAATATTCTTGGCAGCGTTCCAGTGCGTTTCGCCTGAATTTGATTGGTAATGGCTGCACATGCTCAAGGCATATGAGACATCTGGGTGAGTGCAGATCATGGCGTACATGATAGATCCTGTTGCCGAAGTATATGGTACTTCCATCATGTGTGCTAGCTCAGGACTCTTAGGACACTGATCTTTGCTAAGCACTATGCCATGTGTCATGGGAAGGAACCCTCTTTTGGAGTTTGTCATCTCGAACCGTTGAAGAATCTTATCTATATAAGTTTCTTGACTAAGTCCAATCATCCTCCTTGATCTATCTCTATAGATCTTGATTCCTAATATGTATTCTGCCTCCCCTAGGTCCTTCATAGAGAAGCATTTCTGAAGCCAGTCTTTAACTGATTCCAACATCGGAATATTGTTTCCTATGATTAATATGTCATCGACATAAAGGACTAAGAAAACTAGGTTGCTCCCACTAACCTTCTTGTAAACACAAGACTCTTCTACATTCTTGAGAAATCCAAATTCCTTAATTTTCTCGTCGAATCGAAGATTCTAACTCCGACTTGCTTGCTTGAGTCCACAAATGGATTTCTTAAGCTTGCAAACTTTTCCAGCATTTTTGGAATCTACAAAACCTTCGGGTTGTGTCATGTACACATCCTCTTCCAAGTGTCCGTTCAGGAAGGCGGTTTTGACATCCATTTGCCAAATCTCATAATCATAATGAGCTGCAACTGCTAGAATGATCCGAATGGATTTAAGCATTGCGACAGGTGAAAAGGTTTCATCATAGTCTATACCATGAATCTGTTTGTATCCTTTTGCCACGAGTCTAGCTTTGAAAACGCTAACGTTTCCATCCTTGTCAGTTTTTACTTTGAAAACCCATTTGCATCCGATTGGTGTTGCTCCATCGGGTAAACCGATCAAGTCCCATACTTGATTTTCTGACATGGAACCCATTTCCGATCTCATGGCCTTTAGCCATTTTTCGGAGTCGGGGCTCGTCATAGCTTGGTTGTTTAGGTACTCGACACAAGCCAAATAACAATGTAAGTGACTTACCGCACAAGAAACTTACTCATATATAATACATGAGTGGTTCTCACACAAGTAAATCAAGATAGACGAAATAACAACCATAAAATAAAAAACATCGATAAGAAAACAAATAAGATTATTATCTTCTCAAAATTTTATCCTGAAGGTTTTACGAAATTATCAAGCCTTGAATATTTTGAGTTAACTATACCATTAACGCGCAGAACTCATATTCTGATGCCAGCAGGCCCAATGCCTAACTTAGACTAATTAGTCCTTTTTGAGTGTTATCAATAATATTTTATGTGTTTTTCTTATTAGGTATCATATTTGGAGTTAAACATTAAATTCGGAATAACATGAGCGAATCATCACTATCATTTCATGTTCCCAAAATGAGAGAAAATTACTTCAAGCAAATCAAATTACAAGTGGAGGCAATGAGGAGTCTGACGGTGAAAACGGAAGTCAATTTCGAATTCGGACGGGGAAGTTATGAAAGAAATAATTCCGAGGGTATTTTAGTCCTTTGTGACAATTTGAAGATGTAGGGACAAGGATGGAGACACCTCTTGGTTTCTAAATTAAAGCCCAAAGCCAAGTCCAAGCCCAAAGAAGAATGACAAGGAAAGATTTTATGAGCACTCTATCTTTATGGATCGAAGTCAACAAAGTCTAAATGAATTGACTAAGTCAAGGGACTGTAGGGTTTTAGTAGTCTAAACTACTTTTCATCATCTTCTACTTTGGAAACCAAGCAACCAAAAGCAAGAGAGAGAAAAAGAGGCAAAAAGCTTATCTAGGGTTTAGTTCCTGTAAGTTTGAGAGAGGGAAAAAAAGCTAAGAGGAAGGAGTAGCCAGCCTTAGCTTGGCCGGCCAAGCTAGGCCGGCGAAGCAAGGCCGGCACTACAAGAGCACGGGAAAGGCAGCCATGGAAGCTTTTGCGGGAGCTGTTAGCAGCTTGGGTCTGCTCGGCCGGGACAACCAACAACACGGACAGCACGGGACACGGCTGCGGATGCATCTGCGATGAATGACATTAACTCTCGTATTCGGATACTCTTGAAGCATGATTGAATGTGATGAATGACATTATTTGTTTACATGTGAGTTTAATTGACTTCGTCTAGTTTTATAAACTAGAAGCCTTGATTTAAATCGTCTATTGACACAAAGTTTGATAATGCGTACTTAGTTTGATAATCGATACTTACTAACCTTTGATCGACTATACTTGATTTGACGTATTATACATATTAGTGTCATACTTGTTCGTTTTCGATTCATTAGATAGTGTGTGTAAGTTTGATATTCGATGCTTAGTGACGTTTGATCGATTATGCTTAGTTAGACACATGATGCTTAGGATTGTCAATGTGGGTGAAGTTAATTACATTTTCATGCGAATAGATTATCAATATTTGTCACCTTCGATCTTGTGGATCGAAGTATCCCTCTCAATCGACTTTTGCCTGAATCGAGTCTTACCGTCTCCCGACTCTTGTTCCTCCGACTCTTCTCTCGAATCTCTCTCGCCCGTTTACATTGATAATTTAATTTGTTGTACTTGCTTTCTTCTTTGTTGCTTATTTCATTATAAAGCCCACCATTTACCTTTCTTCCTTTCCTTTTTAGTTTAAGTTAGCTTTTGATACCTAGATTGGTGGATAAGACCCCTCGATATCCAAACTACCTTCCTATCCTTGGATCAATCCCGGCTTTGCCGGATTACTACTTGATACCTCCGCTTGGGTGTGCAACCTTTTCAGGTGCATCAAGTTTTTGGCGCCGCTGTCGGGGATAGATTTAGTAGTTTGGATAACGTTTGTTGTTTTGTTCATTAGTTTAGTGTTATTTGCTTCTTAGGCATTTTTGCTTTATTTGTTTGTGTAGTTTCTTATCTTATTTTTTTAGGTACTTTTGTTTTTTCGAAAAGAGCCAAAAAGAGACATAAAAGCGAAGGAAAAGGAAGGAATCGAAGAGCTTAAGTAGAAAGGCGAACGAAACGAGAGGAGCACTCGATAATATCGCATTCTATCTCATCCTTTTTACTTGTGTGTGATTGTTTAGTTTATAAGTGTTAGTTCCCATTTTGTGATTGCGTGTTAGTATCCTTAAACATTGTGAGATCACGGCAAGTTGGTCATTTGATGAGAATGACCTTATGCTAACTCTTTCCAACATTAGTCGACCATCTACAAGTCATCAGGACCACTCAAATATATATAGGAATGTTCCGACTAATGATAGGAATAGGAGAGTTGAGCATGACCGACCAAAGATGACCATGGGTGAATATCGACGGATGTATGGAGTCGGTCAGACTCGTCATGAATATGGTTTTAGGGATTATGAGCATGAGGGTAATCAACCCCGTAAGAGTCTTCGAGACTATCGTCAAGAATTTGGGATGACAACACCTTTATGTATGGATTTGTCATTTGATGATAACCATATATAGTTATATTAGTATTGATCGACCACGTCGAAGTCTTCGTGACTATCGACAAACATATGAACGGTTCATTTAGTGATGACAATTCCCGACTCGATGTTTCCACTCAAAGAGTCGAGTCTAGGTATCTTCATGAAGGTAGTGAAGAAAGGACCATGGAGACCATTAGCCCGGTTTGGGCTATTTGTGCGAGCTTAGACCATTTGACAGAGTATTGTCCCATGATCCGTGTTCCGCGAGAGTTTTCGTCTAGTTATACTCATGTGCCTTATTAGGAGATGTCTGAAGATACTCTCCAAGCATTTTTAGAGTATCAAACTAGATTCAATCGAGATATAAAAGAGATCACGGAATGGATTCTCAATATTGTTGATAGAACTGAGTCAGAGCCTATCGTCGACGAGGAAGGGGTTTGCGCACCCCAAACTCAAGAAGAGACTATGAATGATGGTGAGGGTAATACACTAACTCTAGTCTTAAGTTAAATGTCGAAGAAGCTCCTGATAGACCCTGTGAGATTGAATTGACCGATGACCCTTGTTGCTCACTCCCTCGCCCATTGTCACTTCACCATGATCAGACTACACTAGACTTTTATGTTCAGGATGATAGCTCTACGAGCAAACTTAGGAATGACAAAATGTTGAACTTTCTAATCTTTAGCACATGTAATTATTTGGATGGGTTATGTCGAATGGAAGGTGTTATGCCTAACTTTGAGGCTCCCGATGCCTTTAAGGACGTCGATGACATGGTAGTTAGAGAGATAGCGGATGGCTTGTTGGATTATTTATTATGGACCTTGACTTGGTCCCCGAACCTATTGCCTTATCCTTGGAATCTAGTTCGACCTTTCACATGATCTTAGACTCGGTTAATGACCCCTTCTGGGACACTTCAGACGTCTTCCCTAGCATGTCTAGGGACTTAGTGGATGTTTTATCTACTAAGCTTGAGTTTGACTTTTTGCCTTCGACTGACTTGCTCTCACTTCACTTCTATGTCGATCCTTTTGACGACTTCTTAGTCGTCGCCCCTAGCATTCATGCTGACTTAGTGGACCGTGCATCCACTAAGTTTGGGGATGGCCTCTTTTCGGTTTTTGTCTCACGTGCACTTCTTTGGATTGATATCTTTGTGAGACTTACAGCTTTTGTATATAGCTTTCTTGGGTTGATCCCCAAATCTTCCGTTTGTTACTTTATGATCGTTAGCCGTTTAAGATGAGCCTTGATGTTTGTGGGTAACATCTCTGGAAACCCTCCGCGAGACATAACTCGTGCTCTTGTGTGAAAACAAGAGAATCAAAGGCTAATTGCATAGCTCAATGCAATCGTGTATACCCGCGTTAGTGGTAGACTTTATATGGTCATGTCTTTTATGTGCTTCATTCTCATTATGTTTTGGATATTAGAGGAGCATTTCTTATATGTTTTACTTCTAAGGCGTGGTTTGTTCCAAGTTTGGGGATGTCGCGAGCTTGGCATCAACTTGGAACCTCTTTATACATGAGCATTGGTAGTATCATCTTTTATCTCCTTCGGTTATGGTAATATCTCTCCACTCTTCTCTTTAAATTGATGTGCCTCTTTATCTTTTGATGAGTGTATGCTTAGAACATTGAGGACAATGTTAGTTTTAAGTTTGGGGATGCGGGATTTGACCATAACCAATGCATGACCTTGGGTTTCAAAAACAAAAGAGTTCAAATTAGCCAAAATTTGAAAATTTAGAGTATATTTGCATGTGATTGTAGTGATAGTTTTAAACATGTTGATGCATATGTGTCGAGTTGATAAGTTTTGTGATTGCTAGTGGCCTTTGCATGAAAGTCGAATCTTTTAGTGTTTGTGTTGTGCCATGTAAGTAGCATCTTAGTGAAGAAGAAACATCTCTAAGAGACCTAGAGTAGTCATTAGTGGAGACTTAACCCATGTGAGAGCTCAAAGCCTAAATTGTCCTTCGAGTGTACTCTTCTGCGCTAACTCCGAGTAGAATGAAGAGCTACTCAACCTCGTAACTATTAAAATAGCTCATTTGATCTCGTGTGCTCAACTTCCTTAGCCACTAAGAGTGACATTAGGATAGCGAATTAACCTTGCCCTTGTAGTCTATGAAACCCGATGAGAATGTTAACTAGAGGGAGGCGGATACTTCATCATCATTCATCATCTTATATCCCGAGAATGAAGACATGAGAAGAAAGAATGAAGAATGTCAAAAGCAAGTATGAAAAGAAAAGTTGATTGCAAGAATGGAGTTGTGTGTGTTGTATTTTGTTTTGGTTAATTGTCTTTTTGTTATAAAAAGAAAAAAGAAAGAGAAAAAAAGTGATATGAAAGAAAAAAAAGTGAAAAAGTGGAAGAAAGAAAGAAGGAAAGAAAGACAAAAAGAAAAATAGAAGAAGAATAAAGTTGTTTATGTTATGTTAGAGCATGTTAGCTCTTTTGTTTGAGTAATGTGATTGTATATATGTGTTTGTGTTCATGTTCATGAATAAGTATTCGAAGCAAGAAACAAATGTTGAAGTGCTTGAGAGATTCAATCATGAAAAGGTCGACATTCTCGGAATCCATCATTTCATCCATCTCTTGTATTCGCTAACCTTTAGGAGGCATTCTTAAAGGGTAGAATGGGTGAGAAGGGCGAGTGAGCTTCCCCACTCTATTTAGTGGCTAATTCCTTTTCGAAGATCATTCGTTCTAAAATGTTATCCTCACCCCTTTTTATGTGGTGAGTCCATGTTAGTGATCACACTCACACATACGAGCGAACCATTCTTGAGTGATTTCATATTTGGAGTTTATGTCTGTGAGGCCGAAGTCGAGGCGAAATGTACTAACTTAGGAATCAAAGTTTTGTGACTTCGGAACATAGATGCTCATTATGGTATGACACTTGCACTTTAGGGTAAGATCATTAATGAAGAGGTCCTTAGTTTTTATATGAACTTATTTACTTGATTCATTACGTGTTGACAAGCTTAAACCCTTTACTATATGAATCATGCTTATCTATGATTTGGATGTTGGACCCTTGTGTGTTTGAAACCATGGTGTTTGTGGGTGTCATCTATGGAAACCCTCACGAGAAAATACTCATCCTCTAGGGGTAACCTACAGGTTTAAAGGCTTGTTGCATATGCTAAATGCAACCGGGATGCCTCTAAAAATGAGTTAGGCTTTTCTTTTGTTTTATTTGCTCGAGGACTAGCAAAGTTTAGGTTTGGGGATCTTGATGGGACATGAAAATGTCACATTTGGAGCACCTAACTTAGACTAATTAGTTCTTTTCGAATGTTGTCAATATTATTTTATGTGTTTTTCTTATTAGGTATCATATTTGGAGTTAACACATGAAATTCGGAATAAAAGGAGCGAATTATCACTATCACTTCATGTTCCCAAAACGAGAGAAAATTACTTCAAGCAAATCAAATTACAAGTGGAGGCAATGACGAGTCTGACGGTGAAAACGGAAGTCAATTCCGAATTCGGACGGGGAAGTTATGAAAGAAATAATTCCGAGGGTATTTTAGTCCTTTGTGACAATTTGAAGATGTAGAGACAAGGATGGAGGCACCTCTTGGTTTCTAAATTAAAACCCAAAGCCAAGTCCAATCCTAAAGAAGAATGACAAGGAAAGATTTTATGAGCACTCTCTCTTTATGGATAAAAGTCAACAAAGTGTAAATGAATTGACTAAGTCAAGGGACCGTAGGATTTTAGTAGTCTAAACTACTATTCATCATTTTCTACTTTAGAAACCAAGCAACCAAAAGAAGGAGAGAGAAAAAGAGGCAAAAAGCTTATCTAGGGTTTGGTTCTTGCAAGTTTGAGAGAGGGAAAAAGAGCTAAGAGGAAGGAGTAGCCGGCCTTAGCTTGGTCGGCCAATCTAGGCCAGCCAAGCAAGGCCGACACTACAAGGGCACGGGAAAGGCAGCCATGGAAGCTTATGAAAGAATGATAAACCTAAGACTATGTGTAGTCTGATCTAATGTTTCAAAGTATAATCGATGTTCGACTCCTAAAGTAGATGTCTCTAAGTACTACGTATATCCGGAGATCATACTTAGTGAAACAAACGTCTAAATCAGTTTATCCCGAGTCAACGAAAGTGTTGTCTAGTCGCCTAACTATGTGAAGTGCATGACAAGACACATGAAATTATGACTTAGACTACGATCGAGATCGAATACTTCGTTTCGTCTATTAACTATGCGACGTGCTTGACAAGACACATGAAAATACGATCAAAACGATAATCGAAATTAATGAACATCAATTTATAATCAAAACATCAAATCATATTAAACATAATCACGAATTCATCACATTTCATCTTATATAATCGACACACTAAAGTTAGCTAAATATGGTGATTGAATAAGAAATGGAAAGAAAATGATGAGAGAATCCCCCTTTTTCGATGTGGTTCGAGGCTAAGATCGTCGGAAAATATGAGTTTTTAGTTGCAGCCGATCTCCCCTTAGCAATTTTCTGGGTTCCCCATAGCGACCCCAACATCTTCTCCATTTAGAACACAACCTCTATTATAGCTGAACCCTAGCTTTCTCTCTCTAGAAATTTTAGCTCAAAATCAAATCAAATCACATGGGTAATTAGCCAAGGACATGAGAAGTAAAAGCCCCATGGTTTCGGATCGAAAAAGGTTTCCGGAAGACTCATAAAAATACGGCCAAAGTATGCATGAAATTCGGCCAAAAAGATGAAGTTCCGAGGCGGATGTCCCTAGGTCGCGTCCACGGGAGCTCGAGCTTGCTGTCCTGCGCCTGCAGTTGCGTCCCGTGGAGGCATCTCGAGCTTGCTGTTCCTGGCCGCTCCGACAGGCGTTCCGTTCGTGCACAGCAGCTGCTGCAGGTCGCGCCTGCAGCAGCGTCCCGAGCTTGATGTCACGGGGTAAAATCTCGGCTATGTTGTTTACTCCGTGCGGCACTTGTATAGCTTCTTTTCCTGCACAAGTCTAAGCCTTTATAACTTGGATGCCTATGTAACTAAGACTAATAGGCTGCTCCACACTAGTATGCTTGAACAAAGAAAGCTTCTAAGTATGCACAAGAACACTCTAAGAGAAAACTCCAAGCTTTATTGCTTATGAAAAACTCTTTACAAGTGGGCACACTTCCCAAGTCACTCACTCTCTTGGATACCAACTTGGTTGCTCCCAACTTGTTGATTTACAAATGAGGGTCTCACCCCTATTTATACTACTTTGCCTATACAATGAATGGCTAGGATTAAGCCACTTGGTTTGCATCTAATGGTTAGGAAGCTTCCTAGGAATTCTCTAGAAAACTTGGGCTCCAAGCAACTCTAGAAGCTTCCAACCAAAATATCTCCTCCATTCTCTAGAGAAGTTTCTTGGGCTGGGCCAAGGATGAAGCTCCACATGTGTACAAGGCAGCCCAACTCTTATGGGTTCTGTCCCATCATTTATAGCTGCTTCTGGGCTGCTGCCTTGAGCTCCCAAGCTGCTGTCCGACCCAACATATAGCTGCCGTTTGGTGCACTCTAATGTGGGCTGTCCGGGCTGCTCCTTGGTGTTAAGTTGCTGCTGGTCCGACCACCTGAGCTGCTAGTTGGGGCCACTGATTTTGGTCTGTGACATTCTCCCCCACCTAAGTCGCAGACGTCCTCGTCGCGTACTTGGTTGCATCCTTTGCAGTAACATGTAACTCCTCCTTTGGCCTGCTCCAAGACATTCTGGTGCTCCTTCAAGGCTCTCCTTTGCCTTTGCCTTTGGCGCCTTGATGCACCCGAAAAGGTTGCACACCCAAGCGGAGGTATCAAGTAGTAATCCGGCAAAGCCGGAATCGATCCAAGGATAGGAAGGTAGTTTGGATATCGAAAGGGTCTCGTTCGCCGGTCTAGATATCACTAACTAACTTAGACTAAAAAGGAAAAGAATATAGGTAAACGGGGGGTTTTGGATTGAATGAGAAACAAAACAAGAAAACTAAGCTAAACAATAAAAGTAAACGGGCGAGAGAGATTCGAGAGAAGAGTCGAAGGAACAAGAGTCGAGAGACGGTAAGACTCGATTCTGGCAAAAAATAAGTGAGAGAGGTGTCGAAGTCCGGGAATCTATAATGACAAATCTACGACTATGTGTAGTCCGATTTAATGTTTCAAAGTATAATTGATGTTCGACTCCTAACGTGATGTCTATAAGCACTACATATATCTGGAGATCATACTTAGTCAAACAAACGTCATAATCGGTTAATCCCGAGTCAACGAAAGTGTTGTCTAGTCGCCTAACTATGTGAAGTGCATGACAAGACACATGAAATTATGACTTAGACTACGATCGATATCGAATACTTCGTTTCGTCTATTAACTATGTGAAGTGCTTGACAAGACATATGAAAATACGATCAAAACGATAATCGAAATAAATGAACATCAATTTATAATCAAAACATCAAATCATATTAAACACAATCACGGATTCATCAAATTTTATCTCATATAATCGACACACTAAAGTTAGCTAAATATGGTGATTGAATAAGAAATGGAAAGAAAATGATGAGAGAATCCCCCTTTTTCGATGTGGTTCGAGGCTAAGATCGTCGGAAAATATGAGTCTTTAAGGTGCAGCCGATCTCCCCTTAGCAAATTTCTGGGTTCCCCATAGCGACCATCATCATCTTCTCCATTTAGAACACAACCTCCATTAAAGCTAACCCTAGCTTTCTCTCTCTAGAAATTTCTAACCCAAAATCAAATCAAACCACATGGGTAGCTAGCCAGTAATGAGGGGAACAAAAACCTTAAGGTTTTGGACAAAGAAGGTTGTCGGAAAAGCAAGAAAATCCGGCCAAGTTTCTGGCAAAAAATGCTTGAAAATCCGGCCAAGATAGTGTTGCCGGTCCCTTGGCTTCCGGCCCGAGCTGTGCGCGCGTCCCAGAAGGTGCATCCGTCCCGTGCAGCTGCTCCTTACTCTTTCCGGTTGCTACTGTTCGTGGAAGCTGCTGTTGCTGCTCGGAGTTGCTGCTGGCGTCCCGTGCTACCATCCCGTGCCGTGCTGGAGCTGCTGCGCCTGCTGTTCTTCACGGTCCGAGCTGTAGCAGCACGGCCGGAGCTGCTACCCGTGCCAACCTTTGCATCCCGAGCACACTTGTGTGCCGCCTAGCTTGGCCGGCCAAGCTAAGGCCGGCTACCCTTCTTCTTCTCTCCTTTCCTCTCTTTCAAACCCTTTAACCCTCAAGAACAAGAGAAACCCTAGAAACCCTCTTGCCTCTTTTTCTCTCTCTCTCTTGCTTGGTTGTTGATTGATGATTGATGATGATGATGAATAGTAGAATACACTAGTAAAACCCTAGGGTCCATTGACTTAGTCAACTTCTTTAGACTATGTTGACTTGGATCCATAAAGAGAGGGTGCTCATAAAATCTTCCTTGTCATTCTTCTTTGGGCTCTTGGGCTTTGATTTAGAAACCAAGAGGGTGCCTCCATCCTTGTCTCCACATCTTCAAATTCTCACAAAGGACTAGAATACCCTCGGACTACTTTCTTTCATATCTTCCCCGTCCGAACTCCGAATTGAATACCGTTTTCACCGTCGGACTCGTCATTGACTATACTTGTCATTTGATTTGCTTGAAGTCTTTTCTCTCGTTTTCGGCACATGAAATAATAGTGACAATTCGTTCCGTTTATTCCAATTTACATGTTTAACTCCAAAATAGGTACCTAACATGAAAAACACATAATATTTATAATACTCAAAATGAACTAACTAGGCTTAGTTAGGCTCTCCAAATGTGACATTTTCGTGTCACATCACGCCTCCGTGCACTTTTGCTATGCACAAGTCCCGCCTCTTTAGCTTCTCGACACGTGCCGTGCCGGCTCCTTCCTAGTGCCATCTGCTGCACTAGTGTTTGGTTGGTCCCTTCCATCCTTGGTGGTACCTGAAGTAGGCTTTGGTTGCCTCCTTTGCCCTTCACCTAGTTGGAGTGCGGATACCGTCCCAACCTTGCTATCTTTGGTGCGCTCTACCGGCACCACACATGGGGACTTCTCATCTAACACCTGCAAAATATTCAAGTGTGGTATCACAGATGC
Source organism: Eschscholzia californica subsp. californica (assembly GCA_002897215.1). Classification (NCBI taxonomy): domain Eukaryota; kingdom Viridiplantae; phylum Streptophyta; class Magnoliopsida; order Ranunculales; family Papaveraceae; genus Eschscholzia; species Eschscholzia californica. The sequence continues at coordinate 5,044 of BEHA01044722.1, read as the reverse complement.
CTTGGTTACCTCGAAAAAGTCCAGCCCCAAGATAACTTTGAGATCATCAATATCCCTGACGTATGAGTCTACCCTTCCGCTCCAAGCTCCTATCTTGAGTGGAACGTGCCTTGCCACTCCATGCACGGCCTTTGCCTCTGAGTTCACCGCCTTTATTGTTGAGTTATGATCTTCCTCGACCTTCATCCCCAACCTTGCGGCTTCCTTTGGCGTGATGAAGTTTTGATTGGCTCCATAATCGACCATTGCACGGGCCGACTGTCCATTCAAGCTCAGGTCCACATACATGAGACCCTTCCTTACCTTCTTCTTTGGCATGGTGTCTCAGCCTTCTACCTTAAGAGCACTGAGGTGAATGGCACCAACCTGCGGGCCTCCTCTTCCTCTTCAGCCTTATTCTTGCCTCTGTCCCTATCTTTGCCTTTATCTTCTTTGGCTTGCAAGGCATTGAGTGTACTCTTCTTCGACCATTCTCACGATCTATGGTCGCCTCCACATTTCCAGCACTTCCTAGGTGGGTTGGCATGCTCCTTGGACTCTAAGACCTTAGGTGTCTCCTATCTCCTCAGGTCCCTGTCATGGTTTCGACCTTCTCGTGCATTTCTGTCTCGATCACCATCTCCCCCACCATGTTCCTGGCCACCTTCTTTGGGCTTCTTTGCATAGTCCACCCTAAAATCTTCAAGTTTCTCCGTCATGACCAGGGCAGCGGAGAAGTCCTCCACATCTCTGCGTCTCAGCTCGGTCCTTGCCCAATTCTGCAACCCATGTAAGAAGAAGTATAGGCGATCTGTGTCCGACATGTTCGGGATGTCAAGCATAAGGGTGTTGAACTCCTTGATATATGCTGGGATTGTTCCCGTATGCTTGAGCACCATCAACTTGTCTCGTGCTCGAAACTCGACATTCTCGGGGAAGAATTGCGCCTTGAACTCTCTTTTGAACTCCTCCCACGTGTCGATCCTGCAACGTCCCTTAGCCATCTCATCCGTCTTCCTACGCCACCATAGCAAGGCGTCCTCGGCCAAGTACATTGCTGCCGTCTTCACCATGTCCTCCTCTACTTCAAGCCCCATAGCTTTGAAGTATCTCTCCATGTGCCATAGGAAAGTTTCCACTTCTTTGGCATCCCTGGCACCACTAAAGCACTTAGGGTCAGGTATCCTTACCTTAGGTGCTGCTAGGCTTGGCCTGCTCTCCATGTTGGCCACCACCTTTTCCATCACTAGGTATCTCGATTTGAAGTCTTCGAACTCAGCACACATCCTCTCCGAGGCTTTACGCATGCCATCCATGTCCCGCTTCAACACATCCACCACCGTCTCCACTGACTTCTCGATCCCATCGATAGCATCTTGTTGACGAGCTAGGATGTTTGTCACGTCCCCACAGAACTCTTCCGACTTCTCGATACGTTCCGCCATCATGTCCAGCCTCTCCTCGATAGCTACAAATCTTGCCTCCAGGGAAGAAGCATCCCGGTCTGCCGACTGCTCTCGTGCAGCCTTACCTCCCTTTGTCTTGGGTCTCACCCCTATTTATACTACTTTGCCTATACAATGAATGGTTAGGATTAAGCCACTTGGTTTGCATCTAATGGTTAGGAAGCTTCCTAGGAATTCTCTTGAAAACTTGGGCTCCAAACAACTCTAGAAGCTTCTAACCAAAATATCTCCTCCATTCTCTAGAGAAGTCTCTTGGGCTGGGCCAAGGATGAAGCTCCCACATGTGCACAAGGCAGCCCAGCTCTTATGGGTTCTGTCCCATCATTTATAGTTGCTTCTGGGCTGCTGCCTTGAGCTCCCAAGCTGTTGTCCGACCAAACATATAGTTGTTGTTTGGTGCACTCTAATGTGGGTTGTCCTGGCTGCTCCTAGGTGCTAAGTTGCTGCTAGTCCGGGCCACCTGAGTTGCTATTTGGGGCCACCAATTTTGGTCCGTGACATTAAGGAAGCTGCTGTTTTTCCCGTGTCGTGCAGCTGCTGTGCTTCCCGTGCCGGCTCGACTTGGATGCTATTGCTTCCGCGACTTGTCTGGCTCCTTCTCTCTTTCCCTCTTGCTCTTTTAAAACCTCCACACCAAGAACAAACCCTAAAACCCTTCTTGCCTCCTTTGACCCCTTTCTCTAACTTGATTAAAAAAACCCTAGACTTAGTCAAACTTGACTAAGTCTTTAGACCACAAATGGGTGCCCATAAAATCTCTACTCCTTTCTTTCTTCTTTTTTTTCTTTGTGAGCTTTGGGCTTGGTTTTGGGCTTGATTTAGAAATCAAGAGGTGCCTCCATCTTGTCTCTACATTTGGAACCAAGGGGAGTGCCTCCAAGAAAAGACCTTGGCTTCATTCTTTCATAACTTCCCCGCCCGAACTTCGATTCGACTTTCGTTTTCACCGTCGGACTCGTCATTGACTCCGCTTGTAATTTGATTTCCTTGAGGTCATTTTTTCTCGTTTTGGACACATGAAATGATAATCATAATTCGCTCATTTTATTCTGAATTTCATGTTTAACTCCAAAAATGATACCTAACAAGAAAAATACATAAAATATTATTGATAACACTCGAAAAAGACTAATTAGTCTAAGATATGCTCTCCAAATGTGACATTTTCGTGTCACATCAATTGGATACATGTAATTCCCAACACTTTCAATCTCAGCATACATGATAGCTCGAAAAATTGTCATAAAAATATTGAATTGTTCTTGTTTGAAATGACTTTTGACTTTCGCTACCACACACTTGTCGATTTGAAAAGTACATAGTAACTTTTGAGCATTTGGAAAGACTTCACCAATGGCGTTAATTAGTGCAAGTTTACGATCGGTAACAAACACGTTTGGCATTGAGTTTGGAGGAAACAACGTCCTCAAACGATTAAGGGCCCATGTATACGGATTAGTTGTCTCCCCATCCATAAATATAATTGCCACGGTGAAGGATTTCAATGTAGAAGTTACCCCGACAATCTCAAGCAATGGCTTTTTAAATCGGTTGATTTTATACGTACAATCGAGCATTAACACGGTATGGAAACTCTGTAATAATAGAATACAATCAGGATGTGCCCAAAATAGATTTGTTACCTCATCAGTGTCTTCGTTCTTTGAAAAATAGTAGACGTAATGGTGTTCCACCAACAACTTAATGAGTTGTTGCATCGGACTCCTTCCTTCTTGTTTTTTCTTACGCATGTTCGCACGTGCATTGTAAATGGTTTCCAACGTTGATGTGTTATCCTTGAATTGCTCATGAATTTGAAAAATAATTTGGGCGGGCTTCGAACCAATTTCTAATAGACGTTTCACAACAGTATTTTTATCGGGTTTCAACCTATTCACATATGCATGGCCTAGAAAATTTTCAGCTAACTCGTGGTTGTGGATACCAGACACAACTGTCACTTTCCACATGTCATTAACCCCCGGTATTCTTTTGAGCTTGAACGGACATTGATATATTTTGGTGCTCGATTTTCTTTTCTTTATAGTTGGTTGATGGGATTTTGGAACCAAATCCTTATTCTCATGTGAACGGAATTCTCCACTTCTTTCGCAACATAATTCTAACCGGGATTTCTCTCCACCTCTTCTATTACCTGACCTGGCGATCAATACTACGAACTTAAGCTTTCTCCCAATTTCTTTAGCCCAAGCAATGAATTCCTCTTTAGTTTGAAAAACATCTTCAGTCAGAAAATACTCACCAACATCAATACTAAATTGACACCCATCATTTGAACGTTGATTTTATTCTTCGACATGGTACTTATCATCTTCAATATGAACAATATTAAGGTCCAGAATCTGTCAAAAAACATAAAAATCACTGTAAGAAAAAAATCTTCTGGATGGAACAGATCGTCTAGTCTAGGACCTCTCAGCCTTGAAAGGATCACCTTGTCCGTCCATATCTGAAAGGTCACAGACAACCTAGTTCGTGACATTTCAGACCTGGACGGACCGGGTGATCCTTTCAAGGCTTAGTGGTCCCGGACTGGTTTAGTCTGCTCACGTAACCGAAGTTTCACTTTTTTTTTTCAAAAACTCACTTAAAACGTATTGAAACATGAAAAAAGGGTCGGAGAATGATTGTATACCTCATGAGAAATTTCTCCTTGTCCGGAAATAGGTGAAAGAGTTGGAATCGATGTAGAAATAAAAATTTTAGAACTCCCTTCATCCATGGTTAACTTCTTAATTTCTTTTGAAAAGATGATATAAAGAAGCTATAAAGGAGATATAACACAGTTGAATGATGAACAAATCATTCAGATTGATGGTTCTGAATAAAAGAATGGTCGCCGGTAGGTGTCGTTGACGTCGCCGGATAATGTTGCACTCTTTTCAAAGGTTTTGTTTTGGAAGAAAAATTAATCGGGATTCCGTTTATTTTGGAAGAAGAAGATGGAAGAAGCAAACGAAGGTGAACGTCACCCACATTAAAAACCGGTGCTTATAGAGACCTTGGGTCAATGGCCATTGACCTGAACCAATAAAACATTTGGATGCTAACAACGTTTTGACCCGGAGCCTTTAGAAGCACCCTCCTTTTTAAATAAGGAGGGACCCCAACACTCTTCACATACCCCCCGACCTCCGTGGACATTTTTTGCCCTAGCTTTCTTCATCAGTTGACACTTGACTTATTTTCCTTCCCTAAGTATTAGCCTACGGAAAGTAGTATTAATTTTTTTTTTCACTTAAACAATGTGTTCTCCAAACCAGAGTCTTAAGAAGCAGAGTTGAAAAAGAGGTTCTTCATGTCTGACTGTCTGAGATTAGAAAACACTAACAATGTTATCACCAACCTCATGAAAAACAACTAACAAACAAATTGTAACAAAACTACACTTTCAAAAGGTAATTTTAAACACAATTAATTATATTACATTCATCATACTATAAGTTGCATATAAATTAGAAAATTTAAAAATAAATCACGAGAACTCCCTAGGCCGTAAAAAAACCCATAAGATTTTGGCTTCAACTTCACTTTTTGCACAAATTTGTTAAGATGTGCACAAATTGATACTTATTTTG
>BEHA01044717.1:193851-220453 GCA_002897215.1 Eschscholzia californica subsp. californica | reverse complement strand
ATTTATTCCTACCAAGATACCTCATAATGTGTTATGATTCTTCATATTGTACTATGAATTATCTTAATGCATTATGACAAATTCCTATTTTGTTCTTCAATCGATAAAAAATCGTTTTTCTTTTTGTTAGAACTAAAAGTCGCGGAAACTATCGAACCTATCCTAGAAATTGATCCGACTACAAAAATAATCGAAAAGCTAAGCCAAAACTAAATATGCAAACAGAATTTACGAGGTTCGGCTTTAAAGCCTACGTCCTCGGGCGAACAAGAAATCTTTATTGAAGGATAGATGAAGACGACTAACACAACCCGCAAGTTCGTCCCAAGATGGTACCGTATAGAATTAACCTTCTATACTAAATCTTTGACGACCGAGAAATTAAACACCGCTCAAAACTATGAACAAAAATTTCTCTCACTTGCTCTCTCTCTTTAGCTCTCTCTAAAGAAGAGTTGTTGTTGCTTGTGTTGATGTGTGTTACAAAGACTCAAGACCCTTATTTATATAGTAATATAAGTCGGTGGGAATTGAACCAAATTGAGCCAAAAAATTGGAAACCATCCCAAATTTGGAAACCGCCTTTAACCATCCAATTTGAAACCGCCTTTAACCATCCAATTTGCAACCGCCTCAAGCCATGTTAAACCGCCTCCAAGAAACTTCCACTTACAATTCTCAACCTCGTACACAATTTGATATACTTCAAATTTTGGACGAACACCAGGATACTCCTTGTAAGATATATCTCCTTCTTGTAACTTCATCCGACTGCACCATATGACCATGGTTGCCTACGTACCCTTTTACAGGATCAAGCCTACCGTAGTTCTACTAACCCTTCCCATAAAGTTTACCTTGTCGTCATTACGCCCTTTCGGGCAACTTAACACGAGCCAATTTGTAGCAATTCCAAGCAATGCTGAAACTTGCTACACGTCACCACTTTAGTCAACATGTCTGCGGGATTCTCATTTGTGTGTACCTTCATGAGAGAAACACCACCTTCCTCTATGACATCTCGTACAAAGTGATACCTGACATCGATATGCTTAGTACGAGCATGATGAACCTGATTTTTCGCCAAGTGGATCGCACTTTGACTATCACACCATAAATCTACGCACTCCTGCTTAATCCCTAGATCATCCAGAAGACCCTACAACCACAATGCTTCCTTCACACCCTCGGCCACAGCCATATACTCGGCTTCCGTAGTAGATAACGCAACTGTAGATTGTAACATCGATCGCCAACTAACTGGAGCACCATGTACCCTAAATACATAACCAGTAGTAGATCGTTTTCTATCTAGATCGCCAGCATAATCCGAGTCAACATACCCGCTTACCTGACATGTGTCTCCACCAAAGCACAAGCCCGTATCAACAGTACCCTTTAAGTACCTCAAGATCCACTTCACAGCTTCCCAATGTGTCTTCCCCGGGTTTGCCATAAACCTACTAACCACACTGACCGCCCGTGAAATGTCCGGACGAGTACACACCATAGCGTACATCAAACTGCCAACTGCACTAGCATACGGTACACGATCCATATGATCCTTCTCCACCGTAGTAGTGGGAGATTGTTTTCCCGAGAGCCTGAAGTGTGGTGCCAAAGGTGTTGACACCGTCTTCGCATTCTGCATCCCAAATCGAGAAACTACTCGTTCGATGTAACCTTTCTGATTCAAGTACAGTTTCTTACTTGACCGCTCTCTCTTAATTTCCATTCCCAGTATCTTCTTTGCAGCGCCCATGTCTTTCATCTCAAACTGTTCACTGAGTTGAGATTTCAACTTATCTATCTCCACCATGCTTCGAGAAGCAATAAGCATGTCATCCACATACAAAAGGAGATAAATAAAGTCACCTTCGCGAAGCTTCTTGATGTATACACAACAATCATAGTCACTTCTACGAAAACCATGCTTTAGCATGAAAAAATCAAATCGTTTGTACCATTGACGAGGGGATTGTTTCAATCCGTAAAGAGACTTCCTCAAACGACATACTTGATTTTCTTTGCCCTCAACCTTGCATCCCTCAGGTTGAGCCATATAAATTTCTTCTTCCAAATCTCCGTGCAAGAAGGCGGTTTTAACATCGAGTTGTTCCAGCTCAAGATCACTGTGAGCAACAATACTCAATAGCACCCGAATAGAAGTATGTTTCACGACTGGTGAGAAAATTTCATTGTAGTCGACCCCTTCTATCTGTGCATAACCCTTGGCCACTAGTCTTGCCTTATACCTTGTACCCTTGATCTCGGAAGAATCCTCTTTCTTCTTGTACACCCATTTACAACCAATAACAGTCTTTCCTTCGGGCAATGGGACAACCTCCCACGTCTGGTTCTTGTGAAGAGACTTCATCTCTTCTTGCATAGCAACCAACCAACTCTCTCTTTCCTCCGCGGTAACAGCTTGTTTGAAGGTGACCGGCTCGTCGTCTTCCACCGAGAGTGCATATTCAACCACATTTGCCTGCCCGTAATGCCTAAGAGGTTTGTCTGACCCTAACCTCTGTACCGGCTTATATAACCGTTTAGGCCTAGTGTGTACCGAAACATCCTGCTGTTGTTGTTGTAAAACTTGTGTACCTTCCCCTTGAACCTCCTTATGATCGAGTTCATCAATTTCCTCATCCTGAGTATTATCCTGATGCTCCACCTGATCATGATTCCTAGAAACCCGTTGGTCTTCGGCTTCTACTTCCACTACTTGAGCTTTAGTAGACCCAACATCACCACAACTAGGCACCGTAGCTTTCGCCATAGCTACAATAGATGACTCATCAAACACCACATCTCTGCTGATTACAAACTTCTTGTCTTCCGTACACCATAGCCGATAACCCTTGACTCCTGTAGCATATCCTAAGAAAATTGCCTTTTTTGCTCTATTGTCAAGTTTGTTACCTTTAATATGGTAATAGGTCGTACAACCGAAAACCTTAAGTCTCCCGTAATTTGCATGTTCACCTGACCACACCTTGTAAGGTATGCCGCCATCTAAAGAAGAATGTGGAGACCTGTTCACAATATAACAAGCTGTAACAACAGATTCTGCCCACCATTCTACGCCTAATCCCGAATTGGAGCGCATACATCTAGCCTTCTTAAGTAGTGTACGGTTCAATCTCTCTGCGACTCCATTCTGTTGAGGTGTGTTTACTACTGTCCAGTGCCTCACAATGCCTTCCTGATTACAAAACTCCTTGAATGCCCCATCCGTGTACTCGGTCCCATTATCCGACCTTAACGTCTTCAGCTTTCGACTAGTTTTGTTCTCAACCATTGCTTTCCACACCAGGAATGTGTTGAATACCTCATTCTTATGCTTCAGAAAATAAAGCCAGACAAATCTCGAATGATCATCAACGAATGTAACAAAATACCTGGAACCACCCTTGGAAGCAAACTTTGCCGGTCCCCAGACATCGGTATGTACGTAGTCTAATACCTCTTTGCTCCTGTGCTTGCTTGAAAAGAACGTCACCCTGTGTGGCTTCCCGAACACACAATGCTCACAAAACTCCATGCAAGGCTTCTTCATGTCCTTCAACAAGCCTTTCCCGCACATCAAAGATAGACCCTTTTCTGACATATGCCCAAGGCGCATATGACAAAGCCTCGTACTAGACGTTGGATCCCTTCCACTGATTCCTACTACTAGATCTCCAGTAATTGTTGTCCCCAAAAGTTTGTATAAATTACCGTAACGAGTACCTCTCATTACCACCAAAGAATCCTTAACGACTTTTATGGAGCCATTCTCTATAATTATCTTACAGCCGTTCCGCTCCAACACACCAAGGGAAATTAGATTTTTTCGCAAATCGGGTATGTATCTTACGTCCGTCAATGTTCTCACCACTCCATCGTGCATCTTGATCCGTATTGTTCCGAGTCCCACAGTTAAATGTGGACTACTATATCAAAATAATGTGGACTACTATATCAAAATAAATTTGTGGACTACTATATCAAAATAATGTTCTCACCATTATCTTTTTTGTTTCTAGTCACAATAAATGTGGACTACTATATCAAAATAAATTTGTTTTCTTATATTTCTGTTTGACAAGATTACAACGCTCGATTCTCCATTAGAGGTAAGATTTTATCATTAGTTTATTTTTTATGTCATTTCTTGTAAGAGATAGGTCGAACAAAAAAAAAGAAATCAAGTGCATCATCATCCGATTAAACTTCCTTTGTAGTATTTGTCTCTAGAACAATAACTGTTTCATATATCGATTTTTCTCTCTTAATCGAAACAATCATACTCTTTTTTAGGGTTTTTTTCACTCTCTAGAAATCATGTATTTTTCTTAACGCATTATGATCTATCATACTACTTAAATTGTTCATAATACGATATACTCCAACACATCTTTTTTCTATACATTATGTAGAAAACACGAAGGGACAAAAACATCTTTTCCGTTAACTAAACTTCGGTTTATTCGATCACAAGCCAGGATCCTCCCCGCATATTTCCTGACTATGGATCGATTTTTAGTCCAAATCCTATTTTGTAAAGTTAATTATTGATAGATTAATACGGATGTGAAAACAAAGTTCACTTGGAAAAATCAAAATCAATATGTGGGCTCGTAGGTCTAAAATTGGACGAATCCATTTCATGATTTGGATCGGAGATGCTCTTAGGTGGACTCCACCCATCTAAACAATAAAAAGTCACTTTCAGAGCAACTTTTATAGACAATATTCATTATTATATATCAATAGTATTGCTAGTTTTAATAATTTTAAAAAAGAAAGATGTGTCCAAGAGAGAGAAAAATATGACTCAGAATAAGGATTTTTGAGTGAGAGGCCCATAAAATGGAGGGTAAATAAGCATTACACCCAGCCCAAAAAAAAAAATTAGAACCCAGTCCAAATTGTCAGGACAGCTCACAGTTTTCTGGTTTTTATTTTATTTATTCCTCTTTTACCCCTCCACGGGAAATTTCTGTGTTTTCTGACAATCTGACGGACGACAGCGAAGCAATTAATTCCCCGTACATGACGTCATGTCAGAGAAACATTCAGATTTTCTGAAAATTCAAAAATGGCGCCATTTTTTGACGAAATTTCAGCCAATTTTTTTGGATCCCTCCCATTATATTTTGTTTCAACTCCTTCTTTCTACTTATTTATACATCCCAAAATCTTCTTCATCATTCTTATTTTGTTTTTCACATTTTATCTTCTTCATCTCTTTCAATCTCTAAAAACATAAATTTTCTTTTCTTTCTCTCTCTAAAAGTTATATTTTCTTATTTTTGGATGTTCATCATTCTTTTTTGTTTCACATTTTATTTTCTTCATCTCTTTCAATCTCTAAAAACATCCATTTTCTGTTCTTACTCTCTCTAAAAGTTTTATGTTCTCATTTTTTGGTGTTCATCATTCTTATTTTGTTTCACATTTTATCTTCTTCATCTCTTTCAATCTCTAAAAACATTAAAGTTTTCTGTTTTTCTCTCTCTAAAAGTTTTATGTTCTTATTTTTCTTCTTCATCACTCTTATTTGTTTCACATTTTATCTTCTTCATCTCTAAAAACATCAAAGTACATAACCAAATGTCCAGTGCACAGAACCATTTCCGGTACAGGAGAAAATTCCCAGTTCAAAAGTTTCCAGTACTAAACTAAATGGCCAGTACATAGAACAATTCCCGGTGCACAAGAAAATTCCCCAGTACAAAAATGTCTAGTACATAACCAAATGGCGTGTACACAGAACAATTCCCGGTACACAAGAAAATTCCCACTACAAAAATTTCTAGTACATAACCAAATGGCTTGTACACAGAACAATTCCCGGTACACAAGAAAATTCCCACTACAAAAATGTGTAGTACATATCTAAAAAATGACCAGTACACTAAATAGTTCCCGGTACATAGGGGTGGCAATTTGGTCCGAACCAGTGGGTTTTTTTCCAAACCCGCCCCTAATGGGACGGGTTTTACCGCCCCGTTAATTAAACGGTTCGGGTATGGTATGAAGTTAAAAAAACTAATCGGGTTCGGGCCGGGTTTGGTATTAGATAGTAAACTCCGTCCCGAACCGATTAGTATGTTATATATTAGTATATGTTTTATTTAAGGTTACGTTTCTAAAACTTTAATCTATATTATCAATTTAATTATTTTATGTTTTATATTATTTAAGTAGTTGTAATGTTTATGATTGATAAACTCAAAGTCTTACAAAATTTTGTTAACAATTGTTATGTTAATTCAAACAAAAATAACTTTTGCGAAACAAAATACTTTGAACCCGACCCGACCCGACTCGTTTTATATTAAACGGGACGGGGCGGGGCGGTAATGGTTTAGCAATTTTTAAGTGGGATGGTAATGGTAATTGAATATCTACCCCGATTAGTTATTGGGACGGTTATTGTAAAACCCGTTTACTAACGGGACTGAGTTGGGAAGGGGATGAACCGTCCCAAACCCGCCCCGTTGACATCCCTACCGGTACACAAGAAAATTTCTTTATACAAATCAATGAAAAACTACCAAAAATGAAGAAATTTGTTGAGATTGGAAAGAGATCAGAAATAAATCTAGAAAAAAAGAACGAAATTTGTTGAGATTGGAGAGAGAAATATGTGTGGGAGAAAATAAAAAAGAAATAAGAAATAAATCTGGAAAAAAGAACGAAAATGGCAAGTTGGTAAATTTTGTAATGACAATTATGTAAATTCGTGGAAAGTACAAGTTTTAATGTCAGGTGCGTCAGACTATTTTTCAAAAAAATTCGCATTTCCCGGGAATTTTTCTGTGGCAATTTTGTGAATTTATGGAAAGTACACAGTCTGATGGGAGGCGTGTCAGATTATTTATCAGAAATTTTCGAGTTTCCCGGGAATTTTTCGATGGTCGTTTCGTAAATTTCAAAAAGAAAAAGGGTGTTTCAGAAATTCCACTCCTAGCCTGACTTTTTTGGACCTGCCCCTCATTCTTTATCTGCAGTGGGCCTGATACATATTGTTGGGCTGATTTTGGGCCTTTTGCCCAACCCCTCTCAGAATAATTAACCAATGAGACCAAATAGATCCACAAAATACTGAACATAAAATAAAAATAATAATTTATGTTCTCCCTCTTCCTTGGACATATTATAACTAGCACGTGAGTGTAACAAAAACTTCTCAAAGGGTGGTCAAAGTAATGACACTGATCTTTTTTTTCATATAAATTGAAATTAATAGTATATTAAAACATAGCGTGAGAATTGATTGACCCCATTTATAAATATGACCTTTGTAAAGGAGATATCTGTAAATTATATTAGACCGATGGGGAATTAGATATTCGACGATCAAGAAAAGTTCGAAGATATTTAAGGCTGCAATTTTGGAGAACAAAAAAAAATTTTGGGAAATAAATTTTTTGGGAAATTCATATTTCTTTGTAAAATCTTCGGGGCATATATTCTTATGGAAAATACAGAAAAAATTTACAATTTTATAAAATTAAATTTAAATAAAAAAATAATTTTTTTTATTTGAAGTCGTTTTCCCCTCTTTCTTCTTCCGCGCCCACTTTCTTTTGCTCCGGAGAGTTTTATGTATTCCCGAAAGTCGCTGCCATATTTAAGATATTTCGAGATATTTGAATCAAACTGTGGGTTGATTCATTACGTTGATCAGACATAACTAAGCGAATTGCGGCTTGCTTCAATCAGCTAGGTTGGATAGAGTAACTTACAAATTTCACTTGATGATGGGGCATGAAGATGGACATATGATCTTAAGAAAGAGCACGGAGTAACTAATGTGGCAACAGATTCTTAATTCTCCACGAAAAAGAAAAACGGCTCGGTTGGATTGGTTCTTTAGGCCTTTCTTCTTATTTTGTCTATGACGTTTGGACAAAATAGGTCCTTTTTTAACTCGATGATTTTGGTTGCTCAATAAAGGTTGAAAAAATGATCACAAGATAAAGTTGGAGTTGAAAAAAGTCGACCAAGTGATTGGTCGATTATATAATCACAATGTTGGAAAATTTTGGAAGTGACCGTGGCGGCCTAGGAATTTACGATTGAAATTAAAACTTGCTCTGATACCATGTTGAATTCACGATTACTTGATAATCGAAGAGATAAACTGAAATAATGACACGATAGTTTAACGTGGTTCGGTCGGATAATCACGATCTATATCTACGGAGATAGTCATCAATGACTATTGTATTAATCACGACAACGGTAGGTGTGATTCTTTACGTTGGTCAGACATAATCGATAAATAAAATTCTAAGACCACACTCATATTTCTAGAGTAAATTAGGGTCTCTTAGTTCCTAATATTTTTTAATTAATCTATGAAACAAGATAATATCTATCTAAATTCTAATAGCATAATTAAAAGAAGGCAGGTGATTTGGGAAAAGAAGAAAACTTTTCGAAGAATAAAATATCGAAGGGTGGAAAACCAAAAATGTTCCCCGTAACACACCCTCACTTTAAGTCGTCGGTATAGTCGTCAGAATTCTCATCTCTCTCCCCCTCTTCTCTTTGTCTTCTCTCTCTCATTTTCTTATCTCTGTCTTCTCTATCTTCTCCCTCTTTTTCTCTTCTCCCTTTTTTCTCTCTATCTTCGGCAAAGGGGAGGAGCTCCTAGTCGGATTTCTGGTTTCCAGACGAAAACGATTTGATTTCGTCTGGCAACCAGTGCTCTGACAAAGGGCTCCTCCCTTTCGTCGGAGATAGAGAGAAGAAAGAGACAAACCGATAGAGAGATAGGAGAAAAAAAAAAGATGTGTCGCCAGAGATGGTGGAAGTGTCGCTGGAATTTGTGGTGGAGGTCGCTGGAGATGATGGTGGTAATGGGTGAAGAAAAAGAGGGAAGAAGGGTTTAAGTGTTTGGAGAAGATAAACAAATTTTAAATTTTGTCTGTTTCCACCCAAATCTTTCTACCCCGAAAAATTTCTTAATTTTCCCAAATCACCCACCTTACAAGAAATATCCTAAATTATGAAAGTTTACCTTCTGAATTTTAAATATCTTGGAATATATTTAAATATCTTCAGACATTTCTTATTCGCAGGATTTTCAATTCTCGATCCGTATAATATTATTCACATATCTCATTAACTTGATGTTTTGCGAGTTATATTAAGACCTTTAAATTCATCTTAGACCATTTCCAGTGGGACACTCGAGAAAAACTATAAAATCCTAGTTGTCAAATCCTTAATTAAGATTCTTTTTCCTACAAGCATCTTTAATGGGACACTACACAAAAACCCTAAAAATCCTAATTGTAAGTGTTAATTAAGATTCTTTTTCCTATATGATAAATAGAGACGCTCTAAAAGAAATTGTCTCTAATCAAAATCTCAAAAATTACTCTATTCAATACACATGTCACTTTTAAATTCAATTGGCATAAAGCAGTTATAGAGTTTTCTATTAGAGTAACTGAAGAAGACACTTTAATGTTAAAGTGTCTCTCATGAGAGTCTCAATGAAATGTTTCTACATCATAATGGAGTGTCTAATACAGTGTTCAACTGGAGAAGGTTATTTTAACAAAAACTCTATAAACCCTAAGTGACTCTCTCAATTTTAGAGTTTGAGTTTCCTATTGGAGATGCTCTAAAGGGCCTTAGATGTCATCTACACTGCCTCAACCCTAATTATTGCCTTATAACTACCACTAATTCAGACTCCATTTGAAAAAATGATACTCCCTCTGTCCTGTATGTATGTCTTATTTTGAAAAACTGGAACATCATTAATTTGTGCAATCACCTTAAAAATAAGATGGTTTTTCCAATTTTACTCTTATTAACTTTCGGGGTATTTCCCAAATAGCCCCCCTAATTTATGACCTACTTTCAGCCTAGTACACTACTTTATGAAAAATATCCAGATGTCCCCTTTTTGTCACAAGTCGTTAACTTCAGATTTTTCTTCTAAACTTACCCTTCTGTGTTGTTGGAGTACTTCTTTTCAATGCATCTTTCCAACACACAATTAATGATCTTTATCCAATGAGAAATGAACAACTTCAAAAAGCTTATTCAGAAAAACTGAATCTTTAATGTCTCCTTCAACTACAAAAATTCCATTTTTTTCAAGAAGGGCTTGATGAGATCGTTTCGGAGACGGATGATAATAATCATTGAAATTATCAAGCCCAATAACACTATCACCATGGCGTTTCAAGGCAGGATTTCTCCATTGCAACTATCACCACTAGTTCAAAAACACTTATGCCATTACGAGATTTTATACGAGAAGAAGACCTTACTAGTTTTTTCCCAATCTGGACTTCTCCAAGTTGAAGAACTAATTGATCTACGAGAATGATTTGATGAAGATGATGGTGTTAATCTGAGGAACAAAAAGGTAATCAGACCTAGAAAGAGAAATGACCAGAAGGTGAGCTTAGCAAGTGAAAATTGTCATCGTAAACGATTAATCTATGGAGATTTATCCATTTTGAGTTTTTGAGGCGTTGAAGGAATTTTATCAAGATGTGATGAAATATGATTCAGTTGTGTCATTTGCCTTGTAAAGACCTATTTGCTAACTCTAGCTCTTCAATTCTTTTCTATATTCTTCTAAACCAAGACTCAAGAAGCCTACACTAATTTATTTTTAGATCTTTTTTTCTTCTCTTTAACTTATTTTGGGGAACCTTCTGGTTTCTTGGAGGAGTTTTTGGTGTTATTCTCTTTGATTTTTTTTTTTTTCTTTTTCACAGAGAGAAAGAAGAAGATACTCAGAAAGATAGAACAAGAAAATGGGTAGGAAATGAGGGAAAGAGAAGAAAATGAAGAAATAAATGTGAAATGGAGGTACCTGAGTAATAATTTACTTTGTCTCTCTAGATTTGACTTCAGGCCATGTTTGGCGTGCGGGAATGGTGTGAGAATGGAATGTTATTTTTGAGAATCACATTGCAGATCATTGTTTGGCTTGTCGGAATGGCGCGGGCCAGGGAATGTGATTCCCTCAAAAAGGGGTAATAGCAAACCCAGGGGGAGGTGGGTTTGTAATTCTCATTCCCTCGGAATCACATATATTAATATCTATTGACAAATATATCCTTAACAAAATATTGAATTACCAATTTTTAAATTACCGTGTGATATATAAATCATGATTAAACTAGGGTTAAATGAACAAAATTTAAATTTAGATAAATTTCTATTTAGGTTTACGAACAGAATTTTATTTTAGATAAATTTTTATTTAGACCTTTATTTATTATCTTTATATTCTATCTCTTTGGTGTATCGTGTTATTATTTCATATATACCAATTTTAATAAATAATACTGATTTTAATATATAAAAAAGTTGATGTGTATTTTATGTAGTTTAAGTAAGGGTAAAAGTGAACTTTTACAAATATTTACATTCCTATTCCTATACGAACCAAACACCTAATTAGGAATATGTCAGGAATCAAATTCCCATTCCTGGTCAAACCAAACATCAAACTTCAGTAATTTGATTTCCAAGAATCACGTTACGGGAATGTGATTCCTGGGAATCACATTCCATTCCCGCACGCCAAACATGTCCTTAAAATGATGAGTTTGATTAAGACTAGTCTGAGTTATCAAAGAGAAGTGTTTAATGTTTATCTATTGGATGAAGATCACTAATTGTGCGCCGGGCCAGATGCGTTTAAAAGATGTGATCTGACAACACAGAGGGGCAAGTTCGAAATAAAACATCTAAAGTTAACGGTCGTGTGACGAAAACAACAATAAGAGAGTTATCCGGGAACTTTCAATAAACTAGATTTCTAGGCGAGATGTTGGTCATAAATTAGGGGGTCATTTGGAAAATAACTCTTAGCTTTTTTTGATAACAAATGATTGTCAAACAAATTTTTCATTATTGTCTATAATGAAACAATAAATAAGTGTGACTTACTTACAGACAAATTTGCCATTACACTTTTAGTAACGGGTATTACTCGAAGGAGTAAAAATTCTTATTCTCTAAAAAAGCATTTACAGAAGTACCAAAATGGGGTAGCTTAAATACTATACATAAACATTAATTTTAGATTTAGTTTTGTTTTTGCCCCTGATCTATGACCAAGTCGTCGTTCTGCCCCTAGAACTCTCTATCCATTCATTTTGGCACGTCAACACCCAAAAAAGTTCCAATTTTTCCGATCTACCTTTGTGGCATTTTTATAAGTATATTGTTATATTTTTTTTCTAGGTCATCTTTCCTTCTCTCATCCCATTTATCTCTACTCTCATCCACTTCATCTCTCCGTGTTTCCTTTTCTTCTTCTCCAACAGAAGGTCGCAGACTAACAACTTTTTCCAGCGTCTATATAGGCAAAAATTTGTTCCATGGAGTGCCTCTAATAATCCAAAACTAGTGGGCTTACATGTCAACCAAGGCCTCGTATTAAGTTACTAAAGGGGCTTACCCACTCACCTCCAGACGCCTAACAAAATGGGAAAATATCTGTAGCCATAGAAATGTCATCATCCACGGCTCTATAAATATATAAATGTGTGCCTTTGATAAACATGTGCAACGTTATCTGCTCAACGTGGAAGTCTATCTCCATGATCACATCCCAGGGCGTAGCCCGAGAATGTAGACGTTGCAACATTACGTTATCCCTAAATGGAAGACGACAACTACTTAACTCGTAACAAACTAAAGGAGTCAATGGCACTGTAAAATGAGAAGCGAGCAACCGGGTAAATCCCCTCTCTACAAGTAAATGGGTAAACTTTCTCTCTTGTCGGGTAGATTTTCTCTCTCGTAAAAAGTTTTTTTTTTGGAAATTGACTACGATAGTCGTTACATTGGCATTGATACATCAAAGATGTGATAAACACGAAACTGCCGAATTCAAACTCTTACAAAGAACGGGCCTATAGCGCAACTAACCTATGGCCTAAAGCCCAACAACATTATTTATACCTTAATAGCCTAAGTTCAATAAACCTTGGAAACCACCTCCTCTGGGAATCGAACCTGGGACCTCTAGGATTTTGGAGTTTATGTCAATACATTGGACTACTTGAGCAACCGATTGTTGACTCTCTCGTAACAAGTTAACTGTAGGCATCCTTGTTTTTACTATACTACTAAGGTAACTTTGTTTCTCTCATACGTAAGGTGACTTTATCTCTCTCTCATACATGATCGACTCAGACCACTCTCCTAACCCTAGTCACATCACCCGCCTACGTCTAATCTAACTAAATCGACAATATCAATAAAAACAACCTTAGAGAGTGTTTTGATCACCCTACAAGTCCCACCATATTTTGTCTCACTTCCACACACTGAATATCTCTGACTCTGCTCTCACTGTCTCTTTGGTCGACCCCACCCCGGTGTCCCAAGGACTTACAGTTACGTTTATTCAATTTTCTCTCAGGTCGAAGCTTAAGAACATTGTCGATGCCCATGAAACAAATACGATGGGCGGTCTGACTTTCGGCAATAGTCCGACTCCTTTGACTTTCGAAACCTACGTACATTACTGCCCACCCTGGTCTTGCAAGTCCTACTACACAGATACACGAGAATGCCCAAAGGTTCAGATCCTTAGAGGAGGTGAACATATTGATTCAAGCAGAGAATCAATTATTGCATGAAAAGATAACGAAGTTATCGGTCATACTACCTAGCCGATAACCTACTACTCCTATTCATGCATAACAAAGTGGAAGGACTCCCAAAGAAATAGGGCCACTTAACCAAGCAGTCTGACAATCTGCTCCATTAGACCAACATAACAGAATTGAAGTGGGAGATCATTCTCATGTAAGCACAAACCCATGTTTAAATTGAGTACGTGATTCACTTTAGTAGGAAGTCACAACCATAGAAACTTGATGATATATCATCTGGAAAAACAGTAATTATGTGTTTTAAAGTCACCAACTTCATTAATATTAACCCAAGCTTGTGCAAGAAAAATCAACAAATATAGTAAGATGTCAAATATTGGTAAACCAAATACAACTCCCATTTTAAATAAATGCCCATAAATCACCAGCTCCCCTTTCTAACCTCAAACTTCATTCTTCACACAACCCATCTATCTTTTTCAAAATTTAAAATATAACCAACCACAATTATAATAAACATATAAAAATTAAGTGAAAATTGAAATGTGAACCAACAAAAAGATAAAAAAAAAAAAAACAGTCCTACTGGAAGTCTTGATCAAACTATAGACATAATACCAGATCAATATTGTCATCTTTTTATGAGATTATCTAAGGAATTCCTATGAAAATATGTGATGGCATTGATATTATAAGAGTTGGTGAACTTGTAAAGGGGTTGTTGACTTGTAGCAATAGTGGGCCGAAGAGTGACAGTACATCTGCAAGAACTATTATGTAGACTTTTGAGAGTGACTGACCATGTTATATCTGTAATCTGTGGCTACAACAATATCATCAGGACTCAAATATGTCAAACCTCTTGAGACTCAAGATTGATAGTTGAGGGAGATACACACAATTATTGAAAAGAAGCCTTAGAGCATCTCCAATGGGACACTCTAACAAACACTCTAAAAGTCTTAGTTGTCAAGGGCCAATAGAGATTCTCTTTCCTAAATGTCAATATAGAGACACTCTAATTTTTGTTAGTCTCCAATGGAGATCTCTAAAGTGTCTATACTTAGAGCATCTCCAATGGGAAACTCTAACAAACACTCTATAAATCCTAATTGTCAAGTGTCAATAGAGATTCTCTTTCGTAAATGTCAATATAGAGACACTCTAATTTTTGTTGGTCTCCAATGGAGATCTCTAAAGTCTCTATACTTAATACACATGTCTCTCTTCAATCCAATAGATAAAAAGTAGTTGAAAAGCAAGGTTTTTTATTGGTTGGAAGTTTAAAGTAACACTTAGAGAGTCTCAAGTAGACACTCTCATTTTAGAGTTTCTCTCTCTAGACACTCTATAATAAATGTGTCCACCTCATATTAGAGTGTCTAACAAAGTGTTCCATTGGAGATGGTTTTTTAACAAAATTCAATAGATAAAAAGTAGTTGAAAAACAAGATTTTCTATTGGTTGAAATTTAAAAGTAACACTTAGAGAGTCTCAAGTAGACACTCTCATTTTAGAGTTTCTCTCTCTAGACACTTTATAATAAATGTATCCACCTCATATTAGAGTGTCTAATAAAGTGTTCCATTGGAATGAACTTTTAACAAAAACTCCAAAAAGTCTATGTGGCACTCTAAGTGTTGGAGATTGAGTGTGCCATTGGAGATGCTCTTCGACAAGCACCTTTTCATTCGGGAATCCAAAGAATTCCCCTATTTTGTAGACTGTTTGTAGTTTTAATTAATAAGGGTGGTGAACAAACAAAAATCTTGTACGGTCAAAAGTTATCACAATGCTTATTTGACCTCTATTTAATTGGAGTACACAAATTTAAGGGTTAATTACGTAATTTGTGACCAACTCACTGTTTTGGCTCCAAAAGAAGAAGTATTCTAAAGATATGGTGCCTTTATAACTTTTTTCATAAAATCTGATTGACACTTGTACTTCGGGCTATATGGTATTTGGGTGTGGACTGTAGGCCTATGGATCGAGATGGATTTGAGCCCAATCCTTCCTATTTTAATTTAAAGAGAAAAAGAGTTCACATGGCGATGACAAGATTCAAGGGCCACAACAAACAAATAGAGAAGCTCCCATGAAAGAAGAGCTATAATACCGACGATTTATCTAGACCAGTGGCAGGGGGATACATTAAGGAGGGTTTCTCTCTCTATCAACCACTAGAGGAAATCCTCTGCCATTGACACACCCCTTGGTCGGTGCTCTTGGCCACGGGGTTTCTTCCGCTTCATCGAGGTTCTGGATAAGGGATTTGGACAAAATCCTTCTCAATACTCATTGCCTTCTTTACTTTAAATAAAAACCTTTGATTATACATTTTATAAGTTATTACAACTCTGATTTACTCAAATTTCAGAACGTCAAGTCTTCAAGCATTACATAACTTGCAGTACAATCAATTTACTTAAGAATCATCCTCCATTGAAAATTCCTCTTGAAACTCCATTTTCGATATTGAGTACTCCCTCTCGAATAACAAAAATTCCTTGAGAAACGAACAGAGATTGTTAGTTTTGTTATTCAGATGAATTGCATCATAAGTTTCGGCAAATTGAGAAATTTTATAGTGATTAATGGACAAAGAGGTACTTAGTTACCTGCAGTTGCTGCTGACTAAACAAATGGATCAACCCAGATTCAGGAGAACCAACTAGCTCGATCAACTCGTCGTGATCTTCTGGCAGATTACCGGACTCCACAAGTGAAACTGAAACCTGTAGACATTTATTTTAGACAATCAGTAGTGGAAATTGCAAGTCATCCTAAGCAGTTGGGGCTGGAGGGGCGTGATGTGGAATGGGGCATGGGCCAATCCTTGATCCCATGATCCTAATCGAGTTATTCAGCCGACTTTTAGTCGAGTAACTAGATTCACTTATCGATAATAGATCAAGTTTTTTCCATTTCTGAGCTCATAATAAGGTAGTTTTGTCTTAGGGTAGATGTAAGTTAGCTACCTGCATAGAGCGAAGGATAATTTCTGGAAGACAGCAGCGGCGGCAAAGCCCTCGCACAATGTAAGTAGCTGGGCCTTCCAACAAACCATCCTTGTTTGAATACCAAGAATCCAGTCTTGATATCTCCATTGTAACTCCAGCTTGAAACCGGTTTAGTTCACCTGCATCAAGAATTAAACATGTTAGCCAGAAATACAGAAAAGTGAGTAAAAAATGTGCATGCTAAGCTTATGTTTGTACCTTTAAATCCTGCTGCTATAACAGTAGCAAGAACACCACCGTCATTAATGTCATTTCTTCCAATTCCGTCACCTTCCACTGCCAAACAACGGAGAGCTACCTCGATGCAGTACTTATCCATTGTAGAGATGGAGACATTAACCTGCCAGTTGTGAAAACATAAACATAAATCACTGGCTTTGAAGAATAACAAATTGAAACTTACTGCATTAAAACTGAGCATACTAAAAAGGAATTATTTAAGTATTCAACAAATATTCAGAAAATGGCATTGAGATTTGACTCAAAAAAAAAAAAAGAATTATGGAAGAGAGAAGATCATCCAACTGGATCAGGTTTTTAGCTAAAGAAAGCACAATTTCAGGTCCTAATATTTCTCTTTGCAAGGCTATAATGTAAGCCATATTCATTTGTTATGGATAATCTAATCTACCTTATCCGGGTACCCGAACAGTAAGGCAATCTAATAATGTCAGATTTTGGCTACGAATTATTGTATTTTAGGAGCTACTAGCTCATGGATTGGATTCGAAACCAGAGGTAGCCCGTCCATGTAAAACATACTAGTCAGTTATTATGTATGAAAAGTTGAAAACTTTATTAAGTTTAATTTGAATTATTATAGTAGACTTTGTGGCAGATGTACAAAAAAGTATATGTTTATCTACTTGCATAAGAGTACATACCATGAGTTCACGGTTTAGAACAACTTCTTCTGAGACTGAAGAATAGAGGGCGCTCGTCAAAGTAGTGCATGACGTGGCATCTGGAAGCATACATTCACCACTTGGTAGACACAACATCGCAGTAGCATGTAATTCGAGGTATATGGGATCCAATGATTCATTTACATGATCTTCAGAGGAAGCCAACCATCGGTCTTTTCCTATTGCGAAAAAAACATCGGAATGAGAGCAGATCTCTTCCAAAATAAAAGCTCAATAGACAAAGAATATAAGACCTGCGCTTATATAATATATTGACATCATTTTAAAGACTGGTAGCTTAAAAATCATTCATGAGATGCAGTTCCATCAACTCACGTTGTAAAAGTAACATCGATGCGGTTATTGATTCTTTTGCTGCCGCAATTGCTCGTTGTCTTTCCTCCATAGAAAGATTATCTGGAGAAACCTCTGCATTCTCCAACTCTATTTTAAGCCAATTACGAAAAGTTGCATCACAAGAGTAATATTCACTCTGTTCAACAGGATACCAGAAAACATGTAAGTACTATATAGGATATTTTCAGAACAAGGTTTTCAAATAAAAGTAATAGAACAATGTCAAAGTCTCGTTTGAAGCATACCCAATCTTGAAACTCCTGTAAATTTTCCGAAGCATCATGATTCTCAAAGGAAAGAAAAGTTTCTGTTGGCTGTTTTAAGGGCTCAGCTAGGAAGCTAAATAGCTTGTGTGCTCCAACGGGCATTTTAGGAACTCTCCACATAGAAATCAGAGCGAACTCCCTGAATAGTATGTTACTATAAAACGAACAATGATTAGTATTGCTCAGTTATGGTGGCAGAGATGAAGCCTAAACCAATGAACAGATAAATGTGGTTCCAAGTAGTATACCTATGTATCATTGCCCTCAGAAGGAGCTTGGCATTAATTTCCTCAGCATTATTGATAGTAGAAGGGGGAGTAAAACAGAGCCACTGAATACCCATAGCTTTTTGAAGACTCTGCAGACGGTGCTGCTCTGCAACATCGGATGATTTATCATCGTATTTACCAGGTTTGGTTTCTCGGGATCTCAATAAAACCCTATTTTTGTAACGAAGACTCCAAGTTAGTCTTATATACAGTGAAAATCAAAAGAAATAAAATTGTTTCAAGTTCTGTATATGTTACCTCTCAATAATTTCCTCGAAACTTGCTTTTGTATCATCTTCAGGAGAGAATGGCAAGTATTCCATTGCAGAAAGGAATATTTTATATTTGACATGCGCGCTGTCAGCAGGAAAATTGCAAGGTCACAACCACTATTAAAAAATGTCATTTTTTTAATATTGTCAAAGAAAAAGAAATTGTAGTTAGAAGAGACCTCGAATTTAACCGCAATTCCATCATGTGTATGAATAGATCAATGCAGAGATGACGTGCAAGCTGAGAGGCATAAACCCCTACCAACTCTTCGTGCTCCATTGAGAACAAATACATGGCATACCTGAAATTGAGTTTACACAACAGGAAACAGATAAGGGTACTGCCAACTTAATTGACACGAGATTGTTCAAAAACAATCGTCTTAATTTTTACTTTAACACTGGCTCTTCGGCAAGTAGCTTTTTCTTTCATTCTACCCATCTTAGGCAACGCAAAGTAATTTTATTCTTACAATCGTCTGAATTAGTACTCACATGTGGAGAATGAGATCACCAACAGTCATAAGCTTCTCTCTGAAGGTGTCCTTGATTTGGTCAGCCAATAGGTGTCTAAGAACAAGCACTAGATGTGCACCAAAACGAATCATCTGAGGATCGCCATGAGGCCTGCACAAAAAGGAGACGTGTTGACAAGAAGATTAACTAAAAGATAAAATATAATTCTTTTGAACTAGGACTATGAGTAGATGCTTTCAGGAAAACAACAGTTATGATGTCCATACTCCAGTGAGCTATTAAATGCAGATTTAAGTTCCAAATCAAAGATTCAATTGCTTCACCTCTTGGATGGAGTACCGCAAGAACACAATAAGTATTAGACTATCCAGAGTTCTTTAATTTATCCATTTATCTAAAATCCATAACATCTATATCCATACTTTTTCAGATAACAATTTTTCTCAAAAAATATATATTTCCACCCATATCTTGAGCTGATAGTTAAGGCTTTTATCTAAAATTCTAAAATATGATATCACAACCTGAAGCCATTATGGTCATCTTCTGAGGGTGATATCCATGCCCACATAAGATCCAGAAGGTGTGGTATATCTCCAACCATGAGACTCATCTGTCAAACAATATACCCATCAATATGATCAGTGTAAAGATTATGCAGAAAAGGGAGCATCGACAATGTTATATTCACATTAACAAAATTGTGCAGATGACAAATATTAAGGTGAAAACTGAAAACGAATGGGAAAAGAAACACTCATCAATTTGGTACGAAGTGTAAAAACTCAAACCTAGGAGTACAAAATATTGCAATTCTTACATGCAAATCGGCACTCCAGCAGTACAACTACTTGGAGTTTAGCAAACAAATAAAAATCTATAAAGAAACCAACTTAAACTTTAAGATTGTCTGAGATTATTGCCTCAATTTGCCGATGCTGCTCCCTGCATCCTCGGGAGACGGCTTCATGTACCATATCACTGCATACAGAAGCTCACTAATCAGATATTGAACATTGTCGCAAAAGGTGATAGAGAAATCGAGGAGGTTCAAGTAAGTTCGCCTGAAGTGTTGTACCCTGAATGGAGTTTCTGAAGAAGAGCAGAAAGATCTCTAGGTTGTTGCCTGAGAACATGGCAAGGCCAACTTTCTGTACCATATGAAGGAAACTTGTCTCCATGTCCAGGACTTTCGTCTATATCATCACCATAAGTTTTCAACTGTTCCAGTCTGCCAGGTTGTAAACGGGCTAATTCTAAATCTACCAGGACATCAAGCCATGACTTTGCCATTGCCCAGCATGCTGACTACAAAATCATGAGATTTAACAAGCATTTTAATAATGAAAACAGAAAAGGAAACAGGGTGTGACAAGATGACCAACTGTTGCAGTCTGCCAGGTGTAAACGGGTTAATTATACGATATATGGTTTGCTCAAGGTTCATTTTCAGTAAATGGGTATAACGTATAAATACTAAATAGTACCTCCCAATCTGTACAGACAGGAAGCAAGCGCTTCAAATTGCTACATTGAGCTGCATATATTGCTGCCTCATATTTCCCAACATCTTGATCCGCGATTTTCTAGGAAGTACAATATATAAACAGATTGTGAACATATAAATTGGGGAAAACTGCAATTAGTTCAGCAAGGAAGAGTGTGATCAAGATAACATCCAATTAAAAGAAAATATTTATATAGAGAGGTCTTAGATTCAATGCCTACATGAATTGTTGATAGACAAAAAAATAGGAAAGATAAACTAGCCATTATAAAAATTGACATGATTCTTCCTCAGACAAAGAATCCTACCTCTGAGGCACAATAAGAAGCCCATTTCCAAAGGCGCCATTGCCGACCAATCCCACTTTCCAATTCAATGGCTTGCAAAGTTCTGTTCTTCCCATTCTTCACTAGTGATTCAATAGAGGGAAACTGGTCCAACCCTCCAAAAGGACAAAGAGTTGCAGCCCTCCATGGCTGTCACATCAAGAAGTAAAAAGATAAAACGTTTATGGAGAAAGAAAAATAGCTCTGATCTAGAAATCTGTGACTCTCTGAAAAGGTTGGCACACCTGTCCAGCAGATCGACACAGGTCACATGCTTCGTCCAGTCTTCCTGCTCGTAATAATATCCAGACATCTTCTAGAATAGATTCCTCTTGTTTCTGTAAAAGTATAACAACTGTTTAAGTAATAATAAGTTGGAAAATCTTCCATGATATGTTGTTTCCTGGGAAAATGTAGAGATGCAATAAAGGTCATGTCAGCTGTTGCATTTGGCAGCGCCCACATACTGTTTCACGAATTTTGTTGCCAAGAAAAAAAATGTACTACGTAAAAGAAAGGAACAACCATTATTAACAATATGAAAAAAAAAAAAGTGGAAAATGGTACGCCTTGGAAGAAAGAACTGTGGGGCTAAGGAAAGACAACATGAAGTTGGATACTAGGAAGAATGTAATGACAATATTACATATTTCATATATGTTCACAGTAGCTACCACAAAGATTAAGTTGAAATATTTCTTAACTGCCACACAAATAGTTCAGTAATAGCAGATTACCACTTAAGAATACAACTCAAGAACCCCTTTACTAACAGATCGCATACATCTAATACTGTATGTATCCTATGCCAAGTATTACCTCAACTAGATGATCCAAGTAGATTTCCAAGCAAAGTGAACTAAGTACAAAAGGCTGAGAGTTAATCAAGTTCTACACTTCTACCTATCGCCTTTATATCCAAATTAATATTCCTATGATATTGGAACCATACTACTCAGAACTCCATGTCGATTAGAAAATATCAACTGATGGAAAAAAAATGGAACTTCAACTGAACTAATAAATATATTGAATGTGAATTAAGTAAAACCTTACATACTTTGTCATCAGGTAGTAGCTGTGCCATTTCACGTGTTGGGGCATCAAAATCCAAATGTCGAACATTAGCTGGATCAGCAAGACCCTTATTTAAAAATCTTTGAGTTTGCTGCCAAATTCCAGATTTTTGGAGATAGCTACCAACATGAGATCCTTGAATCTGCAAAAACATTGAACCACATAAATGTCACATAATCAACTCACAAGAAAAAGGCACAATTTGTCATGACAAGGAATCTGAAGATAAGTATTATGAAGACTAGGAAGCACTAATTTTCAGAAAAAGTATTATGAAGACTAGGAAGCACTAAGCATAAAGAAAAGCTTGTTCAATTTGCCAAAAACAATTTATAAACCTCGTGGTCCACATTCCAAAAAAGTTTGTCTGCAGGGTCAAATATTTAAGCCATAAACACAAGTTTATTATCAGAAGACAACACCCACGAACACAAAGAGAAGGAGAGGTAACAAATACAATTGATTCATCAGAAGAAGAGCTTATCTATCAAATAAGTTTTCATACAGAGATATAGAGCCCTCTCTTATAGCATTATTTCCAGTTCAACTACGCAAATTTAAAGTTCTTTATCTGCAAGTGAAACACAATCTACAGACATGGTGATAAAAAAATATAAGAATAATTCTTCATGAAAATTTTCAATTGTAAAATGATAGAAGTAAAACACCAACAAACTTCAAGCAGTGAAAGCCATAGAATAAACTAGGGACCCCTCAGCATGATCATTCTCTAATAGTGGAAGCTCTTTTGGGGACGGGAAGGAAGACCCTTAAAACTGATTCAAAAATTGGAGCAAAAGAAGATATGCAATCATTACTTTATTATCTAAATCAAGAGCTTTAGAGGCTAACTCCTCAAGCCATTGAACAATTCGAAGACATGATTGTGCTGTATGATCTGTCAAGACAAACTGGCACGCCTCCAGGTGAGAAGTTGTAGGGGTCTGTCATTGAAAACAATGAAGAACTTAGACAGGACACCTTCAACATCCAAATTAACTTATAAATAAACATTTTGGATATAGAAATTTAAAATGCAACAATTGAAATAGAAAAGTTTACCACAATTAGGTCTTCAGGAAGTTCTTCGTTCCCTGCAACATGATCAAATTTTTTTTTAAGATTTTAAACTTAGGAAGTTTCTTCATATATCAGGAGAATGATCATGAGCGAAGTTATAATCCACGCGTAGAGATTCAAAGACAATTATGTAAATGGGCAAAGAAGTTTAACCTTTCCCAAACAGATGCCACAGAAGAGACCAAGAAGCTGCTTCGTCAAGCAGCAAACGAGCCTTTTGCCTCATCAATTTATCTTCTACAACCCGATACCTCCCATTAGATCCATACCTACAAAATCACTCATACCAATGGATGTATTCAGGTAACACTGACGCAGCCTAGCCTACAAAGTAAACATTTAAAAATCCTAAGCATTCCACAAAAGAATCTAATAATTCATTGAACTATGATAGTTACTCCTGTCATATTTATATTCCTTATGTTGCAACAAGCAAGGATTTCCTCTTCTTATCCTTCATTGCCCCTGGCCGGCAACCATGGGCGACGGCACATAGGAGCTTGTGTGTGGGGGTGGGGGGGTTGCTCCCACAAGCCCTATACATGTACTCAATGTATGTGTACTGCAATTTAAAGTATATTTCACTAAATCCAAATATATTGTACTTCCCATGTTTATAAGTACTCGACTTCGAAAAAAAGATGGAACGTTATATTTTCATCAGCAGACCATATTTGTACAACATGATGTGCTAGAAAACTGTTAACGACATCGAATTTTTATTCGAAATAACTACTTAATAAACAGCTCCTTAAGTTTAATATTTTCTCAAATTTATTTTCTTTCAATGAGAGTAGACATGTAATGAGATTTTACAGTACAGTTCTCTCTTTGTTGTTCCAAGTATTCAAAAACTTGTTCCAAATTTCCAATGCTCACTGATTCAGCAGAAATATTCCACCATGACTGTTTTTTTCGTATTTGAAATGTTCATAATTTGTGCCATGTGACAGTTTTTCGTTAAAGAGCTTTATACGTTGATAAATTATTGTAAGAAAAGACAGTTATAACGGGTTTTCCATTCTTTATTTAACGTCATAACAACCTTTCGTCACTTCCAATGTGGCGATCATTTAGTTATTTCAGTTATTAGGGTGTGCAACCACTGGAATGAATGGCCTCGCCACTGCCGGGAACTAACCCGTCCAATCTTATTTCCAAAGAGCTACTAAAAAGAAAATATGCTTGAAAGACTGTTATCAAAACAATACCACTTTTTCTAATGTTACTGATACTTAAGATCTGATACTTGTCTATGTCAACAACATTATTCCACCCCCTCCATAAGCTTCCAGTGACTGAGTAACCACCCAGCTAATTATGGACTAGTCAAGGCTTGAACAAAAAGTCATTACTCGGCACTTGCTAAATGTAACGAATATCGACAAAAAGGAATGCAAAAAAACATCTGAGGACATGAACACATGCATCCACAGCAAAGTTAAGCATCCAAGCACTGAATGGATGAAGTGCAGTGTCGAAGACTCGAAAGGTGAGGTTATGAAACAAATCCGAAAGTTATCTGCCTGTCTCAAGCTCAAACTGGTCACTCATATTCATTCTACCTAACTTTATTTTCCTTCCTTGTGGGCAGGGTAAAACATTTGTATTACTTCATAAGTTTAACGTGAAAAACTAAAAAGAGATTAGGGCCGGTCTTACTGGTGAAAACCAAAAAAAATATTTTACCCCTAAAGCTACATCTTTTATCACAACCGATACTTGATTTCTCTTTATTATCAAATTCGTAATAATGATCTCACTGGAAACACCAACACTACTTTTTGCCTTTTTTTTCTACAATGGACCTAAGATAAATCTTAAAACAGTTTGGGATGCCATGCAGATGATTAATTTCTTTTTTTTAAGTGAAAGAATACTTGTCCTCAAAAGAAGTTTAGGTGTCGTTTGGCAACCAAAAGTAGAAGTACTTTTGCTTGTAGTAGAAGTTCTTTTGCTTTAAAATAGTAAAAAAATTTCAAAAGTATATTTGGCAAAAATGTTACTTTTAAGTAAAAAAGTCAAAAAGTTAGTTTGGTAACTCAATTTACTTTTGATAATTTTCTTTTTCTTTTTCATAGAGATACTTGTTTCAATTGAATTTATTTATGATTTCCACACTTACTCGTGTATGCGAAGTAGCGGTAATATTGGTGGTAGTGGTGGTGGAGGTATGATGGTGGCGATGGTAGCGGAAGTATGACGGTGGTGGAAGTACGGTGGTGGCGATGGTGGAGATACGGTGGTGGTTGGGATACGGTAGTGGTGGTGGATAATGTATGTGAGTGATAGTGACAGAGTTATGGTGGAGGTGGTACGATGATGGATAAGGTATGCAGGTGGTAACGATGGAGGTATGATGGTGGTGGTGGTGGTGACGGTGGCTGTGATAGTACGGTGGTGGTGGTGGTGGTGGTGAAGGTGAGGTGGTAGTGGTGGAGCTACAAAGTGGTTATTGAGGTGTGGTGGTGTATGGTGGTGGTGGTGGAACGAAGGTGGTGGTGGTGGTGGTGGTAGTTGAGGTAGGGTGGTGGGGGAGGTGCAATGCGTCTTGTGGTGGTGGTGAGGGTAGAATGTATGGTAGAAGTTTAGTTGGGTAGTGGAGTGGAGACAGACAAAAAAATAATTCGTCAAGTAAAATTCATGCATGTCTCAAAGAAAAGTTACTTTACTTTGAAGTCAAAAGCTAAAAATTTTAACTTCAAGAAAAAGTCAAATTTTAACTTAAATGAAGTTGGTAATTTTTGCGTACCAAACTAACTTTTTGACTTTTCTACTTAAATAAGTAAAAAAGTAACTTATTTTAGTGTTGCCAAACGACACCTTAATGATCATAAAAGAAACGGGGTCTTGGAATTCCTTCTGGAAAGAAAGAGGTTATACTACATTTTTCCGAATTCATCAAATCTACCTTCGAGTGCTAATAACTAAGGTTTAACTTTGCCTTGAAGGTACATTCTTCACAGTCTAAGTCTCAAAGACACTATGAGTATTAGTTTGACCTCACCGTCCAATTGCATTTGTACAAAAGTGATATTCATAAACCTAAAGCATGCCTTTCAAGTTCCTACCAATTTTTTTAAGAAAAACACACCTTAGAGACTCAGATACATTTCGGCAAGCCTCCTCAAAACGTAATATAAGATCAGGGATACGCATCAATCCTGCAAAATAGGATATGATAATGAGATACAAGATATGTTCACCAACACGATATTAATAGGTAAAAAATGAGCATTATCAGTTAGTTAAACAAATGAAAACCAAGAAGTCTGTGGAATCAACAAACTAAAAGGACTGATAAGAGGTAATCTTTAAACACCTTGAAGTGCAGAATCTAGTAGTGATGCGAATAACACGAAAGTTGACTCTAAACTATCCAAAGAAACTTCATCCTCATTCTTTAAAGCTTTCTGTGAAGGGCTTCCGATTCGTG
>BEHA01044717.1:154373-176332 GCA_002897215.1 Eschscholzia californica subsp. californica | reverse complement strand
TAATGTGTTTAGAAAGTGAGGGTTTTTATGTCCATAATGTAAAAGGACTAAATATCCATATTTTGAGAAGATTGGATCATAAACCTTTTTTGAACATTATTTTGGTCTATATACCCACCGACCCTTTAATTTATAAAGCTTTTCAGATTATATAACCTCTTAAATCTTGTTTTCGTATGTTATTTTGTCGGCCATTATATCCAATTTTCACTATGTTTTGTTTCTTAGTTAAAAGTTTAGTAACTTAGTTGTTTGCATAAGAGGAAAATTTACTTAGACAAATGTTCAATTAATGTTTTTCTTATAAACTTCAAATATTGAATTTCAATTTGTTTCTAATTTTTTGTTATATAACTGAATCAACTAAAATTTTTATATCTCATAAAAAAAAACTAAAATTTTTATTCTTTTTGTTCAAAGATTAATATATATTTTTTTTTGTTGAACTAGCTTTCATAGATTAAATAACAACGTTATTACAATATTTATTAACTAAAATACAAGGTACATTCTTCCAAATTTTGCTCGCGTTTTTCTTCCTTGCCCATTTAGCTAATCTGTCTGCATTGGAATTGAGTTCTCTTTTCGTATACTTGAATTTCACCACTTCGAATTCTTTTATGCTTTCTCGGATTTTCCGGATGTGGATTAAAGATTGTCAGTGTACCGTGTGATGTTTATTGTGGAGATGTTTGATGAGATTGATATTGTCACTTTCTACGATTATATTCTTGAGTTGATTAGCTTTCGCCCATTCGAGGCCGACTAAGATTGTCATCGCCTCTCCTTCTTCACTGTTTCTGGCTCTAGTGGATTTTACATTCGCTTCTATGAATTTCGATTCTGCATTGTGAACAATCAAGCTAATTCCCACATTGGATGTTATATTAGTAAACGAAGCATCGACATTCACCTTAATAAAATATGGGGCGGGGGTTGCCATTTCTCACTAGAATTATGTTTGATTTTCTTCTATGTAATATTGATTTTTGAGAAGTTTTCGATCATTCTGATAATTTTGTTTAGATCATTGATTTCATATTGAAAACAGTGGTCACACCTCACTTTCCATAAAATCCATAAAATGGTCGCAAAGTAAATATTTTCTCTGGTATAGCAGAGATGACTATGATTTTCCCATGAGAAGATCCAGTCAGATATGGACGTAATATTTTCAGATATGACATTGTAGTTAAACCAGATGTTTTTAGCCAAAACGCAGTGTAAGAGAGCATGCTCAATAGATTCTATACTAGTGCAGTTGGGACAAGTATTATTATTGTCGATATATTTACCGATTCTTTCCCTCACTAGGAGAGCTTTGGTGCAGATTTTCCAGATGAACATTTTGATGCGCGGAACAGTCGGGAGAGACCAGATGAAATTCCAGTTCTGGTTGTTAGAGTTGTGATTACTGTTATTATTGCTGAGGTGCTGATACATAGAAGCAACCGTGAATTTACCCGATTTGGTAAGTTTCCATTTGAGTTTGTCCTTACCTTCCCTGTTCACCGGGATAGATTTAATCAGATTCCGAGTATTAATGTCGAAGTTAGCTCTGAGCACTTCATTATTCCAGGTATTGTTCGAGATAAGTTGAGCTACTTTGGTAAGATCGGATTGATTCTGTTCGGAATAGCGCCACTGATTTTAGGAACCAATTGTCAGTGCAGATGTTAATGTCGTTTCCCGATTGCACTTCCCAAGTAGATAGATCGTCAAGAAGGCTGTAGTGCTTTCTGATCGTCTTCCAATTCCAGGAGTGACGAGCTTTAGCAGGGCCTGGAGTGTTGGAGTGCGGGAAGTACTTGGCTTTAAAGAGTTTGACCCATATTGCTTCTGATTCAGTCTTATTAATATTTTTTATTTGTTGACAAAAAGAATCAACTTTGTACTTTAGTATAAGAGGGTCCCGCCTATAAGAGGGTCCCGCCTAAAATATGGCACGGGTTGCCATTTCTCACTAGAATTATGTTTGATTTTCTTCTGTGTAATATTGATTTTTGAGAAGTTTTCGATCATTCTGATAATTTTGTTTAGATCATTGATTTCATATTGAAAACAGTGGTCACACCTCCATAAAATCCATAAAATGGTCGCATAGTAAATATTTTTTCTGGTATAGCAGAGATGACTATGATTTTCCCATGAGAAGATCCAGTCAGATATGGACGTAATATTTTCAGATATGACATTGTAGTTAAACCAGATGTTTTTAGCCAAAGCGCAGTGTAAGAGAGCATGCTCAATAGATTCTATACTAGTGCAGTTGGGACAAGTATTATTATTGTCGATATATTTACCGATTCTTTCCCTCACTAGGAGAGCTTTGGTGCAGATTTTCCAGATGAACGAAGCAAAAATAAATATTAAAAAAAAAATAATAGACTTTTTATCTATTTTTGGTTGAGCTTTGCATCTTGGACTTAATTTATTTTTTATTTTGGGTTGTTTGCTCACAGACCCTATCACAAATTTATACAATAAAATTAAATTAAAATTACATTTGTGGTTGATAATAAAGATTTGGTAGTATACCGACATGATATATTAAAGACTAGGGTATATCTTGTGCCTTAGGGCACGGTCACAAATGTGACGAAATTCTAACTCAGTGTTTTTAGAGCCGTCCCATTATATTATTTTAGGCGCTATCCCCAAACATGTCAATTAACTTTCCATATTTAATATCGCTATATTGTGGATGCCTAATTTTTTTAGTTTATTTTCTTTTGTTAAATTAGTTGATATTTTATTGAGAGAGATTTTAATTTCTTTCTTTTAATCTTTGAAATATCTTTTGTTTCTTTTTTTTTAAATTAGATATTCTTTCTAAAGACACAATTACTTTTTCTTCAAATAGGTTATTTTTTTAAGAAAGACTATATTTTAAATTTTGAGAAGTGCTTATAGACAATATCCTTTATTAAAAAAAAAAATGTTTGTCCCAGTCATCGTTTTCCCTTCTGTTTTATTATATAGATATTTAGGTATAGTTGGAAATCTCACATTAGTCTAAATGCCAAATTCCATAGATATATGTGAAATTTTTTTGGTTATTTTGTATAAATTTGAATCCACCATCGGGTGAGACTTTGAAAATTGATTTTGATGCGGCGTATAAAGATGGGAAGGCAGCTCTTGCAGCGGTATGTAGGAATGCAATGGAAGAGTTTGTAATGACACTAACAAATCAAACAATAGCTTCATCGGTTATAGAAGCGGAAACAAAAACAGCAAGACTAGCTATAAGAATAACGTCAGATTCACATCAATATCAGCGTTTAGTGGAGCATCTCCCAATGAATTATTGAAGCTTGTCCAGCCATGGAAGAAAAAATACCATGAAAGACTCGAATTATTTTAATGGAGGTCAAGAATGAAGCCTCAAAACTTCATAGTTGTACTTTTTAATGGAGGTGTTTAACTATATAGGTCAAAATAATGTAGAAAATAAGTTAAAAAAAATCACAAAACATTTCAAAATTATTATTTAGGACAAAAAGTATACAAAGACTAAAATATTCTTTTTTGTCATTTTGTGTAAGTAAATTATTTTATTTTTCTTTAAACTTTAAATCGATATAACTTTTGTTTGAGATGTCAGATTTCTATAAAAATTATATATTTAGAAATGATTTTTCATTAGCTCTCTAACAAGATCCACTTTCAATATTTTTTTTTAAAACCAGAAAAAAATAACGTTTTTCCCTCACGTTTATCTGCAAACATGTGTTTGCAACAATCTGGTTTGCAAACAAGTTCTGCAAACATGTGTTTACAACAATATGTTCTGCAAATATGTGTATGCAACAATCAGTTCTGGAAACATGTGTTTGCATAATGTAAATTGCAAACTGTGTTCGCAAAATATAGACTGGAAACATGATTTGCAAGCTTTGCAGAATATAATCTTGAGTTGTATATTTTCAAACTCGATTTGCAAATCGAAAATATAAACTAAGAGTATGTGTCTACAATATCTTGAGTTTGGAACTGATTTCATCAATCATCATATAAAACTCATGAAGAAATTGTGTGGTCGACTTTATAATCAAATCTTCAAAATTCTTATTGTTTTCTACTTTAAGATCAAAACATGTAATCATGGAAGTCCATAAAACATCATTTTTTTTCAAAATTTTGATAAAAAAAATCACGATCTTCATCGATATCACCACACTTTGGATACATATCAAGCAAAGAGCTAATAACAAATACATGTCTATTCGAACCTGTTTTCGTAATTAAAGAATGAATTTGTTTTCCATTTTGAAGTATTGCAAGACTCCCACAAGCATTCAAAATACTAGCAAATGTGTAATCAGTTAGATATAATCTGTCTTTACGCATTTCGACAAAAAGCCTTAAGGCCTCTTAACCTTATAAGTTCTGAGAATGTCCAGTAATCACGGAGTTCACAAGAATACTATCTCTCTCTAAAGTCTCATTTAAAAGCAATCTAGCATAAGCAATTTTTCCGTGTTTCAAATAACAACCTGAAGTTCAAGATTCAGACTAAGTACAAACACTCCAACTGTCATAACCTGGAAACAAATCATGAAGTTCACCAAGCAATAGGATGAAACTGGTTTGAAGCTTTACCATTGCTCAAAACTAGTATCGTTTCCATGTTTGAAGTAATAGTAAATCAAAACACTGTGTTTGAACCAATGGTAAAACTTTAATAAATTTATCCTTATTGATAGCTTTAACAAGCTTTACCAAATTTATATAATTACTGGTAGCTTAAACAAACTGATATATATATATATATATATATATATATATATATATATATATATATATATATATATATATATATAACAAGTTATTGTTTCAAACCCTGCTATTGTTTGAACTTTGAAACAATGACAACAACATGGAGTTATTGGTTCAATACCAGGTCTTGTTGAACTAAGTTGTTTAATTGTATAGCTATTGGTTCAAACAAAGTTTGCAGTAATGGTAAATTAACAAATAGGATGAAACTGGTTCAAACCCAGCTTGCTGTCATTCCCAATTAAAATCCTAACAGATTCATCTATTAATTCAACTAAAAGTAAGAAAATTAACAAGCTTAATTGCCTCTATCTCTAAGCAAATTACACCTTAACAAATCTCTCCTTGAAATCTCATCAATAGATCTCCATCAACATTTCAGATCCATTAACAAATGAATAACTAGAATAAAAATAAACTAAGGTTGTGTTTGTTTTTTTTATTGAGTATGAATCTGAAAAAATGAATCTGAAAAAAACTGAATCTGAAAATTCTGAATCTGAAAATGCAGAAGTAAATTGTTTGTTTTTTCCATCTGAATACATGGGTCTGAATTCTAAATATGACTTTTATACCCTTACCTCTAATACAAAAACCTTTGCGATAGACAACCATTATTTATTCCTTCCTTTCTCCCAAGCCCTAGCCACCATTCTCTCCCAAACCCCATCCCTTAGCCATCTCATATGTTCTCTCAAACCCTAACAGCCATCATCTCTTTGTCAAACCCTGACAGGACACAAGCACAAAATACATTCTCTCAATCCCTGCAACAATCATTATTTTCTCGAAACCCTAGTAGGAGATCAAACTTGCAGCCGCCCCTTCACCACAACAGGAGTTGCAGAAACAGAGAGAGTGGAGAATCGAAACGGAGAAGAATTAGTTTCTGTTGAAGTTTTTCAGTGATTTTATTGTCGTTTTTTACTCGTTTCTTCAAGGGTTTTCAAGCATTAGGGTTTGTATCAAGTTTCTTATAGATTGAAGGTATAAATTATTCTCTAACCCTTGATTGAGAATAGAATACGAATCTAGGGTTTCATATTCTTGTTTACATTGATTGACAAAATTGTTTACATATGAATCTAGGGTTTTGAAAATCACCCATCCTTCAAACAGGTTTGATTTTCAATAGAATCAGGGTTTAATTAATTACATTGATTAACAAAATTTAAATGAATAAAGATGGAAGATGTCGTCATCATCTCCTTGCTTCAAATTTTGCCTTTTAATTTGTTTTCCATTTGTTATTGTGTTTATTTTATTTCTGTGTGGTGGTGGTCGGAGGTCGACACTGTGGTGGGGGTCGGCGGTGGGCGGTTGGTGATGTAGTGGTGGTGGTGGACGGTGGCTGGTGGTGGTTGTGGTGGTGGTCGGCAGTCGGTGGTGGTTGTGGTCGATGAAGTGAAGATGGAGAATGTAAAGTATTTCATTGATTTCATGAGGGTATTTTTGTCATTTGACTTATTTTCAGATGGTTGATTCTATTTCAGACTTGTGTTAAAGTCTGAAATATGTGGGCTTTTTTTTTAGTCAATTCAGATCTTGACCCAATTCAACAAAATTGTCAGATCTGAAAAAAATGAAAAAACAAACAGCACCTAAAACTTACAACTCGATTTTGATGACTCGAATTGAATGCTGCTTAGACGTCAAATTTCTCCAGCTTTTCAGATTATGTGCTTCGAATCTAAAAATTCTAGTTTCTTCGCAGTCTTTGATAGATCCATTTCTCTTCGTAATCCCTACGAAGATTCTAGGTTTATGGTCTGAAAAGGAATTTCGATGATGGTTGGAGTTTTGGCAAGATTGGGATAATCTACAATGACATAACGTGAAGAAGGCCTCAATGGAGACTAATCTGCCTTTCTTGTTGGAAGACTTTAATGACGTCGTAGAGAGATAAAAGAAGATGAATAGTTTCAGGGTCATTTTTGGAATAAAAGAGTTATAACATGACCTAAATAATAATTACACACATTATTTCAAACACAAATAACAATTACACATATTATAATTACACTTTTTAGTTATTTAAAAATTTTGAGTGTTTTTTTAGTTATTATGTAATGTATTTTGACTCAAACAATCATTTTCTATTTTTATATTGTGTTAGAGAAGCGAATCAAGTAGCGCAGCTGTTAGCACAATCAGTCTTTAATTCGAATCCAGTATCAAATGAGGTACTGATCAAAACTCCTGTGTGTGTTATGGGTAAAGTGGTTTTTGACAAACCTCACTTGGACCTAGAGATTCAAAGTTAATAAAGATAGGCCAGTGCTGAATTTCATCAAATATATGTATATATATATTTGAATAAATTTTCTGAATATGACTGGAATTTTTTTTAGCCATGAAGTATCGAAGTCATTACAAGACATTGATTTTAAGACATTTTGGGTCTCCAAAAGCCATATATCAGCCATTGAATAAAATCCCAAGAGATCTAAAACTCATTTAACATTTTATTTTATTTTATTTGTACTCAAGTTTAAGAAATCACGCATTTTCACTTTTATAAAAATGAGTTTGAGATTTTTGAATTGCAAAATTGGTGTCCAATCACTACACGAAAAAGTACTGAATTGTTAAAATTAAATATAGAAATATACTTGAGAGGTTGGAATGGTAGTATTAGAGCATCTCCAATGCAAGACTCAAGAAAAACTCTAAAAATCCTATGTGTCAAGTGTGAAAAATAGATCTGTAAATGGTCTCTTTCCTATTTGGCTATTTAGAGATACTCTATTTGAAAGACTTCTCCAATGCAACACTAAAGATAAACTCTAAGAACCTATATTTTAGTGTAAAATTTATTAATTTGCTTAGGTGGCACTTAGAGATCCTCAAGAGGGCACTCTAAATTTAGAGTGTCTTCTTAAGGATCTCTAAAATAACTACTGCCACTTCATTTTAGAGATCCAAGTTAAGTGTTGCATTGGAGATGGATTTTGAAGAAAAATTCTAAGAAATCCTATGTGGCACTCTAAGATTTAGAGTTTGAGTCTTGCATTGGAGATGCTCCTAGTGTCCAATCAAAAAAAGTAATAAAATGTAAAAATTGCAATAATGGTAACGGAAGGGAAAAATAACACTAAATAGAGAGCCGTGTGTTTATAGTGGAACCACTTATTTTTCTTCTTTAAGAAAAAAACCCCTACTATTTCCCTATCTTTTTCTAATTGTGGACCTTGTGGTCTTCAAAGCAAAATTAGTTTGGGAAGCAAGGAAGGCGTATTTGAAATAACATATCAACAAGGAGTTTATAAAACAAATACGACTTGAGTCGAAGAAGCTTCATTTAAGGGACGCATACAAACAATCAATCAACAATTTCTTATTTCTTAGTGAGAGAAACTATACAACAAGTAGAACTAAATTTTGATTTAATCTAGAGAGAGAAAGAGGATAGAGAAGGATTAAATATGTCGATTTCATCACAACAAAATGAGCAATCACTACAAGAGTCATTACTCAGAGGAACTTTTACCATGAGAAACATTTATTCTAAAATATTTCTTTTGTATTTTCCTGTGTTTGGTTCGCTAAGAATTTTTTTTTCCTTATTTTCTGTATCTCTAGTTTCCATTGTTTGTTAACATTGGAGAAAAATGTTTCTCTTCATAAATTGTCACAATATTTGTTTTTATTTTGTTGAATGCCCAAAGTGTAATTTTCTGAGAAAGATTAACAATGGGTAACTGATAAACAAACCTTGAAGTGGGTTTGGGTTTCCGTTGATGGAGATGTTTTATAGATGGTAATGTCTGGATATTTGATGGTTGGGTTTCTATTTCCGAATTTTGAGTACTAACAGAAGCTTGTTTTTTAGCTTTATTTTCATGAATTCGGTGAACACTGAGTTCACTATAAAGTAGTCAAGCTAGTATGAAAACACAAAACAGTAATACTAGTAGCAGGGACGGATTCAGGATTTTCACTTAGGGGGTGCGGATTTATATACCTAAATAATTTTTTTTTGCAAACACAATAATTAATAAAATACTTATATTCATTAATTATATTGATACATCGACGAATACAGACGTAATTGACCTCTACGAGAGTTCATATTTTGAAATGTTCGCATAATCGACTCATTGTCAATTTCACTAAAAACTTATTTTTCAATAAAGACTACTAAACTATCATTTAGTTACGCATCACCCATCTTGTTTCTTAAGCGTGTTTTAACTAGCTTCATAGATGAAAAAGCTTTTTCAACAGAGGCAGTTGCAACCGGCAAGAGCTCCAATTCCATCTTTGTTTCCACCAACATTCTAGCAAGAACTCCAATCCCGTCTAAATTTGAGAAATCGTCATTTTGCCTCATATTGTAAATTTGATTATCAAGCTGAGAACTTAGTAGAGGAGAAGTGATTTTAGTGTGGTTTGAGATGAAGAAATGGGAGATATATATAGAGGTAAAAAAATTGTGTAGTTGGATGGTTGGATAGATGAATTGAAGTTTAGGGTAGATGAATTGGATTTTATAGAATTTATGGTAGATGATTTGAAGTTTATAGAATTTATGGTAGATGATTTGAAGTTTATAGAGTTTAAGCTTTAGGGTAGATGAGTTAAAGTTTGTAGGATTTATGGTTAGAGTTGAAGTTTGTAGGGGTTTAGGGTAGATAAATTGGGACTTGTATGAGGTTTATGGTAGATGAATTGAAGTTTATAGAATTTAGAGTAGATGAATTGAAGCTTGTAGGGATTTAGGGTAGATGAATTGAAGTTTGTAGGGTTTAGGGTAGATAAATTGAAGTTTGTAAGGATTTAGGGTAGATGAATTGAAGTTTGTAGGGGTTCATGGTAGATGAATTGAAGTTTATAGAGTTTAGGGTAGATAAAATTGAAGTTTGTAGGGTAGATGAGTTGAAGTTTGTAGGGGTTCATGGTAGATGAATTGAAGTTTATAGAATTTAGGAGATATTCAAAAGCCAACTTATATAAAATCAATTCAAATATCTTAAACTCCTACAAACTTCAATTTATCTACCATTAACTCTATAAACTTCGATTCATCTACCATAAACCCCTACAAACTTCAATTCATCTACCCTAAATCCCTACAAATTTCAACTCATCTACCCTAAACCCTACAAACTTCAATTGAAGTTTGTAGGAGTTTAGGGTAGATGAATTGAAGTTTGTAGGGGTTTATGGTAGATGAATCGAAGTTTATAGAGTTAATGGTAGATAAATTGAAGTTTGTAGGAGTTTAAGATATTTGAATTGATTTTATATAAGTTGGCTTTTGAATATAATCTATTTAAAAAAAAATACTTAAAGGGGTCAACTGGGCTCGAACTCGTGCAAATTTGGTTGCATGTGATGTCCAGAAGCCGGTCCAACTACCATCAGGCCACTCTATTATTTTGATATAACTGTGCACGCTGCTGTAAATAGATACTTAAAAGAATAAGTCACGTGATCAGTTGTTTCTTTTTCCCTAAATTGTGTATCAAACACTTGAAAAAAATTCATTTTAGAATTTTATTTTTATATTTTCCCCAAAAAACGTCTATCAAACACGTCCTAGTGGATACTTACAGTTCTGTGTGTTTCTTCCACAAATCCAGGTGGCACTAAAAGAGATAACTTCTTTGAATTTTTTTTGTGAAACTTTTACTCGTGCAACAATGACAGTAAAAAAGAGACGTGGGAAGAAGAGAAGTTTTTGGAGACACAACAAAAAAATAAAAATAACAAAGTGGTTTGGATTTTTTTTTTTTGTTGAACAAGCTTTCTATTAAATAATCATAACGTTATTACAATATTTATCTACCAAAATACAAGGAATGTTACTCCACTTTTTATTTCTATTCTTCTTTC
This sequence comes from Eschscholzia californica subsp. californica, assembly GCA_002897215.1. NCBI lineage: Eukaryota > Viridiplantae > Streptophyta > Magnoliopsida > Ranunculales > Papaveraceae > Eschscholzia > Eschscholzia californica. The sequence goes on along the minus strand of BEHA01044717.1, from coordinate 165,712 downwards.
TGGCCCATTTGGCTAGCTTGTCTGCATGCGAGTTGAGCTCTCGTTTGATGTATTTGAATTGAACTTTCTCGAAATTTCTTCTGATTTCACGAACTTTATTGATATGGATCATCGATTGCCAGTGGACTGAGTTCTTCTTTTTGTTGAGTTGATTAATAATATTGATGTTGTCACTTTCAATGATGATTGACTTTAGATCATGTTCTTTCGCCCATTCAAGACCGTGTAATATTGCCATTGCTTCGCTTTCTTCACTGTTTCTCGCCCTTGAAGTTTTAACTTGCGCTTCGATGAATTTAGATTCAGTGTTATGAGCTATTAAACTGATTCCCACATTGGATGTTACATTAATGAAAGATGCATCAACATTAATTTTTATGAATTGAGCAGGTGGAGGTTGCCATTTTTCTACTTTTGTTTGTTTCTTTTCCCTTGTGATTTTGTAGTTTCTAGGAAACGAAACAATCATTTTGATAATTTTATTCAGGTCATTTAACTCATGTTGAAAACAGTGGTCGCATTTAACTTTCCATAATATCCAAAGAATAGTTGCGAAGTGTATATCTTCGCTGGTATAACAGAGTTTTGAATCGTTTTCCCATGAGAAGATCCAATCAGAGATTGAAGTAATGTTCTCTGATATAATATTAAAGTGAAATCATATGTTCTTAGCTAGTGCACAGTGTAGTAGAGCATGTTCGATGGTTTCTAAATTAGTACAGTTGGGACAATTCATGTTGTTGTCAATATATTTTCCGATTCTACCTCTGACCGGGAGAGATTTTGTGCATATTTTCCAAATGAAGATCTTAATACGCGGAACCGTGGGGAGAGTCCAGATGAACTTCCAGTTCTGCTCGGTTGGTTCTTGATTGATGTTGTTGGTGATGAGGTGTCGGTACATAGATTTGACTGTGAATTTTCCGGATTCAGTAAGCTTCCACTTGATCTGATCTTTGCCTTCGCTGTTCACCGGGATGGCTTTGATGAGGTTTTGAGTCGCAGTATCAAAGTTAGCATTGAGGACCTCTTCATTCCAATTGTTATTGGTGATGAGTTGGGAAACTTTGTTAAGACTAGAGTGATTGTTGTTTTGCATTGGCCCAGTAATATCTGGAATCCAGTTATCTTCCCAGATCTTAATGCCTACCTGATTGCACTTCCCATATAGCCAAATTTTCAATCATGCTGTAATGCTTCCTAATGGTCTTCCAATTCCATGAGTGATGAGGTTTCGCCCAGGTTTATCTGCAAGAGGGAAATATTTAGCTTTGAGAAGTTTAGCCCAAGGAGTATCAAGTTCAGTTTTAAGCCTCCTGGCCAGCTTGGATAGAAGGGCTGTGTTGTCATGCTCCGGCAGATGAATACCCAGGCCTCCGAGATTCTTCGGCTTGCATATATAAGACCAGGTTTTAGTGCGAATACCTTTCGACTTACCCCACCAGAAATTCCTTTGAACGGACTTGATGCGTTTGCAAATTCCTTTCGGAATTGCAAAGCACTGCATCTGATATCGGGGTACGGCCGCAGCGATGGCCGAGATGACCACTGTGCGACCAGCTTGGGACAAAAAAGAATGATTCCATTTGTTGAGCTTGTTCTTGATGTGATCGAGAATATCATTGAAAACTTTGTTTTTTGAGCTCCTATAAAAAGCTGAGCTCCCAGGTATTTCTCCGAGGTGGAAGCATATTTGACTTTAAGAGTTCGCATAATCAGTCTTTTGAACTTAGGATGCGAGTTTTTGGAGTAGAAGATATTTGACTTAGCATAGTTAATCATTTGACCCGAGGTCTCACAGAAATCTTGGAGAATCTTCTTGAGGATGTGAATGTTGTCGATAGTGTTTCTACCAAAGATGATACAGTCATCCGCGAAAAGAAGGTGAGATATTTCCAAATCAGCATTGTTTGTGGGGGAAACCCAGGAATCTGTTGCCGCTATTATTCATCAATTTGCGACTAAGACCTTCCATAGCGAGAGTGAAGAGAAAAGGAGAGAGGGGGTCGCCTTGTCTAATTCCTCTCGTAGGGTAGAAGGAGTTGCCTGGACGACCATTCACTAGGACAGACATGGAGGAAGTCGAGATACATGTATGTATCATCTTAATCCAGTGATCCTCGTATCCCAAATTTCTCATGATGTCTGTAAGAAAGCTCCATTCAATTCTGTCAAAAGCTTTGGACATATCTAGCTTGAGTCCAAAGTATCATGTTGCTCCTTTCATCTTTTTATAAGAGTGAATAATTTCTTGGCCTATGATGATGTTATCAGTAATCTGTCTGCCACGAACATAGGCCGCCTGGAAGGGAGTAATGATGGGGTTCAAAGTTTGCTTAAATTTATCTGCAAGAATTTTCGTGATGATCTTGTAGGTAGTGTTGAGGAGACTAATAGGTCTATAGTCAGCTGGGGTTTGAGGAATGGGCGTTTTGGGAATGAGACATATGTGGGTATGGTTGATCTCTGGAGGTAGGTATGCTGTTTCGAAGAAGTTTTGTACTAGGGTGTAGATGTCCGAGCTAATCGTATCCCAATTAGACTGAAAGAAAAAAAGAGGGTATCCATCCGGCCCCGGTGCTGCCTCTCTTTTAAGACTCTTGATCGCCTGATCAATCTCTTCCTTACTCGGAATGGCTAGAAGCTCCAAATTTTGTTCATGGGTAATCGCTGAGTTAAAAAGGTTAAGGGTGGAGGGATCTTCTTTCGGGTTAATAGTGGTGCTAATGTTGAGGAGATGAGAAGAGAGGATGCTTTGGATCTCTTTAAAGTCTTCCTTCCAATCTCCATTGTTATCTTTAATAGCTGTGATCTTGTTAGTTCTATCTCGTTAGATAGCTTGAGAGTGGAAGTATTTAGTATTCCTATCTCCAAGGGTGAGGAAATTATTTCTAGACTTTTCCTTCCAGAGACTCTCTTGTTGGTTGTAAAGCTCTTCGAGTTTATTGTTAAGGCGTATGTAGTCTTCTTTAGAGTTGTTGTTCTGCATTTGCTTGATAGTCTGGGTAATGTTGTTCTCAATGTTTCCGAAGACCTCTTCATTCCAGTTTGTGAGTTTTCTACTCAGCTTTTTGAGATCACCTTGAATATTATTGTTGTTTTGATTGTTTTTTATGCAATTCCAGTTATCTTCTATGAAACTGTGACACTCCGGGTGGGTCATCCAAGTACGGATAAACTTAAAAGGTTTAGGGCTTAACTGGCTGAGGTCTCTGTTGTCTAGTAAAATGGGAGCATGGTCAGATCCTACTGCATCAAGATGGGTGACTCCAGAGGTTTGAAAATGTTGCAACCAATGAAGGTTAGCTAACCCCCTATCAAGTCTCTCTTGAATGAGGTGTTCACCAAATTGCTTGTTGCTCCAAGTATAAGGTTTTCTTTGATACCCTATATCCAAAAGACCTAAATTGTTTTCTATTCTAATTAAAATTAAATTTTTAATCTACGATTATATACTAATTTTAATTCTAATCAAATTAGAAACAAACAAAGATATAGAAGTTATATATTTCGTTACTCAGGCTCCCTTACAAAATCGTATTCTCATCTTTTCTTTTGTCGTGACATCAAAAGAAGACGAGTATGTGATTTTTCTTTTCTATTCTTATATGATTTAAATTAAAAAAATTTATATTCAATAAGGTTGTTAATGTCCGTAAACTAATGTGCCCCCACATCAAAAAATTTCTGGCTTCGCCACTGAGAAAAAGTGAGTCAGAGATAAAGATATATGAAAAAGATGTTGAAATATCTTTTTATATGTTAAGATATCCCATACAATATTATTAGGAAAACATTTTTGTTTTCCAAATCAAAAAGTCAAGAGATGGTTGTTGATGTCTATGACTCCAGAAATTATGAAGAGATACATTCGTTTACCTACAGCTCGTGATATTTGGAAAGCTTTATCTAAAGCTTTTTATGATGGATCTAATGAATTGCAAGTCTTTTCTTTGAATCAGAGGGCATTTTCTGCCAAACAGAATGGGAGGATACTCTCGGTTTATTACGATGAACTGGTTGAGATCTTTAGTGAATTAGATCACCGTGATAAAGTGATCATGGAAAATGAAAACGATATTGTATCTTATCGTAAATCAATTCAACGACAACGTGCGCATATTTTTCTTGCAGGGTTAGATGGTGAATTTGAACAAATTAGTGGTGAAATTTTGAGAAAGGATCCCATTCCCGATTTAGAAGAATGTTATGCTTTGGTTCGTCGTGAGCTTGTTCAACGCACAACGATGAACAGTGAATCTGAAACAACTGATGCTTCCGCAATGATGATTCGAAATAAGACAAAAAATAATATTGTTAAAGCTATTTGTCAATCCGACAAATCTTCTTATAAGTGTACCCACTGCAACAAAACTGGTCATATCAAAAATCATTGTTATGAATTAGTAGGTTATCCAGAATGGTAGGATCATAATCGAAAGAAAAACTCTGAGAAACCACTTGTAGCTGCACATGTTGATACAGAGGAAGAAAATCCAACTGTTAGGCAAGCTTCAACAATGGTAGTCACTACAGGTAACGTAGAAACGAAGAGGGAGAATTTTAGAGATAAACTATGCTACGTGGAGCAGTGAGAGAATCTCAGAAATCAACTAAACGAGTGTCTGCACCAAATGTGCGAAGTGGAGAAGAAACTATCAAGTCTTAGCTCTCTATCTCAAGAAGGTACTTCCGCAGATACAAGTATTTTGGTGAAGCAGTTGCAAGAAAAGTTAAGGAACTATGAGTCTGAAGTCGAAGAAGCAAGGAAGTCGAAATCATCTCATCAAAATAATGAGGTATTAAAAGAAAAATTATTGGAAGAAAAAGACCGAAGAGAGCGTGCGAAATTCGAGTTACTTAAACAACAAGAGACTCAATTTGATGTGAGAAAGTTGGAGAATGAACTAATGTCATGGAAGTCATTAACCAATGATATTCTTGGTGTTTCATGTTCAAGTGACATACATATTAAGTTCACAAGCTTGCAGAAAGAGGTGATTGAAAATATGACGACAGTTGGTTAAGTAATCGCATGTATGAAGCAAATGGAGGTAACTCTGAAAGAAGCTGAACTTGGTAGACAACATGTAGAATTTGTGGCTTCATTAGCCAACCATAAGGCAGAATATTCGAAATCCAAAGTTAAACGGTGTGAATTGATGATCAATTGTCTTACTGAAGAACAAGAAATATTAAAAAAAGAGGCTATTGAATTGAAGATGCACAAGAATGTAGAAATAGAGAGAACAACAAAGCAAGGAACTCTTATTCAGGAATTGGAGACATCACTTGCTAGAAAGGAATCTTCTATCAAAGAACTGCAAAGTAAATTATCAGAACAAATGGATATCATGGTTCGCCAGCATAACGAGATAAACCTGCTCAATGAACGGCTAAACAACGAAGCGCAAAGGCTAAAATTATTGGAGCAGAAGAATGACAAGCTCAGTGAAGACATTTATGTTTTGAAGTCTAAGTCGGGTCATGATGACAGTTTCATGTCGAATATTTTCGCAATTAGTAGACAAGTTGGGCATGTGTGATATCTATGCACCAACTTGAGGGGGAGTGTTGAAATATCTTTTTATATGTTAAGATATCCCATATAATATTATTAGGAAATATCAAATATTAGAAACTAGTAAGATATTAGGAACTAGTAAATATATTAGCATAAAACTATTAGAAACTAGTAAAATATTAGGAACTAGTAAAATTAGAAACTAGTAGTATTGTAACTCTACAAATAGAGTCTTATATTTCTTTTGTAAACCATCAAAGAATAAAATAATTTCTTTGATCAATTTCAACTGAAGATCCATTGGTAAAGAACTCTTTTGCCGCATACAACCGAAAAATCGAAAAACACTATCTTTCTCACTCTTCATCTCTCTCTCTCGGCAGAGACAACGCTTTTATCCATGACACTCTTTTTACTTATATTTTTTTTAAGTTGCGTGTACAACTAACGTATGTGCACTAAAATTCTCAGATTTTCCAAATGAGTTGGTTATAAATAAGTGAATCTGTAATTTCTTGTGTGCTTATATAACATCCAATTTCATTTTTAATCCTCACCTTCCTATTATAAAGTTTTTGTATAAATTTTTTTTTTATTTACAGTCACTAAAACGTGCTCCTACAACAAAAATATTCTGGCTTTGCCACAGTTGGCAAGTGATATATTTTGTGATGTTCATTTTCTTTTTCGGGCATACTATGTTAGAATTTGACCATACCTAGGTAAATTTTTATGCTAAAAATCATTTCCAGAAAGATCAAGCTACGAACAACCATCGATTGGCTAATTTGACAGGAAAATATAGTAATAAAAAACAACTCCGTTAAGATATCCAGAAATGTTAAAAATTTCAATTACGACTCCAGACATAAAAAAATGGTCGCGGTTTTGGGGAATAAAGATAAATCTCCGGGCCATAAAGATTTTGGTTAACAAATATTGATTTAACAAGCATCTTCATTTTGAGTCCAAGAATCGATGTTTTTTTATTTTTGCCCCCAAATGTTCATCTCCTCTCATCTCTCTGCTTTTCTTTCTCAACGTCTCCTGCTACTGCTCTCTTTCACACTCACTGTCTCTCCATCTCTATCGTTCTCCCTCTCTCACGATCTCTCCCCGACTCCTTCTATCAAGTACCTAAAAACCTAGCATATCTCCTAACAGACCTAATGGAAGAAGAACAACTAGTCTTGACCTTAAGCAAACCCTAATTCCTTTATTTGTTCATTATATTCTTTTTATGTTCAACATGTTTATTTAATCTTCAGACTGAAACTCCCAATCATTTGAATGCCACAAAACACAACAAAAAAAGGTATAAATCAAAAGCCAGGGCATCCAAATGGATGATAGCAAAATGATAAAAAGGAAACCTATAGAGAGTTCAACTTTGAATTCACACCCTTCGGAATATCAATTGTTCGATATATGTATAAAGTTTGATGCATCTTTTAAACGGACTACTGAAGATGCTGAAATTGCCTTTGTTGTATTTGATAATACAGGTAAAAGCATTGCCGGAGAATCAAAGGCCATCTGATGTCGATCAATAGATGAAGGAGAGTTGATGACACTTTTGTGGGCAGTTCGATGGGCCATCGATAAAGGAAAACGAAGTGTGCTTTTTTGTGGAGACTCCAAGAATGTTATAAGCACGTTGAACCAAAACGATCGAAGAACATATCACTTACACTGGACAGCGGTTCATGTTTTGGATAAAATTAGGAGTCTTACTACTTCTTTTGTTAATGTAAAGTTTATGTATGTTAATCGATCCGTTAATATGAAAGCAGACAAACTTACTAAATAGTCGAGAACGCATAAAACGTCTAGATCATGGTTGTTCAAGCAAGTCTCTTCCAGCTGCAACAATCTCATATGTAACTTAAGTAATGTTTAATGTTATTGCAGTTTTGATAAAAAAAAAAAGCTAGGGCATCAATACTTGAATGATCGTTTTTCTTCTTTGCAGGTCTTCAACAATCACAACAACAACCCTATACTCTCCACTAACCCCTCTCTCTCTCTCTCTAAAAATCAATAAGCTCTTGATACTAGTTTCAATTCTCTTATTTTCTACTGCAACTACTACTGAATTTTCTTTTACTACATCAACTAATAAATACTAATATCTCTAGTTTCTCAAAGAAACTACTAATATCTCTTGGTGAGATGCTTCCTCGTGGATCTGGATTTTGTCCAAGTGAAACACTAAACAAGTGAATTTTTTGGCTATAGATTTTTTTTTGACTTTTTCTATGGACTAGCTACAAGCAAAAGCAAACCGAGAAAATAGCACAGAACATAGTGGCAAAGAAATTTCCAACCTTAAGATAATGGGAGAATTTGACATACACCCCCACTATTATATGAATATTAGGACTACACCTCACTTTTAGAAAACTTTTGATATACACCCCCACTTGGACGGAAACCGTCAACTCAGAGTTAAGTTGGGTGTGTGCGAAACACACGCGTCAACCATGACGATTTTACCCTTTTGTAGTTGTTGAAATATTTTGAGCGATTTTGACATACACCCCCACTATTATATGAATATTTGGACTACACCCCCATTTTTTGAAAAAAACAAAAATTTTCAATTTGCCCTCCAACGATCATCTTTTACCTTTTGTCTTATAAATTTATTTATTCTAGACAAGCTAAAAGGTCAAAGCGAAAGAACTATTTGAAATATCAAACTATAGAAAAGATGGGAGGAACTATTTGGGATATCAAGCGAAAGAATTTATTTATCTTATATGGGAGGAACTTATTTATCTTATTTGACATATAAGATAAATAAGTTCTTTCGCTTTGATCTTTTAGCTTGTCTAAGATAAATAAGTTTATAAGAAAAAAGATAAAAGATGATCGTTGGAGGGCAAATTGAAAAATTTTGTTTTTTCAAAAAATGGGGGTGTAGTCCAAAAATTCATATAATAGTGGGGGTGTATGTCAAAAGCGCTCAAAATATTTCAACATCTACAAAAGGGTAAAATCGTCATGGTTGGCGCGTGTGTTTCATACACACCCAACTTAACTCTGAGTTGACGGTTTCCGTCCAAGTGGGGGTGTATATCAAAAGTTTTCAAAAAGTGGGGGTGTAGTCCTAATATTCATATAATAGTAGGGGTGTATGTCAAATTCTCCCTAAGATAATTGATGTTATTGGAAATAAATATAAGAAAGCTAAAAATAGAGACAAAAATATCTAGGCTAAGAAGGCCACGTAGGATTAAGTAAAGTGACAAGTTTTTTTTTTTTTTTTTTTTTGAGAATTCGACTACGATCTACGTTAGTCGTTACAAGGCATTGATGCATCATAGAGATGTAATAAGCACGACAACCGCCTAATTTAAACCGAGAATGAAAGAGGCCTAAACCCCGACAATAAAGAGGCCTAAAGCCCGACAACAAAGAGGCCTAAAGCCCGACAAATTATTACATTATTTATAGCCTACATTACATAGGATAAATCTTGATGGCAACAGCTTCCACCGAGACTCGATCCCACGACCTCATGGTCTTAAGAGGGGTGTCCAACCGAGTAAAGTGACAAGTTGAGAGTTGGATATTTGCACTTTCTTCCCTTTTCCTTCGTAAAGAGCAAAAAAGGACTTTTCTTCTTTAATCGGGAATCTCTCCCCCCTTCCTTTTTCCACTCGCCCAAAATATCTTCTTCCTTCTTCTCCACCTATTCTCTCTCTCTCTCTCTCTACTCTCTACTATCTCTTCTTCCTCCTCCTAGATTTCCACTCCTCATCCGTTTCTCTTCTCCGACACAACTAAGAAAACCCTAGATTTTTCCTCACCTATTCTCCCATAAAGCTCAAATCTTTCATCCCCGTGTGATTTGAAAACCCTAGATTCTTTATCCTTCCGATTTCTTTCCTTTTATTCTGCTACCAGAAATTTTGATCCGAAAGCCATTTGAAGATATCCGAAATTTTCCTTTCTGATTATGGGGGAAGAAGTACAGTTGATCGATCAAGGACGCAGTGAAGATGAAGAAAGAGTTCAAGAATGGGAATTTGGTTTACCAAACTCCGACGACATCACTCCTTTATCTCAATCGTTGATCTCACCGGAACTTGCATCTGCTTTCTGTATAAGTCCTGAACCTTATCGAACCATGACGGATGTAAATCGTGCTTCAAATTCTACTTTATCGAATCTTCGTTTACAAAATCAAGACTTTTCATCATTAAATCATCTTAAATCTTTACCTACTTTTACTGAAAATCAAAACAGATATCAAGAAGTTGATGAAGATGAACCAGCACAGAAGAGAAAAGAAGAAGATGGGTATTCTGATTTACAATCTAATGATGATCAATCAACTAGAACTTCATCAAAACGACCAAGATTAGATTGGACACCACAACTTCACAAAAGATTTGTTGATGTAGTTTCACATTTGGGTATTAAAAATGCTGTACCCAAAACAATTATGCAATTGATGAATGTAGAAGGATTAACAAGAGAAAATGTTGCTAGTCATTTACAGAAATATAGATTGTATTTAAAAAGAATGGAAGGATTATCAAATGAAGGACCTTCGTCGTCGGATCCTCTGTTTGCCACAACCCCTGTTCCTAAAAGCTTGAATGAATCAGGTGGACAAGGACATGTTCCTGTTCATCCAATGTCTTATGGGCAGCCATTAATGTCTATGCAAGCTTATCATGGTGGTCATATGGGGATACCTGTTAGTGGTAATCATCCTCCTCCTCATCCTCAAGGGGCATATCCAGGGTTTGAATCTCAGCAGTATAATATGTACTGGGAGCAGCAGAGATATTGGTCCGGTAATAAGTTCAATTCAATGGGGTCTTACCCATATGTTAATCATAAGTGAAAATTTGTTTTGTCAGTGATGTGGTGAGTATCTCAATCTTCTTCAACTATAAATAAAATTTATTTTCGGAAACTTGAATTTATAGCAGCTCATATGGCATTGGTTTGTTTTCTATGATGAAATTTCGATCTTGAATGGATGTTTATTTGCTTCATTTGAATGCCAATGTTACCTAATTGTCCATGAATTATTAATTCTGTGAAGATGATTGTTTTATCCATGGTTCCTAGGCTTATAAAATTAGCAAGAGTCGTGGTGGGAACTTCGCAAAATTGTAGTATTACTTATGCTAATTAGTAAAATATTATGCTTTGTTCCTTTAGATGATCTAATCTGGTGCTTCATCTGTTTCTTTTGTTTAATGCTGTTGTGGTTCTTGTTTGCGAAGAAGTCATAAATTTTGATTGCACAGGGGAACTTGACATGTTTTTTTGTAAGTTCTAAAGGATTTCTGAACTATGCCGATATCTGGTAGTGTATTCGATTTTTCCATACAGTAAAGAAACTTAAGAATTTAATTTGTAATAAGTCGTAATGTTCATTTCCAGACAAATCTTGCGAACACCATTCACTTTGAGGGTCCTTTCTCTATGATCCTAAGAAAACCAATCATTACAATGCACGAGTTGACTGGTTATTTCGTGATTGCTTGTGGTAAAAAATTGCTATGCAGCAGCATAGAATATGTCACTTTGATATGTATATCGTTTGCTAGAGAGTTTTGACTGAATGACTGTCTGTGATGTTATTGAGGCCAATTTGATGCATACGACTTCTCTTTTTCCTCCTACTATAATCTTGCAGGTGATACTAAAATATAATGAGTTGAGTTAGGCGTATTGCTGCAAAATCCTGTTTTTTGTCCTTCCAAGCCGTATTATGTTTGGAGTTACCAGATGCTTCTCTGCGACGCTTGTCAAGATAAAGAGGTGTAGCTGCAACCATGTTTTCTTT
>BEHA01044717.1:110683-132701 GCA_002897215.1 Eschscholzia californica subsp. californica | reverse complement strand
AAATGTGTTCCGGTCCGTCAGATCATGGTGGGAGTACCGTATTACTGTGTACCACGTTACATTAAATTAGAGCTTGGACTTGATCCCGATAGTGACCCTCTCGTGTCCCACCAGTATACCGAAATATCACCAGGGCTGTGTTGACCTTTGGCCCGATTGAACTTTGACCTCGCCTAAATTTGTCGTGCGGACTCCGATTTGACTTCCGTTTTCGCCATTGGGTTCATCTTGGATTCTAGTTTTATTTGAGCATCAAAATTGGCAGAGTTACCAGAATCTCCAAATGACCAAAATGCCCTTTTTGTGTGTCATTCTCCCGTTTTTATCCATTTTCTGCACCAAATTCCTTGTAAGACACCTGAACGAGAGAAACAAGTAATTCATGAGAGTAAAAACCCGAAATGGACTAACTAGCCCAAGTTAAGAGATTCAGATGGGACATTTTCATGTCTCATCAATTATCAATCATCAATCGAATGTTTGATGTTTATTTTCTTTCTCTCTCTTAAAATTTTATTTATATTTTTTATCTTGATGTTTAATCCTTCAACTCGAGTTTGACATTATTGCAATCAATCATCATAGCAGATATCTTTAGATTTGTAGTTTAAGCTTAATGTTATTCTCATTTTTTTTCTTCAGATCTGGTTTTCAATCCGTACGAATTTATGAAATATTTGTTCTTTCGTACGGTTACTCATAACAGAATTTACAGTACATGTATTGTATCGTAAATTACCACAATTCATAGTAAATTATGGGTAATTTATAGAACATTACCCGTACTTTAACACCAAAACAGTACTCATTTCATTAGTAGAAATACTTCGCTTTACTATCAAATCTCGTGTACTTTGCAATAATGTATATATAATTTACGTATATCTTCATGTTCTTACCATTATGTATATAATTTATGTATAAGTGCACATATATTATGTATTATTTATTTACCATTACGTGTACTTTTCACCCACAACAGTAGCCTTGATAAGTTTACCAAACTACTCAAAACCTTCAAATGTTGTCAAAATTTGACAAACATTGTATATAATTTACGAAACTGTACATGTAGTTTATAATACAATATATAATTTTTTTTCTTTAATGTATGTGTATTTATGTGTGTAGATTTGATATACCAGATGAAATTTCAAAGAGAATCATCAAATCAAAGTGAGTCAACGAAACTAATAGAGAGTACATGGATGGGCACCATTTTTGAACCAAAGAAGATTTTGTACTTTTTTTTTTGTAACAGAATGTAAAGGATGAATGTAAAAGAAATTATGTGTAATTTATTGAACAAGACCCACATACATTTGATAAATTATGTTGTATACTTGACAAATGACGGTTTCTCGTCATAAATAATACATAATTTACGTATTTGTTTCATAATTTGTATTCTATGTGTATTTATGTATGAGTAAAAACGAAAACATATGTTGCTTTAATGTTCCCAGAAAAATATACTATTTCCAAAACTGAAAGTTAAGTGAGAGAAAGTGATATATATGTTTTGTATATTAACCCCCAAATCACGCTAAATTGATCCTAGAAAATATACTATTTCCAAATCTGAAAGTTAAGTGAGAGAAAATTGATTTGAATCGAAAACAATTTACATAGTAAGAGAGAAAAAATTGATTTGGTTTCCAAATCTGTAAAGAGAGAGAAAATTGATTTGGTTACGATTTGTTGTGAATTGATTTGGAATTAGATTTGCTTTCCAAAACGGTTAGAAGATAGAGATAAATAAATTTCGGATTTATACGTTAATTGCTTTAAATCCCCTAAATCACGCCCACATTAGAAACATTCAAAATTCACCCTGGAAAATTAAAAATCCCGTGATTTTTGTAGGAGGGACATGGACGGTAGTTCTCTCATAAAGAATGGGTTATTATGTCCATAATGTAAAAGGACTAAATATCCATGTTTTGGGAAGATTGGATCATAAACCTTTTTTGAATATTATTTTGGTCTATATACCCACGGAGTTCAAAAATTAATGTTTAATTGAAAATTTATTAATAATTTATGTTATTCTTATGTGTATAAGTACTAGGCATAACCCGTGTCTCCGACGCAGTTAATCAGATCTGAGTATAAAGAAACTTTTACAAATAAGAATTTGACTCGGTCGGAAAGAGTGGACAACTATAAAACTAAAATTTTTAAAAGAAGAGATATAACATTATACAGGTCACCCTTACCATAAGTTTAGCAGTCAGCTTATGGTTGATTTGAGTCCATGCGGGAAATTGATTTTTTTTAGAAAATCATAACCCCATAGATCTCTTGGTACATCGATTTAATTTAAGAAAATAAGATGCTTGCTAAGCATTGCTTCTTCGTCTCTCCAAATTAACCCTATTGTATTATATGTCTACACTTGACAATTGTTATATCTTGCATCCAATCAAAGTTGAGAATTGTCGTATATTTCATCAAATGAAAGAGATACTGAACCATAAAAGGGAACAGTATAAGAATGAAGAAAAAGTAATTATAATGTAACCACAACTGTAGTAATCTCATAGACATCCTCATGACAAATTGGATAAGAATAAGGAAGCAAGACTCTAAGCAAAGTAAGAAAAATTCAGTTAGCAACATTGAAAATGATAAGTTGAAACCAAAAAATATTGAAAAGGTTAAATAAGTACATAAAATGATTACATGAAATTGTATATAAATAGTAGTAGTATTTTTTATATTAGTCTAGGTAGTAACTGGAGAGAACTGAAAACATGTTGAATACCAACTTCATTGGTTTATTGGTTTCCGCTTTATGTTTAGTGATCTATAAATCAATAAAGTCTTAGTGGTGTCACTCTAAATTATTTTATCGGTACGATTGCTCTTTACTGAGGAAGAAAAGGATTCATAGTTGACATAGATTAAATAATGTTTTGTCGAAAGTAATACATAATTCCGATGTTATTGACAAGCTTAACTACTTTCAGTGTGTACCTAATAAAGAAATCAAACATTACAAATTCCAACAATGGGTGATTCTTGACCTTAAGAAGACATCATTCAATTCTCAAAACATGGAAACTTTAAAAGTTAACATACCCAAATCCCAAACAAAAACTTTATATTGTTATACGGATCAGTTTCCGCGTTAAAACAAAAATAAAAAACAAAGAACTGGTTCCCCTAAAGTAACTATAAATTATTAAAATTACATAAAATTGAGAACATAAGAACTGGTTTGGAATTCTAGACATACCTCGTCCATTTTGAATCCGGTCTATTCAAAGTTGTAAAGAATGCATCAAGAAGATCTTACACCCTATTTTAAAGAGAGACATGAAGAAGAACTAACCAAAATCTAAACAATAAGGAAGACAAACGGTCCAGGTTTTATATGACTTTTTTTGTAATCAAGGATCATCTTAAGTAGTATATTCATCAAAGCATGGAGCAATGCAGAAAAGATTAACATAAGTTCAATCACTAATCTCTTAACCCAAATCAAACAACAATTTTCCCACCCTAACATTTTTACCAGACAAATTCCAACCATAACCTAGTCGCACACTTAATAGATTTTGTTTGAAGAAGCTTAGGGGAGAGAGGGGGGGGATGAGGGTTATGAAGATTAAGGAAGGGTAGAGGAATTGAATTTATTGGATCCGGAAGCATAAGGGTTAACAATTATGAATGGTAAATAATGACGTGAATGAGAAACTGAACTGGCCATTAATGAGGAGAATGAACATAAATATCAAGAAACGGAAGGTTAGGTTTTGAATGCATCTTCTGTTACATGAGACATAGAAAGGGTAATGAAGGGGTTGATTGACGCATAACCATAATGAATCTATGTGGTTGTCCTAGTCAGCTTCTGAGAGCATTTATTTTGTCCCAATCACAACCTTTCTGTTTTGTTATATAGATAACAAGCAAAACATTCACCTACTTTTGAAATAATTAAGAAGTGCAAAAGAACTAATTTTACTACGTCCCGAGTTGTAAACAATTTTTTTCCCCTGCAACAACAAGATTACATGAGAAGAATAACTTATCTGTTAAGTTTGTGGTCATCTAACTCAAAACTGAAACATTATATTTTTGGTTGCTAGATACCAATTCTCCATGTGGGACTACTCACACGCGCCCTTGCCTGTGGCGTTCTTTTGAGCCTAGCACGTATTTTTTTCTTTTCAGGTGATGTAGAGCACGTGTGGGCCTAGCTATGATACCATGTTAAGTTTATGGTCATCTAATTCAAAACCAATTGACAATGAGTGTGGAGGACTTAGAAATTGTATGTTTGGATTCTAGATAGTTGATACCCATTTTTCTATGTGAGACTATTCTCACACTCAAATATTAATTTACTTGGATACATCATAAGGATAAATACATATTCACTGACATATTTACGACATACACTTACACATCCTAAAGGTCGTATAAACTATCTTAAATGTCATTATTAATAATATAGGAACACAAATTTCAAAAACAAAAAGCAGGGGCGGCCCAGGCCCAAAGCAACCAAAGCGGCTGCTTTGGGCCCCAACCTACCTGAGGGCATCTTTCATGGAGTTTATGATGGGGTAGTTTGTTTGTAATAAATAAAATTATAACTAAAATGTTTACAACAGATGAACAATGGCCCAGCGGTTAAAAGTTTGGTTATAAGGTAGACGTCAAGTGTTAATCCTCCCACAAACATTATAAAGTTTTTTTTCGTTCATTTTTTGCTTTAGTAAAGGGCCCCATTTCTTGATTTGGCTTTAGGCCTCAATAATGATTGGGTCGACCCTGAAAAAAAATACTATAGTAACACAGAATCTATAAATAGTGGATTTCCAATTCAGACGAATTTCGATCTTGTACTTTATAGGTTATTGGAGATAGATGCACAACCACATAAACAAAAGCCCAAGTGCGTTGTATAAAGTTATTGCTAGTTAGTTTTCAAGTCAGTTTTATGAAAGATGTGTTTTTATTGTGCAAATACATTTCTCTTAGTAATGAGTTTTAACTTTTAATGTACGTGGAGGGCCCAAGATGGAAGGCATGGCCGACAAAGACTGATGACGCTTCATCTTCTTCGTATGAAGATTATTTTCTCCTTCTAACCTTCATCTTCGAAGTACTATTCATCATCTTTTATATGGTTATTTTATGTAAAAAAAAATATAGATTAGTGATTATCTTCGTAGTGGTCATTGTTTTCCTCAGAGAAACCTAGATTCACGCGAGTTCATCTTTGTATCTTCATCATTTGTTCATCTTTATTTCTGATTTTTTTTTTCTTCTCACTCATATGTCGTACATTTTCGATTGGATCTTTTTATCTCCCGAGGAACAGTATAAATCAAAAAATTTATTGGATCCCTATCTCTAGAAACAAATTTTTATATATTGAATTATTACCTTAATCCCCATCTTCGTTTTATTTTATCCACAATTTTCAAAACAAAATTGTGAAGATTTCGTAAAAGTTTAATTTTGTGAGGATTTTTGCGAAGACAATCTGGTGGGAATTTGGGAGCAGCTCTGAATAATATTTGCAAACATGAGTTTGTATAGAAAATACAAAATCGACAATTTGACAGAGTTTGATTTGCAAACATTTGTTTGCAAGAGTCTGATTCCACAAATAAATGTTTCAAGTTTGAAACAGTTGTTTGCATAATTTATAACCTTGATTTTGCACAAGTTTCATGGTTCTTTTTTTTTCGAAAAAACACTGAAAGTTTTTAAATCAACAGAGGCAGAACCGGGATTTTAAGTACGGGAGGGTGTGAGGGTACGAAATCGCGGGTCAAGAAGTCAGTGGAGACCGGGTCGTTGAACGGATGTCGAACCTCCACCTGTTAATATTTTACGGGCAGCAACTGTAACATCCCATGTTTTCAAGGTTAATTGAAGGACTATTAGACAGTTGGGTCGTCAAAAGAGGGGTTAAATTAGCAACCAGTGCAACTTTTGGGAGTTGGATTAGGTTGGAGATGAATATGGAAGGACTTATTTATGAGATATATGTTAATGTAGGACTTAAAGCAAATTAGTTCACATGGCATTTAGAAAAATGACACGTGGCGTCCCATTTGCTTTCATCCACCGTGCATGCGTTTGTGACGTGTGGTGTAGGGAATGAATGGGTTTTATTATATTAAATGTGGACCCCACCTTGTATATATATTTCCATTGATCCCAAAATCAAATTGAAAGTTATTCAGCCGAGAGAACAAATTGGTCGTGAAGTGATCTAATTTTCCTTCGTCGATTTCTTCGCGATGGTTGGTCGGAATTCAGTGAAACTTGTTCCAGGTAATCCCATTCGACTTGTTCTATATATCTATCCGTTCAGAATTTTCAATTTCGTCCAAATTTAATGGTTATTGGATGGTTTTTTCGATAACTGTATAGTTGGACTAATTTCATTTGGGATCGAAATTTGGAGCTATTTAGATGATTATTATTCGATTTCTTCTAATGGTTTATGTTCAGGATCATGTTTAGAATGTTATGGACTATTTTGGGGTGACCATATATAGACGGGGTGCTGCCGAATTATTTTACGGCTCGAATTTCATATTTGGAATAGTTTTGAAATGAATTGGAATAGAGATAGTTACCCGAATTTTGTCGTATTTCATATAAATGAACAATTTCGGTTATAGATTTATATTATATAGTTCATTATATCATTTGTCAGCTTATGAAGACTCTAAAATGAAAAATAGAGTTTTTGGGAAATTGGTTAGTTGGTTTCGATGCATTTCAAGTATTCAATGGACTTGGTTATGAAAGTTAGAGATCGATTCGACAGATACTTAAAGTCTTCCGAAGTTAGCGAATTTACTTTTAAGTTTTCATGGTTTTGTTTTAATGATTCTTTTTATTTACGAAGGTTCTTAGTATAAGAACCTGATGTTTCTATTCGATTTTTGGTTATTCTTCCTTATCTCAGAGTTTGCGAATGAGGAGGAATAAGGTCGTCTGGTAGGCGGGAGTCTTTGGTGATGCAAGGACTGAGGTAGGGGTTCTGAATCTATTTCTCAACATGGTTTTATAGATAATGAAATGTGCTAAGTCGTATTGTTATATATGCGCCATTATAACTAGAGTTCAGGTAGCATGAAACTCGATTTATGTGATAAACTGAAATATGCTTGAAATGTTTTGATGCGATATGAGAAATGTTTTCGAACTGATTTTACGATGATTGTGAACTACTGGGGATTTTCTTGTATGTACCCGACTGCGGATTATGTCAACCTACGGGCACGTAGCCATTGAGGGTAGGATGACATGTGGACACGGTTGTGACCCGTGTGAGACCGGTGAGGTGGGCGACACTAGTCATGAGACCTGTGGGAGTAGAGTGCTTCACTTGCTGGCCATTGGTGCTCGTGCCTCCAGCTCGAGGCTCAGGGCCGTACACCCTGATCGCTCGCCTGGGAGGTGACATTGATTGGGATCCCTCTGCTTTGTGGCGATATGACTCTTGGTTGTTCCACTTCCGTGTTTGATAAGATAATGATTTGAATGAGAAAATGGGTTTCGAGATTGAATGAGAATATTGGTTTTGAGATATGAACGTAACTGATTTTGAAAGATTGCATTAGATGCATGACAGGGTACCGAAGAGAATGAGGTTCAGGTCCTTCCATGGGTATTGGGGGACGGCTCTCTTATTCGAACTCGGTGATCAAAAACGTATTTAGATACTTAAGGTATATATGTATCATGAGGTAAACTCTTCAATGATTGCGGAGTCCCTTAGTGGGAGAGGGGCTTACCGGCTAGGAGTAAGTCTCTTTCTCGAGGAGACGTAGTGCATTAGCTAGTGCCATAAATGTGTTGGTACTATCTAACGCACTCTAGGTTCTCCTGAGGTACTCTCCTCTTATTGGGAGCGCACCATGGGTGGGCAGCTAATCACTGCTATTGCTTGCTAGATTAAGGAAAACGTTTTGTATATAGTATATACAGTAACTGGTTTGATAACTCGTTTTGTCATGATGTTTACAACTTATTAAATGAATCATTGAAAACGTGATGGGTTTTGGATTGGTCTTCTACCAGAATAACTCGTGTCGGTGAGTATTCTGACCCCCTACCAGTTGTCAGTGTGCAGGTTCTTGGTTGTAGCCTCGAGGCGGAGTGTGTATTCCAGTCGGTGATCTTGTCTGACGAGGCTAGTGGAGTTTTGTCGTTTTATATGATTTTTCGTTATTTTCAAGTTATGTATTTATTGCAGAAACCAAACTCTAAAATGTATATATATAACACTTAGAGTTGTTTATAGGTTGTATCGTTGTGTAAGAGGCTTTTATAGTTCTTTTTGTGGTTCGGGTTTCGACCCGAAATTGAGTTGAGTTTGTTTAGCTTCCGCTTTAGTTTATTTTTCTTGTATATGCGAATGTATGGTTTGCATGACAGGTTTTGCAGGTGCGACCGGTTCGATTTACAGAGGAGACTCTGCCGGATTTTAGTCTCGTTTGTGAATTGCCGGGGCGTGGTCGTGTCTATTTTGGGACACGGGGCGTCACAGCAACGACGTCTTTGGGCTCAACCTGCGACAAAAGAGACAAGAACACACGTGACCGTGAGATCTTAGGGGACACCGGGATGGTGTCGGCCTAAGGGGGCTCCGACGGTCAAGTCAGTAAGCTTGCAAGAGAAGTAAAGGGTACGTGAACGATTAACCTTGGAATGTTAAGCTTAAGCATGACTTGTAGAGTGGCCGGAGCTCGCTCTCTACGGATGACTGACTTATTTGGAGATTGATTACGACAGCCTATGAGATCCGTCCTTCCACTACAAAAAAAACGCTCAATAGGGACGCACGTTTTTACGTCTGTCCCTAATAAATCAGTAATTGGGACAATTTTATTACATCTGTCCCTACTAGAATAACAATAGGGACAAATAAATGACGGGCTTGTTATTTTTAAAGCAATTGAAAAAAAAATGGGAAATTTCCGACCCAAAAAAAGACGCGCTAAGTCAAAACCAAAATCTTTTCTTCCCTCCACTTTTATTTTTATTTTCTGTTCTTCCCCTTTTATTTCTCTCTCCACGACTCTTCTCCACGAATTTTTCTCACGATATTCTCTTCGTAAGCACGATTGATCTTGTTTTCGTTTTAGGGTTAGTCATTCTAGGGTTTTGTTGGTGATCTTCTTCTTTCCTGTTGCAGGCTTAAGGTTTCTGTTGAGTCTAGGCTTTGCGTGGAGTATCTTCTAGGGTTTCTGCTGCGAAGAGGCTTCACATCCAGGTTGGTTGTTCTTCTTCCACTTCTTATTCTTCAAATTAAGAGATCGTTGGGTGATATAAAAGTATTTTGTGTTATTTTAATTGAACAACTGTTCCATTCTTGAGTATGTTGTGTTATTTTAAGAACATTAGAATGAAATAAAATCCCAGTATTCAATTCTTGGGGTATTTGAATTGAACATGAAAATCAATTCAAGTATTTTGTGCTAAACAATGTAATTTCATCCCAATATTCAATTCTTATAGTTAAGTTGTTGCTGGAAGAACAAAAGTCGGAGTAGTCCAATCAAATTGAGTTCCACTCAAAACCATATCTTCAAAAATCGAATTGATTTGATAGAACACCTATTACTAACCAGCCCAGACATCATAGTTTTCCAAGAAACAGTATATGGATTGGAAATTTTATCAAATGCTCTTCAAGCATTATGAACTTGTGAAAATTTGAGATAAAAATCAACAACACAGAACTCACAAAGGGATCTGATTGAAACCATCACTGATAGAGTGATGATGAAGAAGAAGACAAATTTTAGAAGAGTTTAGATAGCAAAGGCATAGGCAAAGTTATCTAGTGAGAGAACGAAGAAGAATGTGAGTTGTTGTGAGAGTAACTACGAATTAATACATTGAAAAGGAAATGTTCAGGTTCAGGAAACGATGAAAAAATAGGACTTGCTTGTTTAATAGAACCGAAATCAGAAAGTTTTTTACTTAGTTGATGAGGTCATTGTGAAGATTTAAGAAAGATTTGAGCATATGTTTGATTTAGTTATTGAGGGGTTAGGGATTCGAAGATCAAGTTTAGGAAAATATTTGGATTCATTTTTATGAAACAAACACCAAAGTAAACTCATTCTAGAATTGAAAAATGAGGGTTAGTGAAAACGTAAGAAGCCGAATTAATGTTGGAGTTAGAAAACATAAAACTGAGTTGTGTCCGGGTTGTACAATACAAATAGATTGATATGGATCTCTTAGATTCTGAAAGCAATACTTACCGGACAATGGATCTATCGCCTCCGCAGTAGTTTTAGTTAGAACCCATCCATATGTAGCTAATGTCAGAGATTCAAGAGCAGTAACCTCAAAGGCAGGCAAAGGTAGTTCCTCATTCCATTCTCTCTATCGGTTTGTCTAATTGTTAGGTAATTTCGTAAAGATAAAACGTGATGCGTGGTCTAAATGCAGAGAGTTTCTCCGTATTGTAGATGGAACTCGAGAAAATTAAAATTTTCCCCTATCTTTTGCTTGAAGTGTTCGCATGCTTATATATATTATATACGATTTATAAAAGTCCACAAGATAGAGGATCTTTTTTTTTGGATAGTAAGATTCGAATCCTGGTCTCCCAAGTGGAGAGATACACTTGTTACCACGCAACCAAAGTGAGCCTCACACCAGATCGAGAATCTTCACGTGTAGGTTTTTACGAGCACGTAACACCTTTTATTTTCGTGTCTGTGTTCAGGTGTTGGTATCTACTATATAGACATGATCCTCAATAAAAAAGAATCACCAGATAAAGTATCTCTATTTCTTATTATGTGCAATTACAAGAACCGTTCTATTACTTTATTTTGCAAAGATGTTGGTTATTAATCTAATACAAATTAGTTGTTGGAATACACCTAAAATGTGCTCACAACCTGCAACTAAAATCCTTTACGCTTTTAGTATTGACAGGCATGCATACCTCTGTCTGAAGATCATAAGCCAAATAAAAGTGATGAGCGAAGGAGAATCGAGAATGTCGGAGGAGTCGTTATGTGGACAGGTAATCGTTTGCTTAAACAGTTTGTTGGGCGGACCCTGACATTCAGGTACTTAGATTCATAACTCAAGCTAACAGCAGATACCAAGGAAATTTGGGGACTTCTTGTCCGTATTCCGGACAACAATAACTTAAGCTTTGTCTAGTAACGGAAAATTCACAAGTGTTTAATTTCCCTTTGTATATTTCAGCAACCAGAGATTGATGATGTTTTTGAAGTCCTGGTGCTACCTAATAATGGTCTTTGGATGTAGTACCAGATGAGGTTACTTTAAGTTCTCATCTATTGCTTATCTAAAGACACATTTCTTAATTTTCAAGAACTTAATATGATTACCCATTTCTTAATGAATGTTACAAGTGCACCGAACAATATCTTTTTGTTACCGAATAACATGGTTTCATTTTTTATGGTTGAACATTTTCCTCTTGCAAGATCAGAAGAAGAACTTGAAGAGGCTGCAAGGAAGTTAGCAGAGACTGCATTTTCTCGTGGAAGTGTCTGTAACATAACCTGCATCGTGGTGAAGTTCCATAACGAGAAGTCGAATGTTGTTGATACGACACAAGGTTAGAAAGGAAATGATCATAAGTTCTCATTTCATGCTCTAATTAGTGGGAATTTCTTTTTTTATTTTCTGTTTAGTTTGTCTATATAAATTATGATTGTAGGAGGCTTTTACCCTTCTTTTTTCTTGTGCTTTTGCTAAGTCTAAATTCCCGTTTGTGTCTCCTTTGCCTTCTGCAAGCATCAGTGTTGATTTGCTACTATATAGCACCATTGTTTTGATTTTTGATGGTTGAACATTTGTCTCTTGCAAGACAAAAAAAACCTGAAGCAGCTGCAAGGAAGTTGACAGAGCACAAGGTTAGAAAGCCCAATGTTGTTGATACAGCACAAGGTTAGAAAGGAAAATGATCATAATTTCTCATTTCATGCTCTAAATGAGAATCTCTTTTTTATTTTCTGTTTATTTTGTCTATATAAATTATGATTGTACGAGGATTTTACCCTTCATTTTTCTTGTGCTTTTGCTAACTCTAAATTCCTGTTTGTGTCTCCTTTGCCTTCTGCAAGCATCAGTACAGATTTGCTACTATATAACACCATTCTTTTACTATGTTATATTATTTGATCTAGTCTTCTAAAAAATTCTTATGTGATTTAAAATTGTTGAACCTGTCTAAGTAGTTGATCTCAGAAGAACTATCGCGTCATCTAGAGGCCATAATCATATCTGTAGGCGATATATAGGACATGTTTGTATATTTGTTGTGTCCTAAATTTCGAAAAAGATAATAAACTAACAGCTTTCGTTGTCTTTTGTGTTTTGTTTCCCTGACACAGGGATATATTCTGCTGATATGCTAATGGTGTTTCTACGTTTTCCACTACAACATGAAAGAAGATGGGAGGGTGAAGTTAGGGTCGTTTAGTTTTAATTGAATTTCATCTTCGAAGATTTATTAGTCTATAATCCTTTCTTGGTTGAACTTTATTTGTCCAGGCTTGTGAATTTCGTCAAGAGACCTCTCTGAAAATGTTAATAAGAATTTGTGCGTTTTAAGTTGTTTGAAGTAAAATTTTCTCTTTTGTATAACACTAATTAATGACTACAAAACCCCCAACCAAATTGTAGGGACAAAAATTTTAACTATATCAGATACAACCAATAGAAATCACTGTTGATCTTATAGGGACGATAATTAACTGTCCCGAAAATAAGCTATAGAAATTCTTGCCACTTTTAGGGACATAAATTAATTGTCCCAAATGCTAACGAGAAGAAATTCCCGCCAAATTTTCAGGGACAAATATATATTGTCCCTAATCATCGTTGATATAGGGACAGTTACTTACCGTCCCAAAAATAGTATTGGGACAGTTGCTATCTGTCCCTATATTTGTCCCAAATACTATTTGGGACGCCTCTTTTGGGGACAGACATCAGCCGTCCCCAATACTCTATTGGGGACGGTTTTGCCAGTTTTGGGACAGTTTTTGCCGTCCCTGATATCCCTTTTTTTTGTAGTGTTCAGTAAGGCAGCCCTGGTGAGGTATGTCTTGGTCGAGGGTATGAACCGTAAATAAAATGATAGGCTTTAAGGTCTGACCTTGTAAATATTCACGTGGGTGAAATGTTGAAGGCCTGGCCCCCAAGAGTAGCTCGCTTACGCTGATCGTTAGGAGAGATAATGACAGGTCGTCTTTCCTTAATAGTATGGTCGTCTGGTCGTCCAGAAGAGAGAAAGTAATGGTCGACCTTCCTTGGTTGTCACGTCGCCCAGGAGAAAGAAAGCAATGGTCGACCTCCCTTGGTTATCTTGTCGCCTAGGAGAGAGAAAGTAATGATCGACCTCCCTTGATTGTCTGGTCGCCCTGGAGAGAGAAAGTAATGGACGACCTCCCTTGGTTGTCTGGTCGCCCAAGAGAGAGAAAGGTACGCCGCCCTTCCTTGGTTGTCAGGTCGACCAAAAGAGAGAGAAAGGTCTTAAGTGATCACTCAGTATGCTCGTTAATGATCGGATGGTCCCTTTGTATGAGAGAGAAAGTAGCGGAGTCTCTTAGGTGATGACCGGATGATATTAGAGTGCTTGATAGTGATATCAGTGGAGTATGGGTATGTTTGGCGATAACCAGATGATCTGCATCATTCTTGGTTCTGTCATTTTATAGTGTCTCAGGTCGACTGTTACCTAATGATGAGTTGTCATCTTTAATGGTGGTAACGCATGGGTTGTCACCATTAATATAGACTTCGTAACCCTTAACGGATATATCCGGGATATTATCATCTTGAATGACTGTAACGTCTCTCCAACGGATATACGATAGGAGGTCCGTTGAGGAGTTGACCTTTTCTTCCAGGACTGGAAGTGGTTACATATTTTAGCTTGATAATGAGGCGAGGGCGGACCACTTCCTCCAGGGCTGGAAGTGTTTCTTTACTTTGGCATTGCTTCAGGGTGCCCGAAGATAAACGGGTCTGGCCCATTAGCTGTTAGTTGATGGGCTTGGTCACCGTAATAGGCCCATTAATCATGGATTTCTAGGGACACTCTTGGTGACGTGGTCTGACCCATACTTAAAGTTAGTAAAAGAAATTGTGAGAAAGCTACACAAAACCCCTCCTCTACAAAAGAGATTAGTGACTAAATTAAAAGCATGGCATAAGAATAAGCAAAATCGAAGTAAGATTTTCATTGTTCGTTTATCAAATTTACCATGTATTCAACATAGATATGCAAACTATTGACAACATTAGACAAATTATTAACATCCACATATCAATTCCAGCAAGTAAAGGCTACCCAAAACCCTTATCAATGCTAATATTAGAAATTCATAAGATGTTCATGAAATTAATAGATTAAACTTGAATCACAATTTTCGATTCTTTGCTTCAATAGTTAGTAACTATGCTTTTGATTTGAATCAATGAAAACTAGATTTGAATAATTGAAAATTAGGTTTTTATAAAAGTGGTAGATCAATATACTTCTTCAAAATCTACATCAAAACCCATGAATAAAACTGACTTTTTGATAAAAAGTAAGAAGATTTTCATCAAAGTAATACCCCCAAAACTCTAAAACAAAGAACTTAAAACTATGATTTGAACCAATGAAACTAGATTTTATGGAATACAATGTTAAAAACACTTAAGTTGGATGTTGATTATGAGAGTGTAAGAGATGAAAAATTCGATTTGTGTTGTTAATACTTATTAGCTAGCTAGCTTGCTCCGGTTCTTCCTCTCGTCTCTTCCTAAAATCGCTCGATCTCTTCAAACAAAATCTCTCCCCTAAAAAAGATTTTATATAATGAAATTACAAAACTGTCCCTAACTAGGTAAAAGAACTACAAATTTCAGGTCGGACAACTGCCCTTGCCTGGCCTGGTCTCTTAATAGATCCGTCCCTCAGTCAATTATTTGATGTATTTACTAGAGTTGATTGCACGTCGGCAAAAATTAAAAAGAAAAAGCCGATTTTATATGTTTTCTATACATTTTTTAAATTTATGTTCTTGACATTTGAAATCAAGTCTGGTAACTAAAATGTTCACCCCTTAAAGCAAGCACTAGATGAAGAACAGAACCACCTTCGATGTTATATTCTTTAGCAGTTTTATCGTCTGCAAGTTGCTTTCCGGCATAGATAAGCCTTTGTTGCACTGGAGGGATTCCTTCTTTTTCCTCAACCCGCTCCTTGATCCTATCAATGGTGTCCGTTGGTTCAATATCAATCTCTATTTCTTTACCAGTAAGTGTCTTCACTTTGATCATAGTCCCACCCCTAAGCCTTAATACCAAGTGAAGGGTCGACTCTTTCTGGATGTTGTAATCTGCAAGAGTACGTCCATCTTCCAGTTGTTTACCAGCAAATATAAGCCGTTGCTGATCCGGGGGAGCCGCCGCTACAAAACCAAAATAACTGCCCATTGAACACGGTGGACCAATTGATCGACAATAACACTTGGAAGACGGATCTACTCCAGAGATACTTTGATGATGAAAGTTGCAATGCAATACTTAGCATAAACCTTCACCCGACAGCGGAAGATGAAATGGTATGGACTCTCACTACTTCTGGTCAATTCACAATAAAATCAATGTACAGGTATTTGAGCAATGGCACAAGGGTACCCGAAACGATGGAATGGGCGTTCATTTGGAACATTAGAACTATACCCAGAATCAAACTCTTTCTCTGGAAATGTTGCACCAACAGTCTCCCGGTCAAAGACAAAATAGGTAATTACATAGGCAACAATTACAGCTGCGCCTTCTGCGAAGAACGGGAAACCACAACCCATGTCCTTCTTCATTGCAATTTTGCCCGGGCAATTTGGTTCCATTACAACATAAGAACGGATGGAATTGGCTCGGTGATTGAGTGGATCACGAATTGGTCTTCACTGGATGACGCTACGACAGAGAATCTTGCAAAAATCATGTGGTTTATTTGGAAAGCTAGATGCGAGAAGTGTTTCGGAAAGAAAGCAATCATGCCTATGCAGCTTATTTGGCAGATTCAATGCTATGCTACAAACCTACCAGAGCAAAAGATTGTTAAAAGTAACGCAGTCAAGCCCCAGTGGCTGCCACCTCCACCACCCTTTCTCAAAATAAATGTTGATGCTTCTTTCAAAACCTACACACTCCCGGCAGGTATCGGCAACATTATCCACGATGCAAACGGCGAATTCATGATTGCTAGAGCAGAAAGCATCAGGAGACAGACAGCGGAAGAATGTGAAAGTGTAGCTATCCTGAATGCAGTCAAATGGGCGGAGGAGCTTCACCTTAACCACATCATAATTGAAAGCGACAACAACAATTTGATTATGAATATTCGGGACAGAAACAAAGCCATCAACTGGCAGTCACTACACAACATAGAACAGATCAGGGCCCGCCTAAACCATTTCGAGCAAATTCAATTTCAGTTTAGCCCGAGGAAAACGAATGGCCTGGCAGACGCTCTAGCGAATTGGGGTAGGAAACACAGGGTCAACAGGACGTGGCGGTCTATGGACAATATGAAGTGGGATCTTAATTTGTAATTCCTTCGTTTTGGTTTCCTTTCAACAAAAAAAAAAAAAAAACTAAAATGTTCAGTAGAGATTGACTATAGAACCCTTATCAGAGAAAGGCCGAAAGGGTATTTTTGTCCGATTACAACCAAAAGTTTTGTTTGACGAAACAAATAGAGTGATAACTCGAAAAATAACAAGTTATTCTATTTTCGACGAAGAACAAAAAACTTGCTTTTAACGAGTAAATTAGAGAGAGTGAAAACTCGAATCGAACCATGGGAACTACAACTACCACATTCTAAAAGTAAGCTTAATCAGGATAGGAGTACTTCATCCGATCCCATCAACTATTCTTTACAAGTTTTTTTGCTACCAAAGCTTAATTAATGGTCTTGTATACTACCTCTTTTGTATTGCCCTGGTCCATGATTACACGCTTTTTGGTTGATTTTCGGTAGTTTTGAGGTGCAATTGCACAATATCTCTCTACAAATATATCTTGTTGGGACACCAATTAGCATTCTTTGAACTGATTTTTCAGTCTTGGATTGCAATCAACTCTTCTGTCTCCGATATGGTCTATGCTTCACTTCACATTCATTGACAAGGTTAGGCTGCTGAAACGGCTTTCCTTTTCAAGGAATCCCTCCGCAGTGGTATATATTTTCTTTTCGAGTGGTGATTCAGTGAGCTCAAGCACATATAGTATTCTATGAGCTTGAGCTCTTGACCGTTGATACCTTATAGATAACCCAACGTGATATTGTACTCCTCCTGCTTTTAAGGAGCGGCGAAAGCGAACATATAATAAGGTATTAAAATTCATTTATTTACAAGATTGCCATGAAATCATAAAAACAGGGAATCTTTCAAACTCTGTTGCTATTCAAAATTAAACTTCATTCATTAAAAGGACAGTTATTACAAAAGAAGCAAATATATCAAAGCTTCAGGCACAAAAAATGGATGTATTTTGACCACTTGCACAGAAAGATTACAGATTTGTGAGAAAATGGAAATAATATGAACTTCCCCCCCACCATATTAGCTGTGTTACACACAAAACTAGACCTAAAGCACTAAAAAAAAAAAAAAAACTTGTCTCAGTAACCATACAAAATTGAGAATTATTTTTGGATCTTACTTACTGAGTGCAGATACACCGAGACCGATACAACCCTGAAATCAAAATAAATGCGATTGCCGTTATTCTCTAGTTAGGAATAATCTCGCAGAAATTTTACAGTAGTTATTAGACATTAAAGTAGTCAAGAAGTAAAACTCGAATGACTACTCACACTGAGCCAAGGAAGAAAGCTAGGGAAAGATGAAATCCAAAGAGAAACACCGCGACAATTGCAGTCAGAAGCATCGCCACAGATGTCGAATACACCTGCAAATCAATACATTGTCCACCATTTTTTACTCGAGAGTTATCTGGCATTTTCGAGTTCTTAAGAGCATAGGACTTCTTTCACTAATAAAATAAATAAAGAATACAAACGCAACTTGGGCGAAATGATAGTCTTACCTTAACAATGTTGTCTGCATACTTCATGACCATTGATACAGCAATGCCACTGCACATATTCTTACTTGTATTAATACAATAATACATGCCAATAAGCTTAGATTTGAGAAACGACATCAAGTCTAAAAACAGCAATCTTGATAGAGAATACCTGAGGGCATGGTTGAGAATCATGAAAGTGGTAATGAATGAGTAGCCATGGAAAAACCCCCTGAACATAATACAAATAAAATTACACAATTGCAACACTAAAAGATGGCTAAGAGAAAAAAAAATGCAGGAACTAAAAGAATGTGTTTCGATTTTGAGCGTTAGCTAACAATTATAAACCTGTGGGACTGGTTGTTTGTTTAGTATGATGTCAACTTCTCATTAGTGTTCCACCTCAGAATATGGAATTCCAATTTTCCTTAAATTTTAAAATTAAATTAAATGTTTTTGATGATGGGAAGTGCTCATCACGGAATACCAAAACACGAGAATTGCCCTAGAAAAGGATAAGATATTACATTTGCAACAACTTAATCAAAAGAGGAGAAAATCCATCCGAAAAACATGTAAATTTTATAGTTCTAAAAATAAAAAACACAAAACCTTGGATTCAGAACTCAAAAGATGTACGTGCATTGTGATCCAAATAAAAACCACTGTAAATTATTTAGAGCAGTATATCTTTTCTTCTTTTTTGTGATTCATCCATTGGACTCGGAGAGCTTTCAAATTCCCCAAATTAAAAACACACCGAGAGATTTAAGAACGTGAAAGAAACATAATAAACTGGAATTTCTAATCGATTGTACGAATTAGAAACATTACGAAAATAGACGTCTTTATCAAGGAATGGAATTTCGGTTTCGGTGGAAATTTTGGTCGGTCTAAATGTGGAAACGTTTCGTAGAAAAATTCCGGTCATTGTGGAAATCTTACAAATGTACGGAAATGATAGAAATTTGATGCAATTATGTACTACAAGATTATTAAACCTTAATGAAGCATAAAAATGATGTTCCTAACTGATTAACAGAATCTATTAGTTTGAGGGAGTACTAACAATTACACCGTTAAGTCCGCACGTAAATTGAATAACTTTTTGGCTATAACACTCAAAAGATAACATTTTTACTGATAATAGTTAATATTAACAAATTATATTAATTTGAGAAGGTATCGTCAATTACAGTTATATCAAGAGTGTTACTAAGATAAAATCAATTTAGGCAGTTAAGTCAGGCGTAAATCATTTAAATAGATTTAAAAACATTAAAAATACAACATCATTTTTAGTATTAGTTAACATCATTTCTCATGTTTTTAGTATTAGTTTCTCCGAGTTTTTAGTATTAGTTTCTCCGAGTTTTTTGCAAGAAATCTACTTTCTCGCGCTCCATCATTTCGGTGGAAATTTTCGACAATTTCGGTCGAAATCTCCATCATGTTGATGGAAACTGTGCAGGAAATTGTTGTAAGTGTGATTTCGTGCACCTAATCTAATTTTAGGAAATGTTTCGCGAAATTTCAATAAATTGCTAAGATTGCATCTTCTAGTAATTAAAATATATTCATACTTACTTATTCATGACTGCATCAAAATCCTGAACAAAAATCGCTATGGCGTTGAAGAGCATCCCAAAGACATACAACCAAAAGTTCTGCACATTGATATTTCTTGAAGGGCGCTTCTTAATTATAGCCTGCAGAAATACAATAAACCCTTAGAACGAATATGAATACCAAATCTTATAGTTCGGAAGAAAATGAATCAAGCACTTTAGTCTCTAATTCACAAGGTAGAGTTTTTAACACAAGGTAATTCTTTTTAATGTATTTTGGTGATCGGTTGCACCATGTCCACGAGAAACGTAATTTTTCGCTTTTTCGTTTTTGACAACCATTCATTATGAGATACATAACGCATAGTTTTTTATTCAGTTTCATATGGCATTTGCTGTATAGGAAGTTCTTGGCAAATCTTTATGCCATCATTTTAACTTCTGAAGTTCTCAAGAGTACGCTCAAAAACATAGAAGGCAGAAGTGATACCGGAAGCAAACAAGCTAAAATTTAAGACGTTGGGTGGTCAAAGTACGATTATCCATCCTTCTAGAACCTCCAGCTTTAACTCTTAAAACTAGCACAGATTGAATAAACAAACTGTAATAAAACCACGATAGATATGCTAAATATCATACCTCTGTGTATACTCCTGCAAACCCACTTAGAAGTGCCATGACCTGCAAAACAAAAATGCATCACGTCATATTTCAAGATTTCTCTAACAAAAACTCTTTTATCTTGCTTGTATATAAAGAGCATAAGTGGTAACTCACTATGGCCATTACCCAACCCTCAAGAGGAGTTTGAAGAACATGATCTGAACTATACAAAACATGAAAGAAATTAACGAGAAATTATACATCCATAAAAATAATAATAACTCCAAAGCTGTATCATAAGCAGAAATAACACTTACGAGGGATTAAGTTGTGCAGTAGTACATCCTGCACATAACAAAACAAAAGCTGCCCACTGAACCTCGCTTAACCTGAAATGAACAGGTAGCCAAGTGCTCAAATGACTCCACAAACTCTAGTACGAAACCTTTAAAAATGAACATGACCATCACTATGATTGTTCTAGACTAAATATGAACGTAGAATATTGTTTTACAAAATTAGACTCAACAAGCAAAGGTTATGTAATGAAACAGTTTTAAAACCGTACTTTTTCTTTAGAATGAGACGATATAACACGCCGGTGCTGATAATGTTCAGATTCTTCAGTATTTGGTATCCGGGAGCATCCACGTAGGCGAAGATGTAATACTGCACAGAATAACAAGAAAAATCTTCTATATCATCCTAACACTCCAAAATCACTTTCTTCTCTTTTTATAACAAATATTGTGTGTGTCTGTGTCTGCTTACCTGAAGTAAATTCTTAACCAGGTAAAGTGCTGCAGGGATGGGGTAAACAATTACTTCATCCAGTGTTGTACTCAACCTAACAAATAATCAGGATAAAACATATAAGCAAGATATAAACTTGCCAACTATTACAAAGAGAAAGGAGAGAAAATAAATCATATGCCCTTCTTGGAACTAGTGCACTAGACGAACTACTAGTCGATCACTTGCTCTTCATGGGCAACAGCCTTAATGGAGGAAACTAACTACAAAACCTGATGAATTGTTTTGAACGGTTAGGAAGAACTTGATACTGGACATGAAGTCATGAATGATACTTACTTGTTATCATCTGTAATCCCTTCACTTCTCCAGGTTCTTGCAAGAGCTGCAAGGGATAGCGCACATTTCAGTGCCTCCACCTGGTCTCAGAGGAAAACAGAACGTCAGAATAACTGCTTAGAATTGGAGAAGAGAGAAACAATCTCAAAATTTGTTTCATAGGCGAACACTACGCATTTTTTTTTTTTGAAAGTTAACACTACGCAGTCTTAAGTTTGAATATCCTCAGACTGCTAAACTGCAATATATCACAGAAGGCTACTTTCTTTTGAAGCCTCTCCGCAGAAGATAGGGAGAACGACAAGCACATAAGCAATATTCATCTGGCATTGACTATTACTTTCCTCACCGAGAAATTTGCTGTTGTCACGCTATACTCGTACTTCCCAGCTCTTTTAGACCACACGATCAATATTGCTTGAGAACTTGTAAGAAGTGTCAACGCAAGTGTGACAATTGACCTAGCAGATTTGAGACATTAGAATGAATGCACAAAAATTATACACCAAATAAGTATTTGACATTAGACATGGTAACAGTTCAGCTAGCTCTTACTTGACCTTCCACTTGGACCGATCACTAAAGTTATTCCCAAAGGTAAGCTTGTTATTTAGAGAAACTGCAATATCATTAAAAGTTAGTAACAAGACGAAGAAAGATCTATTTGA
>BEHA01044717.1:35196-105920 GCA_002897215.1 Eschscholzia californica subsp. californica | reverse complement strand
TGTTTACAACAAATTTTTTAAATGAGATCATTGAATAACTATAACTACGAAAATATGGTCTTAATATATGATTGTCATTAACTATATTTTTTTTTGCATAGTTTTTCGAGTCAATATATTTACTTACAAATGATATTCTTAAGAATTTTTTTTTTTTTTTGAAACAAACATAGCATTGATTAAGAGTTAGTTACATAAGTGCTATGATGGAGAGAAGAACAGTTAGGAAGGCAAGTTTTCACAGAAATGCCCGAGTTCCTACAGTTAATAGCAGCATCATGCGCTTTGCTATTTAACTTTCTATATACATGAACAAAAGTTAAAGATTCAAAATGTATAGCTTGAGATTTAATGTCTTTAGCAAGGTAAGTGGTTGTCCAATGAAGATGATCCTTGTTTCCTGTCAGGTAATTGCTAAGACTAAGAGAATCGCCTTCCAGAATTAGCTTTCGAACTCCATGGTTTTTTGCCCAAAAAATCCCCATCAAAGCAGCTCCACTTTCACTCTCGTCTACTGATCTGTTGCAGGAGGTTTTTGCTTCTCCTGCGATTTGGGTACCTGCAGAATCATGAACCACAAAAGCCAGGGCAGATGCATGAGTCTTAGAGTTATATGCAGCATCATAATTGATTTTAATTGTTCCTGGAGGAGGAGGTTGCCAGCAGTGAGGGATGTTAAGAGTTAGAGGGTAATCATTGAGGTTGATTTTTTGGATCTGAATGAAGATTTTAGTCTCTTGGACAAGAGAATGTAAGTTAATAACATGTCCTTTGAAAATGATGTCACATCTTCTCTTCCATAAGTGCCAGAGAGCAGTGGAAATGGTTTCTAAAGGTGTGAGAGGACTTGAAGTGTTTGTGCCTGTGGGGAGAGAGAGAAGGTAACTGAACCATGAGATAAAGTTTTGGTGGTTACTGCACGGTTGTGGAAGGGGTAGAACTTGATGGAGAAAGCATTGAGTAACAGTACAATCTTGACAGAAGTGAATTGGGGTTTCTTCAGCTATACCACAAAGAGGGCAGAGTGGTGAGATGTTCATCATTTTAGATAGTTTAAAATTGACAGGAAGAATGTCCTGGGCTAATTTCCAGATAAAAAGTTTAACTCTGGGATGAACTCTAGTCCTCCAAAGTGGTTTCCATAAGTTTGAAGAAGATGAAGGCTGGCTATTACTTTGATTATAGATGAGATGCTTGTAATAGGAGGAAACACTGAACTTGCCTGAGACAGATAATTCCCATTTTTGAGTATCTTCAGAAGTTCTAAGAGGGAGTGATAATATTCTCTGTTGGATGTGATCCGGGAAAAGAGCATCTAAAGAGTTTTGATCCCAATCCCCATTGCCATTTATGAGCTGAGAAACCTGATTATAGTTAGAACAGTTTGAAGGAATGTTCAGTGAAGAAATTCCTGGTATCCAATGGTCAGACCAGATATTGACATTTGATCCATCTCCAATATCCCAGATAATGTGCTCATCAATCAGAGGTTGATTCTTTTGAATGGTTCTCTTAATCCAGGATTGATTGCTGGTATTTCTTTGGGAAGGATATTTGGTATTCATGAAGTTGACCCAGGGAGATTGAGGGTTGGTTCTGGCAGTCCAATTGAGCTTGCTTCTAAGAGCTATATTATCTAGTGTAATGTTTCTAAAACCTAATCCTCCCAAGGATTTTGGTTTGCAAATTGCATTCCAGTTTTTGAAGTATATCCTGTTCTGTATAGGAGATTTTCCCCACCAGAAGTCTCTCTGAAGAGATGTCATGACCTTCTTAACATTTTGAGGAATATCAAAAATGGCCATCTGGTATCTAGGGACAGCAGCTAGGGATGATTTGATTAGCTCACCTTTACCTGCCTGAGAGAGAAGATTGCTCTTCCATTTACTAAGCTTCTGTTTTAGTTTGTCAATGATAGGGAGAAA
Source organism: Eschscholzia californica subsp. californica (assembly GCA_002897215.1). Lineage (NCBI taxonomy): Eukaryota > Viridiplantae > Streptophyta > Magnoliopsida > Ranunculales > Papaveraceae > Eschscholzia > Eschscholzia californica. Next base: position 103,995 of record BEHA01044717.1, on the reverse strand, counting down.
TGCTTTGGATTTGTTTCTGCCAATAAAGATGTTAGTCCCTAAGTAAGGATCATTTTTGTTGATTTTCCTTACTCTTAGAGTTCTAGAAACAAGTTTGCAATGCTTGTGATGAGCATTTGCACTGAAAAAAATTCCACTTTTTTGAAAGTTTATCATCTGTCCTGAGGCAGATCCAAATTGATTCAGGAGGTTTAAAAGATTATGGACAGAAGGAATATCCATTTTAAGAAAGAGGAGGCAATCATCTGCAAAGAAGAGATGTGTGATGATGGGAGAAGAATTTGAAGCTTTGAAACCTTGAATATGTTGCTGAGATTGACTAGAGTTTAACATTCTACTGAGGGATTCCATACAGATAATGAAGAGATAGGGGGAAAGAGGGTCTCCCTGTCTAAGTCCTCTGGAAGGTTTGAAGTTTGGACCTGGAGTTCCATTCAGCAGAACAGAAGAAGTATTTGTGGAGATACATTGATGTATTAAGGAGCAAAAGGAGTCTGAAAATCCCAAGTTTGACAGAATATCCAAAAGGAAACTCCATTCAATTCTATCAAATGCTTTGGACATGTCAAGCTTCAAACCCATATACTTCTGATTACCTTTCATGGTTTTCATAGAGTGGACTATTTCTGAAGCTATAATAATATTGTCTGTTCCTTGTCTGCCAGGGACAAAAGCACTCTGATGTGGACTGATGATGGAGTCTAAATGGATCTTTAGCCTATTTGCCAGGAGTTTTGAAACAATCTTATATGTTGTGTTGCAGAGACTAATGGGCCTAAAATCATAAGGGGATTGGGGTGTTTTTGTTTTAGGAATGAGAGCAATGTGGGTGTGGTTGATGGCTGAAGGGATCCTTTTACTTTGAAAAATTTCTTGTACCATGGATATAACATCTTCTTTTATGGTATCCCAATGTTGATGGAAAAAGGATGCAGAGAATCCATCAGGGCCAGGGGATTTATCTGCCTTGAGGTGGTGGACTACTAGGGATATTTCTTCAGCTGTGGGAACTGCAGTTAGGCTATCATTTGATTGGGTGCTTATCATAGGTTGAAATAGAGAGGTAATGCTGACATCTGTGGGTGGAGTTGTAGTGGACAGGAGGTGAGTGAAATGTTCTGCTAAGCAATTTTGCATATCTGAGGTTTCTACCAACCAGTTTCCATCAGTATCCTTAAGACCTTTTATTTTATTATTTCTTCTCCTGGATGAAGCCAGAGCATGGAAGTATTTGGTATTTCTATCTCCTAGAGTAATGATGTTATCTCTAGATTTTCTTTTCCAGTGAGATTCTTGTTCAGCTAGTAGAGCATTTAGTTCTTGTTGAAAAATAACAGCTTGATCTCTATTCTGACACTGTTCCAGTTTGTTGGTGGAGTTTGCTATTTGATGTATCAGATTGTTATAGTGATAGGTGTTCCATTTACTAAGGAGGGGCTGAAGAAGCATAATTTTATCATGGACCAACAGAGCAGGAGGTTTATCCAAAGGCTTGTTCCATAAATCCTGAATGATGGAAGTGCATTCAGGGTCCTTATTCCAGTCTGGGTTGTATCTAAAACACCTTGTTTTCTTTTCCTGAGTAGCAATAATAGTGAGCAAGATGGGGTTATGGTTAGAGCCCAATCTTGGAAGATTAGTAACCAAGGATTCAGGGAAATAATCAAACCAAGAGGGAGAAGCTAAGGCCCTATCTAGAAGTTGTTGAACTAAACCAGGAGGGTTCTTATTATTAGTCCAGGTGAATTGGGAGCCTTTATAAGGGACTTCCATAAAATTCATATCCAACAAGTGAGAAGTCAATTAGTGAGTTTGAGATATGGAAAGTTGATTTCCTCCTTGTTTCTCATGAGGGTGAAAAACCAGATTAAGATCTCCTATGATTAAGTATGGGAGTTTAAAGTCTAAATTTTTTTCACAGACATTTTTAAAATCTTGCCAGAAGGCTCTTTTGCTATTACTATTAGGATCTCCATAGACAAAAATCATGGATAGTAAATCGGGAGAAAACATAGTTTTAACTGTAATGTGAATCCAAAATTGATTTTGATGAACAATGTGAATTTGTAGAGAGTCAGTAAAGGCTAAAGCAAGGCCTCCACTTAGTCCTACAGGGGGGTGAAGTATGACATTGTTGAAACCATTTTGATTTAGAACAGAGGTCACAAAATTATTATTTTATTTGGTTTCAGAAAGAAAAAGTAGATCAGGTTTGTGCTTCTGAACTAATTGTCTGAGATGATGCTTGGTGATTTTTGGTCCTAGACCTTGACAGTTCCAACTAAGGGCTGAGAGAGGATAAGCAGTATTCATATTGAGAGAATAAAACAGTTTGAAGAGAGAACTAAAGATATAAAAACAAGATAAGACAGGAGAAAGAGTGATCAAAATATGGATTACCTGATGATTTGAAGCTGGTGGATTGCCAGATTTGTCATCTGCTGTTGGAGATGATGTGGACGTAGAGGGTAGTTTCGATTCTTGGATCTGCTTCACTTGGTTCCCTTCAATGTTAGTAACAGCAGAGTCTGAGGAGGAAACATGAATTCCTGATTGAATAATTTGTTGCTGAGGCTGATGAGATTGATGTACTTTGTATTTTTTGGTTTTCCTCTGTTCCTTCTGGAGTTCAAGTGTATTTTTGGTAAAATCAAAAACATGATCAAAATCAATATCATCTGGGAATCTGCTTGGGATATCAGGAAGAGGATCCTTTTCTGATAGAGTAAGGTCTATATTTGTTCTTTCGTCTGCAGAAAAGGGGTGGAGACCATAATCATTAACCCTGATGTGGTTAATAGCATCAAAATTCTTATCTTGCCGGAATTTTTTTCAGAAGGTATCTAATCCCTCCAAAAAGGAGTCTGGATCTTCAAAATATGTAGCTCTCACAGTAGATTCTTCTACTACTTGTTTTCTCTTTTCTCTTGAAACATTTGGAGTGGTATCGTTTATGGCTTTTGCTTTCCCTTTGTCATTGATATTCTGCATGGGTGAGTTGTGGGATTTATGATCGTCTGCAGGTTCTTGAATGTGAATTCCGGTGTTAGCCTTTGCCTGACTTGGAGTTGAACTCTGTTTAAGGAACTGTTTCGTCCATGATGGGGAAATTTTGGAAGGTGGATTTTTGGTGGGATTTTTTGAAGTACGAGTGACTGCTGGGGATTTTTTCTGGGTGGTATCTGGAAGATGTTTTGGGTTGGTAACTGGGAGTTGTTTTGAGGTTATAACTGTGGTGCCTTCAGAGATAATTGTGTCGGGTCTTGCCTTGATAGGGTTAGTAACAGCTTGAAGCTTTTGAGGTGGGGATATACTTGCTAGGAGTGAAGCTAAGGTAACTGGTAGCGGAGTGCCTACAGTCACTGTCTGTGCTTGATTTTCTGGTATCTCATAAGGGAGCTGACAAGGGTGGGGGGAATGATCAATGATTCTACAATACAAGCATGTAGATTTGGGGAATGGGTAGAATCTGTAGGGGATTCTCACTGAATCACCTTCAAGCCGAACCGTTGTTCCAGTGGGGCAAGCTTTAGAGACGTCCCAAACAACATCCACCTTTATTTTGTTATCAGTAAGAGTTGTCCATTGTGGAGGGTTAAAACGGAGGACATGTCCTAAAGGACTGGCTATGACTCTAAGGTCTGACTCAAATTGTAAGCAGGGGGAATATGAGATAAAACCACCGAGAAAATATCACAGTTAAGAGGAGCTGTAGCAGGGTTTGTATCAACATGCATGCTGTGAAGAACCAAGAAGAAGAAGTCCAAGATGCTGTGAAGAATTTTGTTTTCAACTGAAATCTTAACTTAAGATGTCTTAGTCTTGGAATTCAGTATTATCGAGAAAATATAGTATGAAAGAATTCAGTTCGTCTGATTATGAGTTAACTCTACAGACTCAACATGTCAAAAGTTCAATGTTTTCGAAGTCAATAAAATTAAATTTGTTATAAATTTATTATTTATATATTGGGCTCTTTAGATTAGACGAATAAGTAGGACATTTCAATAGTAATTTTTGGGTTTCTAGTCCAAAAACCTACACCTAAACAAACATTTAGTCCACCCTAATATTAATATAGAATTTTAAGCCAAAACAATAATTATAATGGATATTTAGTCCAAATTAGTTAAAGTATGTCTAGATGTCAAAGTTACAGTGTTTTTCTGTTTATTGATTCTTATTTTGTTTCATAAATTACATGTTATTTATTGTTAGAGTTTCATACTTTATTTCATTTTTTTTATATGTGTCCTACATAACACATTATGTATCAACAATGTTTCTTCCAAAATAGCAAAGGACTAAAAATCCATTTTCTACGAAGATTGAACCCTAAACCCTTTTTGAACTTTATTTTGAACTTAAAGCCCATGGACCCTTTCAATAGGATCCAAAATTTTCTTTTAAGATCATCTTATGTGAGGTACATATGAAGTACTTTAGTACAATGGTGGACTACACACAATAAGTAATCAAGGTTAATTATTAAGGAAGATTACTTTTAATTAAACAATTCTGCAAGAGTTCTTATGAAATATTTTCTTTTTGGGCATGTGAGACTTTCCTATTTTTTCGGCGTAATAACGGCAATTGCCACATTTTATATTTCAATAAAATCAAAGAGCCTCAAGTTAAAAAAATTTGTTTTTATTTCTTCCTTGTAGTTTTCTAAATGAACAAAACAAATCCAAAAACATATATAATTTTTTTTTCCAAATGAAATTAGGAAGTTGATTCAACTAAAAAATATATAAGAGTTACAAGAAGAAAGTTATAACCGCCGTCTCTCTCTCTCGCTAAAAAATCGTCTCTGGTTATCTCCGTTCTAAATCTGTGGCTCTCCGGCGAAGGGTCCCCCCTTTGTCGGAACCTTTTTTCCTTTCTGTTAGTAGTTTAAATAGTTATCCTTCTTTCTCCCGTAAGAAACTTTTCACGAACTCTCATCTCCACCGATTTTACTTTGTTAGTTTGAGATTAAGATCTGGGCGTGGTGGTGTGGGTTGGATCTACTGTTGCTAAGCGTTTGTTAGTGGTGGAGGTGCCGTGGTGGTGGTGCGTATGGGGATTATGGCAAGATCAGGTGGTGTTTAGAGATGGTGTTGTGGTGGTGGTTTGGTTTCTATGGTGGTGTTTAGTGAGGGTGATTGTATGATGATGGTGGTGGTGTGATGGTGGTGCAACTGGTTGTTAGGGCAAGATCTGCTGACTTCTCATGAAGGTGTTGTGTTACGGTTAGTGATGGAGGTAGTGTGGTGGTGGTGGTGGTGTGGTGGTGAAGAAGAGGGTTGTGATTCAATGGATCAAACTCTTTAATCACAGTTTGGATAGATATTCAATGGATCAAACTCTTAACTTTGAATCTGCTTTAAGTTCAACGATTTCATCTCCTGTTGCTTTAAATGCTTCTATCAATCCTACTGATAGTATTGGAATGAGAGAATTAATTGGAAGATTAGGAAGTATCTGTAATTATGAGATTGAAACCAAATCAAAAATTTGACAATCCAAGCAGTTCATGTTTGATCCAGACAAAGACTTTCTCCGGTGAATTTGAGTTAATCGTGGAAGAGTAAAAGGAGAAAGATGTGAATTTGAGGGAATCTGATTCAGTCGACTCAGCGAAGTGAAGTTAAACATCATAGAAGTTAGATCGGAACCTAAAATCGATCTAGTTAGTGATGTGGAGCAAGGGAGAAGAGAGAATTACTAGTTTTCTTTTTTACTTAGTACAATAAAGGTTATGTTTCTTTGTTGGTCTTTAGGGCCTCTTTTGTTGGTCTTTAAGACCCTTTTGTTGTTCGTTTTTATTCAAGTCCAAGTGCTTTGATCATAGACCACTATTGGGAGTTTCTTCATCAACTTACAACTCTCATTACCGATGTACCGGATTCAGAGGCACAAACCGAAGATCTGCACGCCGACGGTTGACGGCGAGAAGAGAAGAAGGTGAAAGAAGCATCAGTTATAAAACTACCCTCAGATGGTTAGCGGCGGCTGCACCAGAAGTAGCCCCATCAATTAGATTAGGCAGCTCTGGAGGCACCCCAAGTGGGCATAACTTGTCTTGTTTTCCGGTTTTGGTTGTGTCTTTGTTATTTTAAACTTCATGATTTAATTCTCATTAGCTTTTTGGCCTTTAAATGAAGTTTGATTTCTATAAAAAAAAAAAAAAAAAAAAAAACTACAAAATATATAATTTCAAATGAAATGCACAAGCATATTTTTCTCCAATCCAAGCTTAGGTCCCTATCCAAGATTTGATAGTGATTAGTGAATATAGTTGGATCTTCTCAACTCTCAAAGACCTCAATCCTAGGTTACCTTATAAAAAGTCATGATATGGTGGGTGATGAGAAGAAAAGGTTGGGTGCAGTATGTAAAAACCCTAAAATTGAAATTGAATTTGAATTTGGTGAAAATTTGGGATGAATTTGAGAGAGAATTTTGTCTGATAAAAGGAACGTCCTCTTTTTTTAACCTGCTTCAGTCTCTTTCATGTCGGCTTGCTAAACACACAAAAAAGCTGGCTCTGGATTTTCGTCAGATTTCCGGCGACAAGTGTCAGAATTTCGATCATCTCCGACTTACTTTCCGGTCAAACTTATTGCCTTCTTTCATTTTACACACAGTTCAAATTGCACTCACTTCACTCTCTTCTACATTTTAGGGTTCCGGCTATTGTGTTAGAGATTCCGGTCGAGAATTTGACTGTAATTTAGTTCGTACTGAAAGTTTTCAAATACGAGAAGTAGTTTTCACCTAGGTTATTAACCTATTGTGTTTGGAATCTGATTTTACCGTGTTTGGTGGGAGCTTTAATTAATGTGAATTTCTTCTAGGAAGCTTCTCGAGAACATGAGAATTTCAGTTTCTCTTTAATGGCGATGATCAGTTGCTTTTCAGTGAGAAAACATTGCATGTGCTTAATAAATTAGATGAAATAGTAGTAATTTAGATTAGTCTTATTAGAAGAATTAGTTAACTTTAGAGATTTGCATGAGAATTTCGGTTTGTGAAGAAAAAGGAACTTGATTTTGCCGGGAACTTCATATACAGAAGAGAAAGGGCAAAAAAGGGTTTTTTTTTTCTGGGTTCTTTTACAATGAAGAATCCTTCAAATGGGTTGTCAGCAAATACTGGAGAAGGTTAGAATTTTTTGTTTTTCTGTTTCAAAAATGCAAATTTCCTTTTTTTTTTGTACTCCTGAATTTGTTAAATTTCTTGCTATAGTAGTTTATTCCCCAATTTGATCTTGGAAGCTTGTTTTTTCAAAGTCTTGAGGTCCCCAAAATTTGATAATGTTGTTTAGTTTAAATCTTTTAAATCACACCAAACTGGTTCCATTTGTATTCTTTTGAATACCCTTTAATGAGAAACTCCATTTGAAGTGAAGAAACATGAACCTGTACAATAATTATGGAAATACTGATAAAACCAGAAGGATTACTGGTTTGGATGTTTAGTTCTCTTATAGTGTTTGCCTAGTACTTTCTAGTTGAATTTGTTATTAGTTTGGACAGCTAAATAAAACAAATCAAATATTTCTTGAGTAGATGATGGAGACAATGGGTCATGAAGATCGAATAGATAGTCTGAGAATCTGAAACAAGGCTTGTGATAAAGTATTCTGAAATTTCGATATTCTTTTGAGTCTAAAACAAAAGTGAGCATCAAGGCATCTTGTTGGATGAATGACCCTGGATGGTTTAGATTTGATTAGTTCATTATTTCTGAAGTGTTTTATATCTGCAAAACATGAAAATTTCCAAATTCCCAAAAGATTTTTCACATAAGGTTTGTGCCTGAACTTGAAAGAGAGGAATCAAGTTTCTCATATGGTTCATATCTTCAGTTTCTGTTACATAAGATTGCGTGTGCACCATTTTCTGCAATTAGTGTCTATGTTTCTCATTTTGTTCGAAATTATTGGGTTTCCTTGGTAGTAATTATGAAATTCAACTTGGGTAGGTGAGAGAATGGGTATTAATTCAGAGTTATGGCATGCTTGTGCGGGACCACTTGTATCTTTGCCTCCGGTGGGCAGTCTTGTGGTTTACTTCCCACAAGGTCACAGTGAACAGGTATATACTTGTGTGTTCTCTTTGTTTGTACTTATTTTAATTTTAATGCACTTCTTTAGCAGATAACTAATGTTGTCTATTACGACATCAGGTTGCAGCTTCGATGCAGAAGGAAACAGATAGCATCCCCAATTATCCCAACTTACCTTCAAAGTTGGTTTGTGTGCTTCATAATGTCACTTTACATGTAAGTCATCTTTTATAAAGATGCTTCAATTTCATTGTGGATGGAGACATAAACTGTGGGAGAGCGCAAAACTTCTCTTAGTTTATCCTACAGTATCACAGTCCAAGTCCCGACTAGTTACGGGCTTCATTTATACCTCTTTGATTGATCAAAGGCTAAGTTTTAAGAGAACTGGATACTCTGACAATTCTTACTAGGTACTGCTCTCATATTTACACTATGGAGTTGAGTTCCAGAATATAGCTCCCACGGCATCCTGATCTACGGATGGCTTAATATTGAAGGATATGGTTAGAGACATAGGCAGTCAATTTTATGGTATAGTTTGTAGAAAGAAAACGTGTATGATGGTCGCCAAAAAAAAAATTTAGGTATGATTTGGTCAAGTGTGTTTGTTTTTCTCAGGCTGATGCTGAAACTGATGAGGTTTATGCACAGATGACTCTCCAACCTGTAAATAAAGTAAGGCAGAAAAAAATTCCTTAAACAATGATCATGTTCCTGATATTTCATTTCATATTTTCGCAAAATATTTCTTCAGAAAGAATAAAACATCTAAGACATACTTTCTGTAGTATGATAAGGAAGCATTATTGGCCTCTAATATGGCCCTAAAGCAAAGCAAGCAACCATCCGAGTTCTTTTGCAAAACACTTACTGCTAGTGACACGAGTACTCATGGTGGATTTTCTGTACCTCGTCGAGCGGCTGAAAAGATTTTTCCGCCTTTGGTGAGTGTAGTTTCTCCAAAATTTCTGCTCATATTCTCTTTAAAACTTTAGTTTTTTTTGTTTTAAGTTGTATACTATTATACTTATATCTGGATTTGTTTTTTTTTTAGGACTTTTCAATGCAACCCCCGGCTCAGGAGTTGGTGGCTAGAGATTTGCACAACGTAGCATGGACTTTCAGACATATTTATCGTGGTACGTGAATTGTCGAATGTTAATTGGTTTCTCTCTGTTTCTTCTTTCGTTAAGGTCTTGCTTCTAGTCTTCGTTCATAATTGATTTCTTCCTATATATCATGGTATTAGTTGACTCAGATGTTCTTTTGAACTTCTCGGTGTAAATCTCTACTTTAGGATCAATTTCATTTCAGGGTAGTTAGAAGAGGATGAAGTTATGGTTTCAAATCCAATAACCATATGATATAGAAGTTATGAGAAAGATATATGGAGTGATAGTGGGAGATATAGGAACTGTTGGTTTGGAGTTTCAAGATCAAAGTTGGATGGCATGATTTTTCCTATAAAATTTCACAGCCATTCCCCACAATATCCCTTGTGTTTTATTATAAGGATATTTAAATCAGATGGTGATAATTCTAGTCTCTTTATTTATGATCTATCTTTTACATTTACTCGTGTGAGTCATGTCAACTCAGTATCGTCAGTTTCATAGTGACCCCGTACTGGTATTTATTTACATAATGGTTCTTTCACCTAGAAAGAGTACCATATCAGATCTGCCTTGTGTCTTGTATAGGTCAACCAAAAAGGCACCTGCTGACTACGGGTTGGAGTGTGTTTGTTAGCAACCGAAGACTATTATCTGGCGATTCAGTCCTATTCATAAGGTATTCAAATGTAATTCGAGGTGAATCTTCGGTTTGAGAATTTTCTTGTGATTCCTTCGTCAGTGCATGAATATTAACTTTTTCGTAGGGATGAGAAATCACAGCTTCTTTTGGGTATCAGACGTGCTTATAGGCAACAACCGGCTCTCTCTTCATCAGTAATATCAAGTGATAGTATGCATATCGGGATTCTTGCGGCCGCTGCTCATGCAGCTGCAAGCAACAGCCCTTTTACTATATTTTACAACCCAAGGTACTTCTATTGGCCCCTGTATTTCGGTCTTGTAGTATGTGATAAACCTTGTAGTTTGACCAATCAGTTCTACCTTCGGAATTTTACCAAGTTTATTTGATTTAACAGGGCTAGTCCATCAGAGTTTGTAGTCCCATTAGCCAAGTATAGTAAAGCAATGTACACCCAAATTTCCCTCGGGATGCGATTTAGGATGATATTTGAGACTGAAGAGTCAGGGGTTCGAAGATATATGGGCACAATTACGGGTATTAGTGATCTGGATGCAGTGAGATGGAAAGGTTCACAGTGGCGTAATCTTCAGGTCGGGTGGGATGAATCAGCAGCTGGACATCGGCCCAATCGAGTTTCAGTTTGGGACATTGAGCCTGTAGCTACTCCTTTCTACATATGCCCACCACCATTTTTTAGGCAGAAATTAACTAACCAGCCAGGAATTCCAGGTATTCTAACGTTGAATGTACTACTTGGTGGTCATGCACACGTATTTAACTATATACTATGGAATAAGCATATGAAGCATGGGAATTTATCATGACACTGGAAGTAACTAAGGTGCATTTATGTTCTTCGTGAATCTGAGATAAGTCCCACATGAGCGACACAAAGTGTACTCTTATGGAGAATAATAATGTGTAGGGAATTAGTTTTTAGTTGGATGCTCCTCAAACTTAATCTTGTACAAGACCCAGCAGCCACACATGCTTTACGTCACTCAATAAAAAGACGTGTTGGGCTCGAAAAATGCCACACGGGAATGGAAGTGTGAGATTTGTCCCACATGGACAAACGCCAATCGCATGACCAGACTAGAATAATACGTGGAGCCTATCCTCTAATCATTGGTTTTGAGTTGAATGGCAACTTGATACTATTATCTTTAAATTCTACTATTTCTAACTAGTGTTCCTTAGGACTGGCTTTGCAGATGATGAGTCTGATGTGGAGAATGCTTTTAAGAGGGCAATGCCATGGCTGAGTGATGATCTCAGTATCAAGGATGCCCAAAATCAAATGTTCCCTGGTTTGAGTCTGGTGCAGTGGATGAGCATGCAGAAGAACCCTCAGTTGTCAGCTGCTCTACCCTCGTTCTTCCCTCCCATGGTTTCGTCAAATTCCCTGCACAATAACCTTATCAAGGATGAGCCATCTAAGATACTAAACTTCCAATCTCAAGCCTCAGTGGGGCAGAATGTTTTCAACATTCCCAAAACGGACCAGCAAAATGGACTTTTTCAGCAATCTACCTTTATGTGGCCCCAGCAACAGCAAAGGCAGAATCAACACCATCAAACTCTTGGTATCAGTTCACAACCACAACAATCACAGTTTCATCTCCAGCAGCAGCAGAAGCAACATGATACTCAAGAACAACAGCTACCTAGAGCAGCTAATATTAGCAAGTCCGTGGTTGCTCCACCCCCTTTACCGAACCAAAATTTGCAGAAATCTGTGGGATATTCTCAGATTCAACACCAACTCCCCATATCCAACATTCAATCCCAACAGAACTTTCATTCTCCTAATCATAATCCCATCCTTCCATCTTTACCACAAGACTTGCAGTTTCAAGACCAATTGGAACAGCAACAACACCTCTTGAGGCAGCAGCAGCAGCAGCAACAACAGCAGCAGCAGCAACAGCAGCAGCAGCAGCAACAGCAGCAGCAGCAACAGCAGAATACACATCAGTTAGCAACAGCTCAGCATGAGCTTCAGTTACAGTTGCTGCAGAAGTTGCAACAACAGCAACAGTTGCAGCAACAGCAACAGTTGCAGCAACACCAACAACTGCAGCAACAACAACATTTGCAGCAACAGCAACACTTGCAGCAACAACAGTTGAAGCATCAGCAGCAATTGCAGCAACACCAACAGCTGCCGCAACAGCAACAGCTGCCACAACAGCAACAGCTGCCACAACAGCAACAGCTGCCACAACAGCAGCAGCTTCTCTCGCAGATTAGTCCGTGTTTACTGCCTAATCTCCAACAAAATATGCAATTTGAAGAACAGCATCCATTAAAGCAGCATCAAGTTAGCCCTCGTACTAGCTTTTCTCCATCTTTGCTAAACCAACCACATCTTCCCCCAAACCAAGGACAGCAAAAACCACCTGCAATTCTTAGAGCACATTCTGGGTTCACTGATGGGGACCCACCTTCGTGTTCAACCTCACCTTCGTCTAATAATTGTCAGGTTTCTGCGTCAAGCTTCTTGAACAAAAACTGTCAAGGCTCAGCTGTATTATTAGAGGATATGGTGGTTCAACCTACATGTAATTTGGTTCAAGACTCTCAAATCAAGTCTGGTATTTGGATCAAACAAGAATTACCCATACCAAAGGAACCAGAACAACTAGCATATAGAGATGCTAATATGGATCCATTAGAAGCATCCTCCTCTGTAACTTCATATTGTTTGGATGGGGGTAGTCTTTTGAACAATTTCTCTCTACCTAACGTTTGTCTAGATGGGGATATTCAGGAAGGCCCTCCTAATCTTCATCTCTTTGGCTCCGGGAAGGATCTTCAGACCTTGATTTCTAGTTATGGCGATGCGCATAGAGAAATCGAGACAGAAGTATCTACTGCAGCAATTAGTTCTCAGTCTTTTGGGGTGCCAGATATGGCTTTCAAGCCTAGCTGTTCGAGTGAGGTTCCCATCAATGACAATGGGGTTCTGAATAGAGGGTTGTGGGCTAATCCGACACCTCAGCGCATGAGAACCTTCACAAAGGTATGCAACTAAGACATACAATTCTATGTTTCTTTCTTGGAAAGGATAAGGTTCCAAACATGGTCTCTTTAATGGAGACATACATGCTTATAACTCAACCAAAATGAGCTTTACATAAATTCCATGCTTTCACTCAAAGCTTTATTTTTAATTTCCATATCCTTGATAAAAAAGTAATTTTTACTTAATTTCTGACACGAGTGTGTGCAGAAACATGTTTATACTTTATAGACAGTTTAGGTGGTGTTTTTCTTTTTCCAAATTCAGATCTGAAAGCTAACTCGAGATCTGAATTGATTAGTGTCAGATTTCAGAATATTTTTATTTGACTAGGGCATCTAGCTCATCTGAATGACCAACTCAAGCTGATTTTTGGTCCATTTGACACGGATATAAGTTTAGATGAAGAAGCCATTGTCAGAAATAACTTGAAATGACTATTGTGTCTGACCAAAACAAATAAAACTCAATTTCTGACAATCAGAAGAATACAAGCACCATCGAAGACATCCATCAAACCTGCACTATCATCTGTTAAAAGGATGATTAGACCAATATGCTCAGTCTCCATGCAAGGGTTGCTTCTTGGTTGTTTTGGAGTCTATTAAGTACAAATGCTACATGAAAGGAACCTGGGTTTCATTTCTTGGTTTTTTTTCTGACACTATAACGATGTTGAATCTTGAAGGTTCAAAAGCGAGGTTCTGTTGGGAGATCTATAGACATTACCCGCTATAAGGGGTATGATGAACTCAGATATGATCTAGCTCGCATGTTTGGAATCGAAGGGCAGCTAGAAGATTCTTACTTGACAGAATGGAAGCTAGTTTATGTAGATCATGAAAACGACATTCTACTTGTTGGAGATGATCCATGGGAGTAAGTGACAAAATCCACATACATATAATACTATCATGTACTTCGAATCTTGTGTTGGTTTTAATCGATTCTTCTCTTAATTTTTCATTTGCAGGGAGTTTGTGAGTTGTGTTAAGAGCATCAAAATATTATCATCAGCTGAAGTTCAACAACTGAGTTTGGATGGGGATTTAGGAAATGTGCAAGTAAACAACCAAGACTGCTCTGGCAGTGAAAATGCATTGAGAGGTCAGTATGATGATAACTCAGCAGCTGCCTCATTCGATCGGGGGTAGGTTGAAATTTCAGATGCACAGTAATTAAACATCCACGATAGACTAGGCAGCCCTTTTTCTCAAGGGGAGCTGTTTTCGCCTACTTGGGTTCTATAATGAATCTCTTACCCAAGAGAAGAGTACATTCATGGTGGGTAAATGTAGTTGTAAATGTTGTATTAGTGATCTGATTCTAGATTAAGCTCCAGAGGAGTATTTATTTTTAATTTTGTGTTATTATTCGTTCTATATTGATGTTGAATCTTAAGCTCTGTGGGAATGGGTAGTCACAATGAAGAATATTAAGAGAAGGGAAAAGGAGATAGTCCCCAACTTTGTTGTAATATTGTGTAAATGAGTTCTCTAATACAAGAACAATGTTGCAGTGATTACTGAACTCTCTCTCTCTCTCTCTCTCTCTCTCTCTCTCTCTCTCTATATATATATATATATATATATATATATATATATACATATGTATGTATATATATACAAGAAGTCGCTTCACCGTCAACCAATATGGAAATGCGAGTACAAACGCATTCCACTGTCTCAATGTCAATCAAAACCTAGCTTATGGAACAAGTCGTCTATAGCCTTCCGATTGACATGATCAAACGCCTTCTCCATGCCTAATTTATAAGCAAGACTAAGAAGGTAAATAATACATGAGGCAACTGGAATATTTTTTTCTCACATTTAACCTAAGCCCCTTGTTGGAAGATGATGCATAGGAAATCATCATCAATCCCTTCCAGCTCCAGCAAATCAATGGAACAGTATTTAGATTAACCCAAATAAGAAGTTACTCAAGCAAACACTTCTTGCTCTATTAAGGGGGGGTATAAAGTCTTATAATAAATAGTCGATTTCGTATATAAATTGGGGGACATTTGTAATGTTTGTGATCAAACAATCTAAAGTTTTTATTAGCAGCACCAATTTAAGATCTGAATTTCATTTTCGGTATGAAGAACAAACAATTATACATGATAATAACAACCGTAATTAAATACTACTAGGACAAACAGTAAGGTGTTCGTAATCTTACGTAAACATATCAGCAACACTTAAACACTCCACTTCTAATCAAGTAATAACCATACCCACAACCACACACACGTAACGGTTAATAATTATCTTCTGTCTTGGAACATAACAATCTCTCGGATCGACCATTTTAGAGCGTTACTGGATATTGATCAAGGCAGTCAAGCCATGGGTTATTCTGCGTTGGCTTCTTAACTTTACGTAGTGATCGCCAGACAACACTGTTACACTTAAACCCTGATCCAAACCCTAATTGCCAAACTCGATCACCTCTTTTCACTCTCTCCTTAGCTTCAAGATAAGCTAATTCGTACCAAATACTACTACTTGAAGTGTTCCCAAATCGGTGAAGAGTCATTCGTGACGGTTCTATGTTTTTGTCACTTAATTCTAAGTTCCTTTGAAGCTCATCAAGAACACTCTTACTTGCAGCATGAACACAAAAATGTTCAAATGCTAGTTTGTAATCAGGAATATAGGGTTTTGATGATTCTTTTCCACCAAATAAGTTTTTCCGAAGAAGTGTAGCGAAAAATATGAGTTGTTCGGAGAGCGGTAGAACTAGTGGGCCGAGTGTCGTGATGTTGGTTTTAAGAGCATCACCACCTACTTCCATAAGATCTCTGCTTATCTTTAAGCCCTTAAATCTTTGCTCATCTTCTTCTTGATATACAGACCTGTCATTATTTAAAACCAGTGTTTTAGATGTTAAAAAAATTACTGAGGTATTCAATTCAGTCAAAAGCTGGACCTCTTGAGCTAGCTTTTAAAGTGTGAAAAACCAATAATTACCCGAAAACAAAAACCATCTGGCCTTGGGTATTGCCAACCGGCCCCGGCCCGAGACTATTCCAGCCCGGGTTGTAGGCTTGGCCCATAACTCGTCTTGGACCCTTTCATTTCGGGCCAGATCGGCCCGACCTCTTTAACAACACTAGTAATGAACGGTAATACTAACCTGAAACTTCGATCATCAGCACCTTTATGAGTACGAACAACATGTTCAAGCCTATATTTTGCGCGTCCAAAATCACGTCTTTTGTTCGATAAAAGAACAGCCGAACACCCCATTCGAAAATAACAATTAGGTATAAGCATTGATCGGTTTCGACCCGGATACCAATTAAATGCAACCATTTCAGTACTAACAACAACTGCCAAATTGTTAGGGTTAGCTTGAAGCATATCACGGGCTAAATCCAACCCAATAATTCCAGCACTACAACCCATTCCACCTAGATTGAAACTAAGAATATTCCCTCTCATTTTGTAATGATTCACAATCATTGCCGACAATGATGGTGTTGGATTGAAAAGACTGCAATTTACTACTAAGATTCCCACATCTTTGGGACGAATTCTACATTTTTCAAATAGTTCATCTAGGGCACCAAATATGACTGTTGAAGCTTCTGCTCTACCTTCTTTCATGGTTGAACAATTTTCAGATGACATTACTACCTTAGGAATATAGGTTTCATCTCCTATACCCGAAGATTGTAGAATTCGGTGTTGGAATGCGAGGCTTTCCTCGTCAAATTTGCCAGACTTTCGAGCTTGTTGGATGAATTCTTCCTTGGAAACCTTAAAATCGGAAGCATATTTAGGTTAGCAGAAGGATATACTTGTTCAAGATATTTGTAGGAGCTGATTATTCTGAAATTGATCCACTGATCTTTAATGTACATAATAATTTTAGAACATCAACTACTTAAAAAATACTAATCTTAGATGATTGAGATCTTAATATACTTTTTCATAAACGTATGTATATTTCGAGAAATGCCAGAAATGCCAGAAAGCAATACGTATGGGAGATTGCTCTGGAAGTTTAGAGTTGTTGGAGCATATCCAATGGGACACTCAAATTCCAACACTTAGAGTGCCACATACGATTTTTTAGAATTTTTGTTATAAAATTGTCTACAACGAGACACTTTGTTAGACACTCTATTTAAGGTGAATGCATTTATTTTAGAGTGTCTAATTGGGTTTCTCTTAATGCCACCTCATTCATCTAATTTAAAATTATGACCTTTAGAGTGTTCACATTAGAGAAGGTTCTTATTAGAGTGTCTCTATATGGCAACACAGGAAAGAGACATTTTTTTTTGTTGAAATCGGAAAGAGACACTTAGGATTTATAGAGTTGTCCTAGAGCGTCCCACTAGAGATGCTCTTACATGTCATGTTCCAAGGAATGATCCGACTGCTGACATTGCGTGCATGTTTTTTTACTAGTGAGGCATTCCATGTGCTCATATCAACAATCCGGCCATGTGCACACTCTTTTGAGCCAATCATTATTTTCCTATGTATATGCTCGATTAACAATTTAACATAATATTACATTCGATTAACTATGTTAACAGAATATTACAAGTGGTCAACTCCCGTTTGACCTAGGATCGGCCCAATAAGACGGCCCATTTGTTTTTTTTTTAAGATAATGACTACGATAATCATTACAATGGCATTAATACATTAATGAGATGTGATAAGTACGATAACCGTCAAATTTAATCTCTTACTGAAACGGGCCTAAAGCCCAACTAAATAACGACCCAAAGTCCAACTAAACAACGGCCTAAAGTCAACTAAACCACGGGCCTAAAGCCCAACTAAATTACTTTAGTACCTTTAATAACTCAAGTTCAATAAACTATGAAATCCGCTTCTTTTCAAAATCGAACTTGGGACTTCCAGGATTTTGGAGTTTATGTCAACATTATCCACCACTTGAACAACTAAATGTTGACGACCATTTAGCATTTTTTACTGTGTTAACACGTTGACATCTAATACCAATTCTTGCATATATAATTTTAATATCACACAAAATTTGTAATCTTCCGCCTCAACACTAATTAGTAATTACCTATCACTTCTACTTTATATCGTTGATGAATCACAAGGCTATTATTGTAACACCTAGACCCGGCCTAAAACATGATTCGCCCTGGTCATTCTCTTATGAGCAGAAGAGATGTCATGTATTTTAGTCTCGTCTGTAAATAGTCACATCATATTCGATTGAGCAATACTAGGTGTGCAGACCGGACGACCGGTCAACTGTCATATTCAACGAAGCTGAGGGTTGTGCTTACAGGTTCAACCTACAGGCGGTCCTCTTATGTGAAAGGGTTGTATATACAGATAACTCATAAAATATTTGTGTTTTGTGTTTTAGATATCCATATTTTAGACTGATAGAGTCATATTTTCTTTCGTGTAAAACTATTCCAGAACGTACTCTCCAAACATATACAAATAAATTAAACAGAATCACTGTCACACGAGAATAGATCGACATACCTTAAGATCATCGGACGGTCGATAACAAGCGAAATCGATGAGATAAATTGGTTTAGGTTTTGACATAAAATAAACAGAGAGTGTAAAAACAAGAACACCAAAGAAAGCAAGAAGAGTAGCAAGATCATAACGAGTATCTTCCCATAATTTCCTCCATAATTCTTCTCTAGTAATACTTCCAACTTCAGCACTAAAAACCAACACCAAAACTGGTATAGTAGCAAGATATATTGCATGATTAATAAGATAATGGTAACCTAATTTCACATATTTTAGGTTAACTGATTGGACAAAATCAGGTAATCTTCTTCTAACCCTAACTGAGAAAGTTAAAGAACCTGCATCTGGACCAGATGATTCAATCCCACGGTTCACAATCTCTGTTGAGAGAAGTGCTTGTTCATCATTAGCCATTGAATATGGGAACTAGAGAGAGAATTGACAATGGATTGATGAGGAATAATCATGGGGTGGTGTTGTATTTGAAGGAGATGGTGGGTGGGAGAGAGTTAATGAGTATATCAGAATTAGTTGTGTGTAGTTGAGACTGGTATGAATGAAACTCTTGATTAATTGGTTATCTCATTCATGAATTTGAAAAAATTGGATGGTTTTACATTTATGGAAAAAACATGAAAATGACTTTTTTGTCCTTTTTCTTCTTTGAGAATTGGTACATATTTACTTTTGATGGTTGGGGAAAACGAAATGTGGTACTACAAGATTCAATTATTTTATTTTTAGGTTTGATGGTCCTGGTACTATAAAATGATCGATCAAACTTAAATCTTGAGTTGTATAAAACGTACTGAGCACAACTAGATATCATGGCACAGTAGTCCACCTAAGTGTAGCATTAGGTGTCAAATGAAGTCTAAAACAGTTGTATCGATCAAAGTTAAATCTTGAGTTAAATTATCGATCAAAGTTAAATCTTGAGTTGTATAAAACGTACTGAGAACAACTAGATATCATGGCATAGTAGTCCACCTAAGTGTAGCATTAGGTGTCAAATGAAGTCTAAGAAAGAGGATTTTCATTTGACACTTGATAACTAGAATTTTAGAGTGTTTGTTAAAATAAATTGTTCATGTAATCTAACGGAAATTCTAGGACATGTGAGAAATTTTGATCCATAAGAATGTACCTTAATTTTAGAGTGAAAAAAAATTAGAGAGAGAAGACAGAGTAAGTGATAACTTACTATAAAAATCAAAGAAGAAGAACCGTGAAAGTTTTGATAATTTTTCTGATATTTCTGAACTTCGCTGAGTTTGAAAGTTAGGAATCAATTTGTCACCAGTTAAACTTGGTTTGAAGTTTTTGTTATTTGCTTTAAGATGATATTATACATGATAAAATTTGATGTGGTACCGACAGAATTGAGATTAGAGATAAAAAGTAAAGGAAATTTTTAATAAAAAAAGGAAAGACCGGAGAATGAAAGTGTAGAAGAAGCAAAGCTTGGCGAACAACCATGGCAAGGATTTTTTTAATCCCTTAATCATAACGAGTAAAGAGATAAGGAAACATATATATAGCTATGCCACTCAGGGCGCGTGGTGAGGTGTGCGGGCTGTGCATCCGCACCGGTCCCCCACAACAAAGAGTCTAACTTAGACAAAAGAGTTCTAGTAGTTCAGCTTGGTAAGTTGTGTGTATTACACCCCTTAGTAGCATTAAATCGTTTTCTTTTGTAAGAGCCCAACTCTGCATGCATGTTAGATCTTTTTGTTGAATAGTTTTGCCCTTTAGCTCAATTTTCAATCTCTAGTCTACTTGTGTTTATTTAAATTTTGTTTTATTACTCTAATTTTCTAATTAGCTAATACGTTAAGGCCTCCCAAGTTGCATATATAACCTATTCGCAATTTTTATTTTTTATGCAATACTATATTTTTGCAAAAACAAGATCTTCGTACTTTATTTTTGCTCTATCTTTTTCTCTTTCCATTTCTTCAATTTATCTCTCTCGGGCGGTCGTCTCTTGTCACCCAAATCTCTTTATGTAATTTGTGTTTCTCTTTTTCTTTATCTAATCTACCTCTACATACCTTAATTTTAGTTTTTGTGAGAAGATGAAGTTGAAATTCTAATTTAAAAAAAACATATCCAAATTAGGAATTATTTGAAATAATGTTAAGTGAATCTTAAAAAACTGTCACTCATTGAGTTTGGATTCATCAATGATGTAATATAATTGTAACTCATAAATTATTTCAGACTTGTGTTAATTACTTCGTGTGTAAAATAATACTTTTATCTACCGCATTTACAATTCAAAAAAACCATGTTGAAGTTTAGCACAAAATGTGAATTGGACGAAGTTGCAACAAATAAACAACATGTGAATTGGACGAAAGTTTATTTTTTTTTTGAGAATTCAACTACAATTTACGTTACTCGTTACAAGGCATTGATACATCATGAAGATGTTATAAGCACGATAACCGCCTAATTTTAAACCATGGATGAAAGATGCCTAAAGTCCAACAACAAAGAGGCCTAAAAAGTAAAAACCCGACAAGTTATTACATTATTTACAATCTAAATTATATGAAATAAATCTTGATAGCAAACTGCTTCCACAGAGACTCGATCCCACGACCATGTGTTTAAGATGGGTGTCCAACTACTTCACCAAAGAGTGATGGACAATTGGAAGAAAGCTCTTAATATATACTCCATTGGTTTGGTAAATTTCTGGCAAAGCTGGGGGTATTTGAGTCTTAAAGTGAACCGCAATGCCTCCTCATATTTGGCTTCATTGAATACAACCCTTTGGGTAGTTGAACGGTTAGGCTAAGTCAATCGCCACTCTCCAGCAAGACTCATGGTGGACCAGCATAGTTTGGCTGCCAATATTTCAGCCGTTGATTATCTACAAGGGAATTAAGAAACATTGTCGTACCCTTAGATTTTGATGTGACATCCTACCATCTTCCTTCTCTTCTAGTTGACCAAGTTTTATGTGTGGTGAATACGACTCTTGAGTTAGAGCAATGCAAAACTTAATTATAGAGTTAACATTTGGTTGCCCATGTGATTTAAGGTGTCGACATAAACTTCAAATATCTCGGAAGGTTTCGGATTCGCTCGCAGAGGAGGTGGAATTTTGGGTTATTGAAGTAAGGTTTTTAGGATATACTCTCTCCGTCCCAAATTAAGAGTCGCATATCAGTAATCCAACTTATTTTCATATTTTTTTCTTCTTCTTCCAAGTTTACCCTTATTTATTTGACAACTTTTTTTGAAGTAATTCAAGGATACAATTTTCATTCTAGAAATATATGTAACTTTTCTTGAAGTAATTGAAAGATTACAAAGAAAAACTAACTTTTGTATTGAAAAATGTCAAATATCTTAATTAACTTAATTAATGCATCATATATTAAAGATATCAAAGAAAGAGTATTCACGGAAAAGTAAGGCATTTTATATGATATATTAGGAATGAGACTCTTAATTTGGGACATCCAAAAAAGGAATAATGGACTCTTAATTTGGGACGGAGGGAGTATAAATAATGTAGTTGGGCTTTAAGCCTGTTGTTATTAAAATTTGGCGGTTATCGTGCTTATCACATCTTTGATGTATTAATGTCATTGTAATGACTATACTACATCGTAGTCAATTTCCAAAAAAAAAAACTTAATCCTATAAACATAAAGTGTCGCGTGAGATTTTGGATTGGTTTGCTGAAAATCTTCTCTATGCAAAAGTCAATTGAAAACTTATCATGAATTTGAAACATAGAAACCAAGTCTTTATATATTCTCAAAATAACTAATTATTTCTTTACAAAAATAACCATGTCATGTAAGTAAAAAAAAACAAGTTTAGAGTTTTGCATGGAGACATATAAGAATTGTGGATCTCTATTTTTGCTACATATGAATGAGAATCATAACTGATGATGCACAAAATGTCCAGACGTTGACTGACGTCAAGAAGTCAATAATAGATCAGAAGTCAAACGGGTCAACACGGCTTAAGGCATCAGGACTGCTGAAGCTGCAGCGCTCCACCACCTATGCCCAAAACTGGGAGGTCGGTTTGGATCAGCTCAATGAAGGAGATGTCCTTCGACTAAGATTGCAATGCGAGCAATTTGTCGGCTAGGAAAATTGATGAAGAAGATCATCAAGTCCGGTTGATTTAGGGGTCGTGGGGTTTAAGCTAGAAACCAACCACGATCGTCGAATTACGAAGTAATTCGCGGCTAACTTCGATTGGATCTTACAACGGGTTACACATAAGAGTGTTAATTTGATCTAGGATATGACTAGTGGCAGTGAGATATAATAATGTGAGTATCCCATAAACATATCTCATAGGCCTAAAGAGAAATTACGCAAAGATAGTACAAAAAGCCAAAAAACGGGGTTTTGGGCCTAAACCGATTCGGACACTTTTAGGGCTCGGATTGAGCTGATTTTTGGAGGTACGTTTCCTTATGTTATGAATATTTAATCTGCCAATTTTGGCTGGGTTTGGACGTCATCTCCTTAGGGAATTGAGAAAATATCAACTAGTTGCTATTTTCAACAATTTCCTTAAATCTTATTCTAAAGGGTCTTTTAGGAAACCTAATTGGAGGTGGATTCTAATTAGGGTTCTATATAAAGACTCTTAGGGCAGAGAATAAGATGTGGAATTTCTCTCTAAGCTTTACTCTACCACATCAAGTAGAGAGGAGAAAGTGAGCTAATTCCCAACTATCTATCTAGTCAAAGAAGAAGTAGTTCTTCTATCCAACCACCATTGGTGTGCTAGCTAACAACAAGGTGGGAGATCAAGTTGATTGCTCGTGTCCCAAGTAGAGGAGCTACGTTTGAAGCTCTTGATCTTTTCAAAAGCAATTGAGAAGGTTCGAGGGAAAAACTAGCGATTAAGGTAATCATCAAACTAGTTTTATTTACTTAGCATTATTGGTTTGTGCATGTGATCCTGAGGATACTAATGTTAGACATATGATGTCTTTATCTGCTATAAACATTAGTAGAAGGGTGTAAATCTAGGGGTGGGATTTTGGCCCGAAAACCTCGAATCCGCCCACGATCGTCCGAGTCCGAAGGGCCCGTTACCGTCTGATGTCCGAACGTGTCCGTATCCGCCCGACCGAAAGAACTTAAGCGGACGGACGCGGACATAGGTCCTTGTCCGGTGATCCGACCGAGTCCGCCCGCTTATATAGTCCGCACGACCGAACTCGTCTTTTTATCAAACCCTTTATACCCTTCCGCCTATATGATTGATTTGAAGCCTTTAGATTTGTAAAGTTAACTACAACCATGAGAGTTCAAGAGTAAAAATATCTACTAGTAACCCTAGAATCCACAATACATCGATCCTAATCCATGAGAAATCTCAATAATTATCTTTTAATTTTGTATTCATTTACTTTTTCGAATTTGAAAGTGGGAGTTTGGAAAGTTGAATTTAGCTACTCAACAATTTTAATTTCGAATAAATAATTCTTTACTTGTTCATTAGTGACCGGTGTCCGCCCGACCGATACCCGGTTTGCCCGACTATCAAAACGATCACGGACGGGCACTTTGTTGGAGAAAAATCCGAAATGTCCGTCCGTTTTGTCCGGATGTCCGAGTGGACACTTAAGACTTGTGTCTGTTCCGCCCAGACCGATTGAGTTAGTGTCCGTTTCCCGTCCGTCCGATCCGATTCCCACCCCTTACACCAACACTCAAAGCTATCTGCTGATGTCAAAAAATGGCTTTCCGTTATATCAGCATGAAACAAAGGGACTTGATGCCTGACATCGTCTGTTAAGGTTAAATATTCTGTTAGATTGACTGCGGTTCTGGATTCCTGCTCCAGCTCTGGTTCCTTGCTCATGCTCCTTGGTTCCTGGGAGAAAAACCTGCAAAGGGTTCGAAAACCGCTCAGACGCTCAAGATAGTCAGGTTGCTCTTTGTAGTAAAAGAATGAATATCGATTGATCCTTTTAGGGGCGAGTTATGGGAACTCTGTAGTAATGGGAAGACTTCTATGGTTGGAGAAATCGAGCGTGTGTGTGTGTTAGGTCTTGAACTCATGTTGTGTGTCAGTGAGTCGAGTGGGTGAAGAAAGCTTCTGTCTTGTAGAGGACGATGGGGGCCCTTTTACAGGCTTAGGTAGACCGACTGTGAGTAGATGACCAAGACTGGACGGTGATGATCCACCATTTAGGGAAGTTACTGTTCGTGGTTAGAGTTTCCCTTGTAGTTATCTCGTATCTAGGATAAATTGAAGTTCTTAAGTTCAAGGATCCTTCGTAGATATCCTGTCGAGGTGATAGATCTTCTGGAAGATGGTTCCTCCCGTGGGACTCTTGAAATCCAAACTTGCTTAAACACTCAAGATTTGTGGCCGACTGAGATCTTTAAGGAGATTCCGAGATTTAGTCGGTAAACCTGCAGAACATACCTGCCCTCCTAGTGTAGGGTGTGAGACAGTGTCCTAACTTATGTGGATCCCCCTCATTCCTTTGGAGATTTCCGTCTGTGCCGAGGGCGAAACATCGTTGTTGCTTCAAGCTGACCTCCTAGTTAGGGGTGTGGATAGCGAAGTGTTAGGGGTTTTGCCGTTACGTTTTCCTTAAGCCTGGTTAACCCGTTGGACTTCAGATCCGGGCTTGACTCTTTGACGTCGGTTAACGTCTGGACAATTTATACATCATCAGTATCAACCCTGTTTCGCCTACATCACAATCAGATCATTCCTGAAATCTCCAAAAGAATGAGGGGGTCCACGTAAGCTAGGTCGATGCCTCACGCCCTAAACTGAGGAGGCAGAAGCGCACTGCAGGCTTACCAACTCAATCGCGGAACTTCCCTAAAAGATCCCAATCAGTTAAAGATCTTAAGTGTTTAAGCAAACTTGGGCTTCAAGAGTCTCAAAGGAAGAAAAATCTCCTAGAGGATTTATCACCTGGGCAGGATATCTACGAAGTATCCTTGAACTTAGGAACTTCTATTTATCCAAGATACGAGATAAACTATAAGGGAAACCCTAACCACGAATAGTGAGAAACTTCCCCAAACGGTGGATCACAACTGCCTCATCTACACCGTCTAATGATAGTCGGTTTAATTCAGCCTGTAAAAGGTCCATCCCCATCGTGTTCCACATGACACGATGAATTACAATCACTTTCACTGAGTAATCACAACTCGCCCCCAAAAGAGTCAATCAATATTCAACCTTTCACTGCAAAGAGCAACTTGACTGTCTTGAGCGTCGGAGTTGTTTCCGAACCTTTTGCAGGTTTTTCTCCCAGGTTTCTAAGGAGCAAGGAGCACTAGAAAGGAATTTCGATCTGCATAACAGAATATTCTATCATAACGGACGCTTTCATGCATCAAATCCCTATTTCTTGACTACTTAACGGAAAGTCATTTTTCGACATCAGCAATAAGAGATATCGTATTATGCATGAGGTTTGTTGTCAACCATCTTGATTAGAGTCATGCCGAGGCCAGAAATTTTTCTCGGTGGGGTCACGTTTCAAAAGTAGTTAATAACAAAAAAAAAATTAAGCACGCGAATAATAATTTTTATTGATTATAAAATCTCAAAAAAATATCATCTATAATTGTCCTAACCGAGTTCCAAATTTTGAAACTGATGCGTAACAACTTCACTATCAATATTACCAAATACGTTTTCAAGTCGATAAAAAAAACTGAAACACAATGAAATAAAAAAATATTAGTAACATGTTCTTTTTTAGAAATCGACTACAATCTACGTTAGTCGTTACAAGGCATTGCTACATCATGAAGATGTGGTGAGCACGATAACCGCCTAATTTAAACCATAATGAAAGAGGCCTAAAGCCGACTACATGAAAGAGGCCTAAAGCCCGAATACATGAAAGAGGCCTAAAGCCCAACAAATTTATTATATTATTTACTTTATATATTGCCTAAATTACATGAGATAAATCTTGATGACAAACTGCTTCCACCGAGACTCGATCCCACGACCTCATGGATTTAAGAGGGGTGTCCAACCGTTGCATCAAAGGGTGGCAGACCTCATTAGTAATATTATTATCTAATATTTTGCATAATTAGGATTAGTTTAAACCCTAAGATATAAAAAAACTAAATTAATACAATTAAAATTTAAAGAGCGAAAGGGAACGAAATAAAACAAAACTTTCAAAAACCATTTTCGATTTTAATTAAAAAGCGTTGCAACAAACGAGGTATTTCACAATTAACATGAGATCTAAAGAGAAAGGGAATGAAAGAAAACAAAACCTTAGTTTAAATTAAAAACATAACAACAAGTGGATTGCAATCGATAACAAATTAGAATAAACTCCAAAAGTTTATGTTTAATAAGTTGTCGCAGTCCGAATAGAGAAAAGAAATATTGTATGCAAACGTAAAATTAAAAAACCCTAATACTTAGTTAGACTTGAATGTGGGCTTGGGAAACTTACAGTTGAAAGGTGCAGGAGTTAGACTTGAATGTGGGCTTGAGAAACTTACAACTGAAAGGTGTAGGAGTTAGACTTGAATGTGGGCTTGAGAAAATCACAATTGAAATTGCGGGAGTTTGAAGATTGTAATAGACTGGAATTTGAGTTCCCTAAGTGACAAACTATTATATGGGCACTCCTCTTATAACACTCACCAATCTATATATAATGGAGCTCACATTTGGGTCGTGGAGGCACATGCCCCCACAGGCCCCATGTGAGCTCGCCCCTAGTAGGAGTGATTATCAAGTTAGTTTCCACTTTCTTGGTTTATATAGTGAACTTAGGGCTTATTTTTGAGATAGAGTTAGGGGAACTTCTTGGTTTATATTCTCATGATTTAGAAGGGGACTCCAAAACCCTAATCTCCCTAGTATCTAACGATTAGGATGAAGCACTGTGGAGGTACAAAATGAACTTAAGGAGCTTCGTGGCGAGCTACACCATCTAGATGTCACAATCTCTTATTGTCAAAGAAATTCCAATCAAGACCCCCACGAGTTGGCATCTTTAGCTTTAACACCTCATGCAGGAATGATGTATAAGTCAAACGGTAGTTAACTTCTTAACATTTAGTCTGTCTGTTTGTAACAGTTTGGTCTATTTCATCTACGTTTTGCTTTCAAGAAAAGGTTAGTTTCCACCTTCAAGTCAAAATTGGAGACACGGAATCATACTTCTTAAAATATATCGATTTTTCAGAAAAATTTAGAGTCGATAAAATGTATCTATACAATTTGGGTATATGTTGTATAAATTTATGTGTATACGCTAGCAGTTCTCTTGAAAGTCTAATCTTTTCTAGCAATTTAGCCATTATGGGCAGGAAAAGATAAATTATCTATTAATAAAAAAGGGTTAATTTCGTTTTGCCCCAATTTTGTCCAACCGCCGTTTTAGCCTCCATAATTGTCTGCCAGTCCGGTTTAGTTTCATAGACAAAAAAAATCATTTTTTTCCGAAAATAGCATTCGGAGAAAAAAAAACATTCCAAAAAATTTAAAAACATTAAAGTCTAAAATTATCTATCTCTTGTTCTTCTTCTTCCTTTTTTCTTCGCCTCTC
Source organism: Eschscholzia californica subsp. californica (assembly GCA_002897215.1). Taxonomy (NCBI): domain Eukaryota; kingdom Viridiplantae; phylum Streptophyta; class Magnoliopsida; order Ranunculales; family Papaveraceae; genus Eschscholzia; species Eschscholzia californica. The sequence continues at coordinate 76,097 of BEHA01044717.1, read as the reverse complement.
TTTATCTCCACTAGGGTATGGGGGTTCTCCAAACCCTAGAGTTTTGGAAAACCCAAACCATATTTGAAGCTTCGTTGGAGCTTCAACGCAGAAGCTTCAAGACATAATATTCGTTGGACCTTCAACACAAAATCTTTATTGGAGCTTCAACACAAAAGTTTCGTTGAAGCTGCAACACAGAAGCTTCGTTTTGAGGCTTCAAGGAAAGTTCAGCAAGCTTCGTTGAAGCTTCACTCTGGAGATCTCTAAAATGCCTCTACTTAATGTACATGTAAATCTTCAATTCAATAGATAAAAATTAGTTAAAAAACAAGGATTTCTATTGGTTAGGATTTTAAAGTGACGTTTAGAGAGTCACAAGGAGACACTCTAATTTTAGAGTGTCTCTCTTGAGAGTCTCTATTAATAAATGTTTCACATCATCGTAGAATGTCTAGTAGAGTGTTCCATTGGAGAAATTTTTTAATAAAATCTCTATAAATCCTAAGTGACACTCTAAATTTTAGAGTTCGAGTGTTCCATTAGAGATGCTTTAAGTTATGGACGTGGATTGTTGTCAGTGTCGTGACCGAGATTCTAGGGGCCCGGTGCGAAATTTTATTGGGGTCCCTTCTTATGATGACGTGAGAACTAAAAAATTACGTGTGATATAGTAGATGAATATCTAAAAAATTTGTCCGAAGAATTTTTTTATAAAATAGCATGAAAACTATATGTTTATGCAAAAGACAAAGTACTAATGTCTGCAGTAATTATATAACTAACTTCATTAAAAATATTTAAACCATACTAGATGTAATCATACAAGTCTACGAATACAAATTAAAACAAACACACATAAGATAAGTATGATACAGAAAAAATATTTTGCATAAGATAAAATAATATGTATATTTGAGAGAAAAAGACATAGACACCTATTAGAGGAAGAGAGAGAAGACTATAAGTAACAATTGGAAACTCGAACCCAAGAAAACCTTAGCATGGCGTGACTATAGAAACTACATCTAGAAACTAGAAATTAGAGGCTAGAGTGCCCTTTAGAATATCTATTTATAAGTCATTAAAGTAGGCATTTTATCTTGCTTGAACCCAATATGGAGGCGCCCATACTTAAAAACAAATGTAAATAGGTTGTTGACAGGGTTTAAACTTGAGTCCTCAAATGCGTAGCACAAGTTCTCACCCAACTGAGCTGTAAATCACGTTGTTAAAAACAGACATAAAATACACTAGTTTGATTCTTTAACACTACTTAAAATGGGGTCAGGGTGAGGGGGTCCGGTGCGACCGCATCAACTGCACCCCCTCACCCACGCCTCTGATTGTTGTAACTTAAGGGCGCAGATTGATTCATCACCATCAACGACCACAAACTCGAACTCACACTGTCCCGGTGTGAGTTCAAGCTCATTCAATCACGTCCCTTTTTGGACCCGTAGGATTGTTGGATTTGTTGTATCTATCTAGGAATGGTCTTTTTTTTTGTAGAAAGATCTAGAAATGGTCTTAAAATATAGAATGGAACCACTTGGGCCACTTCATGTGTTCTTTTTATTTTTGACCTTTATATGTTTTTCTTTTTGATTTCTACATTTATCTTGTGTCACTCTTCACTACCACTTATAAAGTCCAAACAACACGTGAAACATTTACACAACCCTTTTTCACTATTCCTTCACAAACAAAAAAAAAACATATAACTTGGTCTTCATTAATCAACACGTTCACTTAGACTCACTACCCTCTCTCTTTCTCTCTCTCTCTAAAATCTCTCTCACTTTCTTCCTCCCTCCAACACCATATCTGCCATAAATCCTCAACCTTCTCATAAATAATCTTACATATGTATATATATAGAAATATAATTAACAGAAATAACATGTTCCTTCATAAATGTTATTTTCAAATAATCATACAAAATTATTTGATTTTCAATCTTTTGATTTATCTTAGACCCACAATGACTTCACATGATATGATAATATCAACAACAGAAAAACCCTCACCCGAAAATAGTAGTAGTAATAACAGTAAGACCATTAATCATGATAATGAGTCGATTCGATATAGAGGTGTAAGAAAACGTAAATGGAGTAAATGGGTATCGGAAATTCGATTACCAAATAGTCGAGAAAGAATTTGGTTAGGTTCTTACGACACAGCCGAAAAAGGAGCTAGGGCTTTTGATGCTGCTCTTTTTTGTTTACGTGGGAAAGGAGCTAAGTTTAATTTTCCAGATAACCCACCGGATATACCTGGTGGTGAATCACTGAGTCGAGTTGAAATTCAAGCAGCTGCTGCTAAATATGCTAATGAAGAACCAAAAAAAGAAAACCAGTTAAAAAAAGATCAATCGGTTTATATGGATAAAGAATTATTGGATTTGTTATCAGCATCTGAAGTTTCAATGTCTGAAAATAGTATTATGTCAGATTTTGGTGAGTGTTCTGATTTTCATCACAATGAGTTTTTGCCACTACCACATCTAGAAGACTATCCTGATTATGATTATGAGGATACTAATGGCTCTATAGATTCTAACCAACATTGGTCCCTTTGGAGCTTTTGAGTGACATGAATTTCGCCCTTAGGATGACCTAATGATCTTCAGACGAGACTTAATTTCGACAGAGTGACAGAGTGATAGAGTTGTTTAGGTCAAATCCCAACTCAGCTGATATTTGTTTCTTTGGGTTATGTGTACATTTTTTTTAGTTATTTAAGTGACCCATTCATAAATAGTCCATTACTGTAAGTAAAATAATAGAGATGTCAAGTGACATATTCCAGCCGAATCTCGTAAGAATATGTGCGGACTACAATTCTAGATGGGAAAAAAGTTTCGTTTTTTCTCATCCTGATCGATATTCAGCCGGAATATGTGTCAAGCAGAGCAATCGAATTGTTACTATAACTGTTTTTTTTTTCTATCAATCTATAAATGTTGTTATCCATACTTTGTTATTCTTTTTTTCTTTTCTCAAATGATATACAATGTCAACATAGGAAACGTGGGAAAGGTGGGTTTTATGTTATCATTTTGCAAGTGTTAATATATAACTAAAGTTTGGTATACAAATATGAGAACTTTATAAACTCTATATTAGGGCAAAAATTGGAAGGGATAATTATGTAAGAGAACCACTTGCTTGAATTATTATTGGATTTCCTTGGACTTTTTAGGGTGGAATCTAGGTAGTGTATTGGATCAAAAGTGTGATTTAAAGACTTCAATTTTGTGCTGGAATCTAGGTAGGGTAAGCCATATCATTATTAGATACAAGTGTTATTTTAACTTTTAAGGACCTTTCCAAAATACTTCAGTGAGAAACAGGTCGGTCAATCGATCAATCCAATTAAACTCAATTTATTAGGTTAATTCCATTTTAACCCTCTAGTCTACAGATATTCAATTTTTGAGTCAACAGTCCAAAATCTGGGGGGTAAACCCAAAAAAAATCCACTCTTGCCCAAAAATTAGTTGCAGGTCCAAATGTCAGATTTTTTTTTTTATTCCCCTCTTGCCCTTGGACGGGACATGCTGACGTTTTCCTGAAAAAAAATGTCTGGTAAATAAATTAATTTACCAGTATACGAAAAATTCAAAGTTTCAAAATTTTTTGAAAATTTGAAAACGAAATTTCAAATTCCCGCCCAGCAAACCATCTCTTCCCGGTAAATAAAATAATTTCCCTTACACAAAAAATTCAAATTTTCAAACGAAATCTTTTTTTCGAAATTTTCAAATTTTTAAACGAAATTTCAAATTCTCGGCCAAAATTTCAAATTTTTTTGAAAATTTTAAATTCCCGGGCAAATTTTGAAATTTTTTTGAAAATTTTAAATTCCCGCCCAGCAAAAGTGTCTAGTACAGAAAAAAATTTCCAGTAAATAAAATAATTTCCCGGTCACAAATTTTTTTTTTCGAAGTTTTGAAATTTTCAAACGAAATTTCAAATTCCCACCCAAATTTTTGTACGAAATTTCAAATTCCCGCCCAAAATTTCAAATTTTTTGAAAATTTTAAATTTCCGGGCAAATTTTGAAATTTTTTTGAAAATTTTAAATTCCCGCCCAGCAAAAGTGTCTAGTACAGAAAAAAATTTCCAGTAAATAAAATAATTTCCCGGTCACAAATTTTTTTTTTCGAAGTTTTGAAAATTTCAAACGAAATTTCAAATTCCCGCCCAAATTTTCAAATTTTTTTACGAAATTTCAAATTCCCGCCCAGCAAAAATGTCTAGTACAGAAAAAAATTTCCAGTAAATAAAATAATTTCCCGCCCAAATTTTCAAATTTTGTAATTTCCAGTAAATAAAATAATTTCCCGAAAATTTCAAATTTCCAGTAAATAAAATAATTTTTTAGAAAAAAAATCGTTTCCCGAGAATTTTCGATGGCATGAACGGTAAATACTTTATTTTCTAAGGGCCCTTTACGTAATTTTGACCCCCAAACTGACACATTGGACCTCCCTTTCATTTTTAGGCAACTTTGGGTGAAATTTTCATTTTGACCCCCTTTTTGGACCAATGGCCCAACCCCTCATTGGAATTAACCCGAAGTCTTTTAGAATTGTTGAGTTCCACGTCTAGAAAATGGGTTTAAACTAGAGTAGGATACACTTCGAACCGTTAATAGGTTCCATGTCACACATCCAATTGGTTTTGTGTCTTTCTCTCTTGCTCTGTCTCTCTCTCTCTCTAAAAAAAAAAACAACAAGCTATGTGCCTATGTTAAAGGATTACAATGCGAAAAGAGCATAATCTAACTATAGTCGTTAATGAATTAACTAACTAAAATTGTTAGATAAAATTAATATCTGACAAACTAACTAATAATAATGGTTTGAGTTAGCTAACTGTGACGCCCCAAGCCTTAACAGTTAACGATATTGTCTCCGTTTTTCTCACCTCACACAGGTACAGATTTTTGTTCTTGGTGAAAGCTCCACGAGCCCCCATAAAATGCCTCTCCACTTACTAAGCTTAAGCGAACACCTGTAGTCCAGGTTCCGGACACTCTCGTGAACAATGTGAGACTATCAAACTAACAGTTATTCTTTACCACTACTTTGGGAAAACAAGAAAAATTTATGGGGCACAAAATTTTTGGTGGAATTTAAAGGGGTGTCTTGAGTTGATTTGAAAAGAAAGTGAGCAACAAGGTATAAGTGTAACTAACTATCTTGATAAGAATACCTTGATTTCTTTTGTATCCCTATATATTTAATATTTATCTCTATGTCGCTACTTCTCTACTTTCTCTCTCTCTCTCTCTCTCTCTCTCTCTCTCTCTATCTCTATCTCTCTCTCTCTCTCTCTCTCTCTCTCTTGATAAAGGTATTTTTCTCTACGCTGACATCTCTCTTCATATTACAGGTTACTGTCTGACTGGGCTGGTTCTCCATCCCCTCGTCGTTTTACCACCGCTACTTTATGATACTTTAGGATACACTTCGAGCGGTTAATGGGTTCCATGTCTAAAAGGTACACATCCAATTGGTTCTGCGTCTGTCTCTCTCTAAAAAAACGAGCTATGTGCCCATGCTAAAGGATTACAATACGAAAAGAGCATAATCTAACTTTAGTCTTTAATGAACTAACTAAAATTGGTAGATAGAATTAATATCTGACAAACTAATGGTTTGAGTTAACTAACTGTGACGCCTCAAGCCTTAACAATTAACGACATTGTCTCCGCTTTTCTCACCCGGGAGTGCTACATGTACAAAGTCCTTGACAAAATTCATAACTTAATGACTGATTTTCACTAAAAGACAAAAATTGATCAAAGATTTTCAAAGTTTGACTTTGATCGAGACCGTTCACTTAGTATTTTGTCAAGAATCTTGTCAAAGATTCTTTGTACATTTAGCATTTCCCTTTCTCACCTCACACTGGTACAGAGTTTTATTCTTGGTCAAAGCTCCACGAACCCCCATAAAATGCCTCGCCACTTACTAAGCTTAAGTGTCCACCTATAGTCCAGGTTCCGTATACTCTCGTGAGCAATGTGAGACTATCAAACTAACAATTATTCGTTACCACTACTTTGGAAAAACAAGAAAGTTTATGGGGCACAAAATTTTCGGTGGAATTTAAAGGGGTTTGCTGAGTTGATTTGAAAAGAAGTGAGCAATATGGTTTTTATTGAGAAAAATAGGACTTACATTGTAAAATGCACGAACAAGCTGTGTTGGTTTAAAAGTTAAACATTTTAATTCTAAAAAATTTGCCTGACCACAGACCCCTCTCGGGATTCGATCAGGATAGTGGTTCGACATAATGTATCAAAATTATGAATTTATTTGATATCTTTGGACAAGAGTTTCCTTTTAAGTTTTCTTTTGGACGTAAGACCCATGGCTTACAAAAATTATTCTTAATTAACTAATGATTATATTATTTTCATGAAAAAATCATTAAGATAAAACTTCATTAGGATCCACCGGTCCAACTCCACTCGACTAACCGAGTGGATCCAGTCCATAGGATCTTTGAAGTATTAACTAACTAGATAACTTTAGTTTAGATATTGTATATCTTGATAAGAATACTTTGATTGTCTTTTGTATCCCTATATATAGAAACCCATGTATTTTACAATTAATATAGGTTTTTGGTATAGGAAGAGCACTATTTAGTAAAGGCAGTGCATTAGAAAGGTCAATTTATATATTTGCTCTTCCTTTACCAAATTAGTGTAAGGAGGGCGTTATAAGGATCATTTAATAAATAGCTCCAAAATAGAAGGACTTAGATAAAAATTAATAATAAATCTAATATTTCATTCACTTGTAATTTCTCTCACATAAACAACCAAAACCCTAATATCGTCACTACTATCAACACCACCATTACTTTAATTAGTGTTAAAACCCTAAAAATCTATGGAAAAATCAAGCAATAATAATAATTACAAACTCTCTATGGAGATGAGTGTTGTGTTAGTCATCTAGGATTTAAGTTTCTATCTCTATATCTCTCTTTTTGATAAAATCAAATAGATTTAGGACTTTTCTCCTTTTCAGGATGTTTATCTCTCTTCTCTCTCTTTAATTTTATCGAAGGTTTTAAGTCGAACAGAATTCTCCCCTCTCTCTCGAAAGTGTTTAGTCGAATAGGAAGATACTCTCTATTCTCTTCTTTTGGTCCAAAATAGTTTGATGGGACATGGGAGGGACCAAAGTATAAGTGTGAGATATTTAAAAAAAAAAAAATATTTATCCCTCCCTATTCTAAAAGGAGTGCTCTCCCTATCTAATGCACTGCCTTTGCTAAAAAATGCTCTTCCTATACCAAAATCCTTAATATACAACATAGAGAATTATTTAATATTTGTCTTTATGTCGCCACTACTCTAAGCTCTCTCTCTCTCTCCGACTCTTGACAAAGGTAATTTTCTCTCCGCTGACGTCTCTCTCCATATCACAGGTTACTGTTCTGACTGGGCTGGTTCTCCATACCCTCGTCTTTGGTGGTAGTTAGAAGTCATGTTTATGAAAAATAACATCCCAAATATAATTGATCAAGACTTGTATTTAATATATAGCAATACTTTGACACATGAGTAGTTCTACATTAATGATTAATCTAGAGATTTTTATGCATAGGCTTGGCACCCGGCAGCACCCGATACAATTTCATGTGCTATTCCATTTCCCGTATATATGGTTGCCGCATGAGTAGTTCTACATCAATGATTAATCTAGAGATTCTAATGCTCGCGCTTGGCACCCGATACAATTTCATGTGCCATTCCATCTCCTGTAAGTGTGGTTGCCATGTTACTATTGTAGAGTGAACCCCATAATAATCTAGGAAGTTCTTGAATGGAAGATTGATTGTAGGGACCTCTGACGTAATCTTCAAACAGAAGTGCTACAATCACAAAGGATTTGACAAAAGAAGTTATCCAGCTGATGTGTTGTTGTGATATTCATTTCTCAATGGTCCAGATTTAGTCAAAGCTTTAAATCACAACCGTCACATCAGCTGGGTAACTTCTTTTGTCAAAATCCTTCGTGACTTTAGCATATCCATATAAGAGACCACTTGCGAAGAAATAATACCATGCATGTTAATACATCAAAGATCTTATGGACCGGATCCACTTAGTTGGACGAGTGGTGTTGGACACTGTATACCTTGATAGCAATACCTTAATTCACTTTTGTATCCCTATGTATAGAAACCCATGTATTTTACAAATAATATACAACAGAGATAATTGTTTACTTTCTGTTTATATCTCCCTACTTCTCTAAGTTCTCTCTCTGACAGTCGACCTCTCTCTCTCTCCCTCATGACTCATGACTCCATGTCTCACGCTCTTTATTCATAAAGAGATTCATCCCTTTTCACAAACTTCTACCCTAGATTACATGTAGAGTACCAAGTATACATTTTTTTTCACCAATTTAAGGGGGAATTGATGGGTTACAAGTTGTGCTATTTGTCCCGACAAAAGTGGATAGGATGGCCCGAATAAGGTAAGTTACTGATGTCTTGAATGTCATGCTTGCGTCATGTGTAAAATTTGTCTTCTTCATACTCCATTTTGTTGGACCAAAATATACCAGGAAGATTGGCCCTTTTCCTTTTGGTTCTAGTTTCGTACATCTATAATGCTAGAACGAGAACCAAACATCCAATTTACAAACTTCAAATCTAATGGTTCAAGTTTTGGGCAGCCAATTTTCATATTAAATGTGTGCTTTACCAACTCAAGAGATAGCCAACCATCTATTGAATTCATCTAATCCTTATGAGTTATGAGCCATACCTTAACTACTGCATTTTGACCAATGCCATTCCTGCCCTTGTTACAATCAGGGAGGGTAACCAATCAGTCTCATTTTTTATGTAAAGGGGCAAAAATTACATGATCTATCTAATTGTCATTAATTCATTTAAGAAAGGGTAATTTGGCCATAAAGCATCACAACATTTGATTTCTCCCAAATATTGTTCAAAGTAAGAAATGGTATTTAATTTGATGGACCTATCCTTTATTTTCTAGTAGAGAAGGGAAGAAGATGAGTGTGTTTAGAGTAATATTACTTATTTTACATTTCGCTTTGTGCTATTTCTCATCTTCAGCCACAAATATTGATGTTTCGTATGATGGAAGAGCAATAAAAATTAATGGAGAACGGAGAATCATTTTTTCTGGTTCCATTCATTATCCTCGTAGTACAATAGAGGTATTCTTTCCACGTTTTTAATGTTTTTCTCGATAAAATGCTTACTATATGTAGTACCAACTACTAAAGAGCAATTATTTATTTATATTTTATTTTTTGTTTTGACTTTAACTTGTTTTATTATTAATATATTGTCATTTAGGTATTTATTTACTATTTAATTTTTTATTTTGATCGATTAGTTCTGTTTCAGATGTGGCCAGATTTGATACAAAAAGCGAAGGAAGGCGGACTTGATGCCATTGAAACATATGTCTTTTGGAACGCGCACGAGCCTCAATATCGGGAGGTTTTCATTTCTTAAACTTATTATTACTAACTAATATTTAAATATGGTATCTCTTTCATAATATAAAACTAACTATATGAAGTTTTCATTGATCAACTTTTCAGTATAATTTTATGGGTAATCTAGATATCATTAGGTTTCTGAAAACTATCCAAGATGCTGAGTTATTCGCGATTCTCCGTATTGGACCTTATGTCGATGCTGAATGGAATTACGGGTACTTAATTTTCTTGATCAGTATTCATTCGTAATTTGAATGTATTTAATATTATTCTTCGAACCTTTAGACGCATTTATTTATTTTTCTTATTAGAGGATTACCTGTGTGGTTACACAATATTCCGGGGATTCAGTTTAGGACAAACAATGACGCCTTTAAGGTACTAATAACCGTTAATTTCTTGTTAATTTACTTGTAATTTTAATGAAAAATAATATTATTTTTTTTGAACTAATTGTTATTATTTTTTTAATATAATTTAGAGGGAAATGAAAATTTTTACAAGTTTAATAGTTGATATGGCAAAAAGAGAGAAGCTCTTTGCATCACAAGGAGGCCCAATAATCCTTGCTCAGGTATATATGATACTTAATTACTACTACATTTTTATTCTTTATATCAGTATTACTTGTATTTTAAATTTTTACTCATTTCTAATATTATTTGGTTATCTTTTGTTGATTTTAATAGATCGAAAATGAGTATGGAAACGTCAAATCATCATATGGCGATCTTGGAAAATCTTACGTAAACTGGTGTGCAGAGACAGCCCAATCCCTTGCCGTTGGTATTCCATGGATTATGTGTCAAGAAGAAGACGCACCACAACCTATGGTATTTTACTTATTTTTCCTCTTTTCCGTTACATTTCGTCACATTCCCTAATTAATTTATTTGATTTAAGTAGTATTTTTAGTATTTTCTTTTGAGTATTTATTTGTTTATTCTTATAATTAGTTGCTAGGAAATTACCTTAAATATGTATATTTCGAAACAGATAAATACATGCAATGGATGGTACTGTGATTCTTTCTTCCCAAACAACCCCGACAGCCCGAAAATGTGGACAGAAAATTGGACCGGCTGGTGAGTAGTTATTTATTTATCTCATTTTATTAGTATCATAAATTGCTTTTTGAATAATATTAATTAAATTTCCTAGAAAATATAGTATTTGTTTTGTTTATAGTGATTTTCTTATACCTTTTTAGGTACAAGAATTGGGGTGGTACAAGCCCGCATAGAACCGCAGAAGACATTGCCTTCGCTGTCGCACGTTTCTTTCAATATGGTGGAACTTTCCAAAATTACTATATGGTATACAAATTAAACCCCTAATAGTCGAAGGTCTTTTATCGTAGATAATACAACTTATTTTACAACTACTCTAAGTTCGAGTCGGATCGTAGTTGTAAGTTCAATTATTTTACAACTTTGTGGTTGAAAATCGTATAACTATCATGTATTGATTTCAGTATCATGGTGGAACGAACTTCGGGAGAAATGCGGGAGGTCCATATATAACGACGTCTTACGATTATGATGCTCCCCTTGATGAATATGGTATATCAGATAAATTGTAATGGTGGTTTTAATCAAACTTATTATGAATGTAGAGTGTTCTCATTTATTGAAAAATTTAACAATAGATAAATTTGAATTTATAGGTAATTTGAATCAACCGAAATGGGGACATTTGAAGCAGCTTAATCTCATTCTTAAATCAATGCAGAGTGTTCTAACATATGGAGATGTATCTTATATAGATTATGGGAATGAAGTTTTGGTTAGTTTCACTTATATAGCTATTGTTCTTCGAAATTTTATTTAATGAGCTCGACATGAAACTCCGATGTTCAATGGGTGTCTTTATAAGTACTTACGCATAATTTATTATACGATTTTAGATGACAAGGTACAAGGCGGATGGAGCATCAGGATGCCTTTTAGCCAACGCGAACTCAACGACGAACGCTACGATTTTCTTTCAAGGGAGAGAATTCTTTTTGCCTGCTTGGTCAGTTAGTATTATTCCTGATTGTAAGAAGGAAGCTTTTAATACTGCTAAGGTAATTATCAATAGTGTCTCTTGTTGATTACCAATATTTATTTGGTTAATTTTCATTATCTTGTTGAAATAATTAAAACAAGTATAACAAAAACCCACTGGCAAAAACTGTGTCAAAATGAAACTCAAAAGTTCTCTTGATGGGTGAAAGTTGTGATAGATAATTCAAGAACAAACACGTCATTTCTAAGACTTATGACCACTTAAGAAACTTTGTGTCGGAGAGCTTACTTGGATCCACCTCTCTGCTTCTCTCTCGTCTCACAGAGTTCAACACCATAAAATCGGGGTTATCACTCACGGCATCAAACCGTCGGTAATTTAACAAAACCGTGGGGATAAGATCCTCCCGACGGTGAGGTAAATGTTGGCAAAAAAGGCATCAGGAAACTTGCCCGACAGTACAACACCGTCAGAATAGTATCGACGGTAAGGGATTTTAAAACACCGTCAGACAAAGTGGCGCAAAAATTTTTGTTGATTTTTTTCGACAACTCATTTGCTTTTTCAACGGTTATAATGCGACGTCATGGATTTTGCCGACGGAAAATTAAAATACTTCTGTCTGCATAAAATTTCCTTCCGTTGGGCGCAAGATTTTTCTGTTGAAAAAACCATTTGTACCAATTTACCACCGACGGCGTACAAAATACCGTCGGTAACTACTATTTCCTTACATACGGAGGACAAAAAAACCGTCAGGAACTACTCTCAAGCGACGGAAAAATACACGTGGGGAAGCCTATCAGTATAGAAGCGGTTCGCGTGGTTGACCTATGTTGGCGGTCTAATGGAAACCGTCGGCAGTTCACATTTTCCCGATGGTTTCTCATTTTGCCGTCGGCAATAACCCAATTTTTTGTTGTGCAAGGTGTCTCGGAAGCTCGTAGTGACCTCCCTACAATCTCTCCACTAGAGTAGGACTCAGGTGGTAGAGCGCAGTTAGGTCCACCTCTCTGTTAGCTCTATTCAAGGCTCATTCTTCGCACGTTCTATTGAAGTTAACAAGTACTGTGTAGTTGAATCTGTTGATTTCTTGACTTCTCAAGGCTGGCCAATTATTAGCTTCGTAACCAAAATCCTTCTTGTGGTGTTACACTCACAACTAAGAAAAGTTGTCTGGGAAAAGAAGATAGAAACTCGCCGTTTTTGTACTAGGGTTATAATATAACAAACCATGGTTGCTACTTCTTTACAACACAAAAAAATTGTTTTTGGAACTGTAACACTCGATAGAACCGTAGCGAATTCTATTTCACTATATACTAGTCAAAATAACACATACTATATGCAAAAAAAATAACACATACTCATCTTTATTATTACTTCCAGGTTAATACTCAATCATCTATAATGGCGAAGAAGATAAATCAAGCAGAAGAAGATCCATCTACACTCAAGTGGGTATGGAAGACAGAGCACACCAAAGATACCATAGTCTCGGGTACAGGATCTTTCGTCGCCCCACAACTCTTAGAGCAGAAGGCTGTAACAAATGACACTAGTGATTATCTATGGTACATGTCTAGGTAATTCATTCTCTTCTTGATGAACTTTCATTCTCTTGTCTTTTTACAATAACATGAAACTTCTATAAACTTTCGATCTTTCTTCTAATTTCTTGTCTCGTTTGTCATGTAGTTTTAACGTTGATATGAACGATCCAATTCTGAGCGACAATATGATTTTACGAGTAAATTCCAGTGGTCATGTACTTCATGCTTATCTCAATGGAAAACATATAGGTACAACTTTGAGTTAACAATACTAAATTAATTTTTATGGTTTTTTTTTTGTAGACATAAAATAGTTTCGTAGATAAAAGAAAAGTTTACATAGGTTAGATGAGAAGACTAACTTCGCAAAACAAACAACAATTAGAAAATTTTGATGAGTTTTCCTTACTCTTTCTTCGTGACCTTATACGTGATATTTTGATGAATTACAGGATCTCAATGGGCTAAAAATGGAGATTTTAGTTTTCGTTTTGAGGAATCAGTTCAAATAAATATTGGGAGTAGTAACCAAATAACTTTGCTCAGTGTCACTGTTGGACTACAGGTACATTATCTGCCACCATTTTTACATGGAGAAAGAGTAGTCTCATCATGAACAAGAATATAACATCTAGGGTTTCACTACTCATTGTGACCAAGACCAATTCAGATTGAGTTTAATACACATAAAATTAACATGGTATATGAACTAGGCTCACAGTTGAGGATCTCTGCCCTAATTACTGTAAGACTAGTTTGAGTAAAATATTAAGACCTAAAAAAGGCTAACTAGTATAATAAAATCATACTACATATTCTTCACCTATGACATAACCGTCATTTCACAATCTAATTTGACAGAGTTATGGTGCTAATTTTGATCTAAGTGCAACTGGGATATCCGGAGTAGAATTGATTGGGATAAAGAATGACGAACAAATTATCAAGGACTTGTCATCAAGAGATTGGATTTACAAGGTTGGTTTGCACGGCGAGGAGAAGAAGCTTTATAGTGACCTAGATTCAAGCAAATGGCATGATAATGATCTTCATGTTAATAAAATGATGACTTGGTATAAGGTAAATAAACATGATTCTACCCTCTTTTTTTTTACGGATATCAAAGATGCTATATGTACTTTTTCGGTTTTTCCATATACTCCATATTAGTATTTCAAAGTGAAAAAGATAAAACAGGTTTAATTTTGCTTCCTTCAAAATTTCAGACAAATTTTGTAGCTCCATTAGGAAGCGAACCTGTTGTTGTAAATTTGGAAGGTATGGGTAAAGGACATGCTTGGGTGAATGGAAAGAGTATCGGAAGATATTGGCCGAGTCTACGTGCGAGCGTAATTGGCTGTACTGATGAATGTGATTATCGTGGTGCTTATGACGACAAAAAATGTGTCACAAATTGTGGCCAACCCTCTCAGATATGGTATGTTTTTAGTTTACGTTTTATTTGTGTATTTATATCTCTAATTCTATGTTGCTTGTATTTGACAAGATATAACACACATTCATAATGTTGTAGGTATCATATACCACGGTCATTCCTAAAAGACGATACCAATACATTGGTTTTGTTTGAAGAGATAGGCGGGAATCCAGATCAAGTGAGTTTTCAAACGGTTAGTGTCGGTAGAATATGTGGAAAATTTTATGATGGTAGTACAATGGAGTTATCATGTCATGGCAATGGAAAAACAATTTTAGCCATTGAATTTGCTAGTTTTGGTGCTCCTCAAGGAACTTGTGGTTCCTACCAGAAAGGAATTTGTGAAGCTGCAAACACTCTACCAATATTGCAAGAGGTACCCAACTCTCTCTTTATGTATCCTTATCATAAAGCAAAGGAGATTTTTTTTTTTAGAGTGGCTCTCGTATTTATTATGTTGGACTTACTCGAACTTTCTCATTCTGATATCTATATTGACGGTCATTCATGCCTTTTAAAACCCACCAAACTCAACAAATAAAATGTTTAAATTTGAAAAAGCCTGTCAGAGCTTACTTAAAAGACCTAGACACTTACTAAGTTTGAGCATATACTTATAACTGAAGCTTTAGATGCCTGCCAAGTGATCCACGACCAAGCCACATACATGATTTCTTCTTATGATAGATTTAGCAAGTAAAATTTTCTTCTAACGGGAATGTGTTTTTTAGGCATGTGTAGGCCACGAAAGTTGTTCGCTTGAAGTATCAGAAGCAACATTTGGAGAAAGCAGATGTGGCGGTACCATGAAAAGTTTAGTTGTACAAGCAGTTTGTTAGAAACATATATCTCTTGTTGCCATGCCACTATGATAAAGACATTTATATCTAGTTGTTAGATATGGTTAGTGATAATGGATAAAAGAGACGAGAAATAGTTATTGAAGTAGAAGAAAAGTCGATTATTTTTCGTAAAGAGCTTAAACTACTGGAAAAATTGATAATCCACCACCTTAGGCTAATATTATGCACTTTGTTTTGCAAATGTTCTTCTACATGGTTATCAAGTAGAAAAATGATAGAACAGGTAACAAAACTAGACCTAGCTTCAGACCTAAAAAGGAATCAACCGTCCATCAAGAGAGTGAAAAAGTCCATCATGAGAGAGAAAGAGTTGACTGGAAAATGAGGATCGTTGATTTTGTGTAGGTCTGAGGTAGGCTTTGACTTTTAGCCTTCTCTACCATTGCTCTATCAAGTAATACAGGTTGCCTAGATAACTAATTGCTTGCTTTCAAAAACATATGGTGGAGCATATTCCCCATGTACTTTTCAAAATCCCGATTTTGCCTTATTGGATCAAATATGGCAATCAATAGGCATAAAGTTTCAATGGTTTCAAAAAAACTATCTAGGGGTAGTTATAGCCAGATTGTTAAGTTTATAGTCATCCAACTCAAAACCAATTAGCAATGAGTGTAGAGGACTCTCTCCTATACATTATATGCTTTGTTGCTAGATACCTCTTCTATGTGAGATTGCTCTAACACTGACAAAGGTTTTTATAAAGCCATGTGAGGCATCTGTCCAAATTCCGACTTTTCTATGCCCACACATATTACTAGTACATACTACATATTAACGGGGACTGCAAAGGTGTCAGGCCTATTCAGATAAAAACCCTAGGGCCTACATGAGGAAGATACAGGAAGAGAGACGAGTGAAGAGAAGAAAAATTAGATGAGAGAGGGAGTGAATCGACAAATATAGGAGAGAGAGTAAAGAAAGATGGTGGTGGCAGTGGTGATTGGTGCAGGTGGTGGTTGGTATTGGTGGTGTGGTGGTTGTGATGGTAAAGAAGATGGACATTTTTTTTTTTCTAATGGCCAATGCCCATGGGTTTGCAATTGGTTTTATATTAGTGGGTGGGATATGTCAATACCTGTGTGCCTATATAACCTCCAACTATCCGGTTCAAATGTCAGTATCAGACCGCCCATTGTATTCAATCACGAGGCTATACCGTCGAGGTTAGTTCCGTAAATTGAGCAACTTTCAAGGTTCTTTTTATCCAAGATAAGATGTCCCTATAAAACTCACTGATAACACAAAATCTCATCTTTCTATCCAAAAACGAAAAAAGAAAACCATGGCACTCAGTTGTTCCGCTTCGCGCCCAAATTCTGCTGAGATTTTCCGGCCATCTCCGGCCAAAATTTTTTCTCCCAGAATCTATGTTTACGGTCAGTTTTCCCCTCTTTGATGCACTTATCAGCATTTATTTTCGTTGTTTATGTGTTAATTTGACATCAAAGCTCTGGATTCAAGTTCGTTTAACTTCTCTATCCTTTGAATTTATGATTCCTGTGCTAAATAGGTTTCAAACTCTATGTTGAATCTATATTTTGTTCCGATCAAGGTTTGAACTTGTTTTTCATTTGTAAACTTAGACATCTAATTTTGCAGTCTTGTTTAAACATTTCCGTTTTGGTTTATTTTCAACTTCATGAGGTACTAATCTATTTAGTTTTATCAGAAGTAATACAAAAAAGTGTTACTTTTTTGGCTCTCTCTAATTCAGGTGATAGTAATAGCTAATGATGTTCTATTATATTACATAAAAGGAAATAGTGCCTTCATATAAGCTACAAATATTATTAGGTTAGGTTAGTTACATATAATTAGGCCAATACGGGTCAGGCAAACTTTTGATGAGGCTATCAGCCGGTTGATTAGTGGAGTTAATGCAGTTGAGCTTGATTGATCTGGAAGCAACTAATTCACATATGAAGTGAAAATCAAGAGAAAGATGCTTAATCCGTGAGTGAAGCACCAGATTGGGGGCGAGAGCCAAGGCAACATTGTTTTCGCACCATAAACGAGGTGGTTGAAGTAAGTGAAAGCGTAGATCTTTAAGGAGATAAAAAAAAAAATCATAATACTTCGAAAGCACAGTCAGCAAAGGAACGATATTCAACTTTTGTCAACGATCTTGATACAGTCGGTTGTTTCTTTGCTTGCCAAGAAACAAAAGTGCCTCCAAGAAAAAGGATAGACCCACTAGTGGACCAACTATCACTTGGGCTCCCGGTCCACTTGGCGTCCGCATAGCCATAAAGATTCATGGAAAGCGATTTTGAAATTGAAATACCAAACCCAAAAGTGCTTGTAAGATACATCAGAATTTTTTTGACGACCATTAGGTGCACAATAGTAGGTTGGTGCATGTTTAAGCACACTTGACTAACCGCATCGGAAATATCGGGCATGGTCCAAGTTAAATATTGAAGGGCACCGACTAAACTTCTATAAGAGGTAGGATTGTCTAAAGGAACCCCTTCATTTGGAGATTTTAGTTGAGGGAGCCATTGGAGTTAAACAAGGTTTTACTCCAGCCATGTTTGATTTGTTTTGCAAATCAAGAGCATACTTAGATTGGGTTAAAAACATGCGGATGAAATTGCTAACAACTTCTAAACCAATGAAGAAATGGAGATCCCCGAGTTCTTTCATAGAAAATGTTTGAGATAGTTGATGAATTAGAGCTTGACATGCCCCCAATGAATTTTCGGTGACCAAAATGCATTGGCATAGACCAAGAGAATTAAAATAACTCCATTGTGAGCAAACAACTAGTGAAGAATCCCGGAGGGACTTAGTAAACCCCAAAGCCAGAAGGGTAACCACCAGCTTCTCATACCAAGCCCGAGGGATTTGTTTAAGGCCATATATCGACTTATGAAGCTTGCAAACATAATCAGGAAAGGCATGGTTTTTGAAACCCAATGGTTGTTGCATATACACAGTTTCAAAGAGATTGCTGTGAAGAAAAGCAAAGTACCGTCTTCTTGACGTTGGAGTGGGGTTGGCGAATTCGATGGTGACATGTTAAGGGGTGAACAGGGAATAGAGTGGGGCTGGGAGAGGGTTGATGGGGTGTAGAAGAGCCATGTGAGGTGGAGGGAAGGTGGAAATCAGTGATTGAGTGATGAGAATAAGGACTAATGGGCAGACAGGTGTTATGTGAAAAATGGGTATTTTGGTGGATGGTGATTGGTGGAGAAGAAGATAACGTTAGAGATTGATTTGAAAAAGAATTAATGGACTGACAAGGGCCATGTGAGGAGTGCGTATTTTAGTTATTGGAGATTGGCAGTAGAGAATTTATGGCTAAAATTTTATTTGAAAATGTGGATACATGGAGTGAAGGAAGTGAAGAGGAGGGTGGCATGCTTAGTGGAGAAGAGCGAAAAAGTAGGATTTGAGATCAAGGGGGCCTACATATAACAAGAACTCAATCCTTTTAAGTACTACGCTTAATATTTTACTAGTTTATAGTTGACATAGTTTGACAATCCTTCAAATTGTGGTTGACCGTTTGCATTTCTGGCGATCACATAGTTAATACATGATCTAAAAAAACTTTCTTTTTGCAATGACATAACGCTTAAGAGACCTATCATTTTCACAAAATTGTTCACTAAATATAATTGGTGAAGACTCTCATTCAGTGTGAATTGATACATGAGTAGTTTTCTCCACACATGCCATGAAGTAGAAGTTTACTGAACTTCCGTGCTTAAGTTTCACCACCAATGTCATATCCCCGAGAAGTCGTTTGGTTCAAGTTTTATGGAGTTCCCCTTAAGTACAACTTCTAACTTTATTAAAGTACAAAAAATGTTTTAAAAACTCAAGAAGCAGACATGTGATTCAGTTTGTTTTGCATACCTCTAAAATACCGAGAAGTCGTGTTGCTCAAGTTCTAGGGAGCTTGGTTTATCTCCTCGTGTTCTTACATAATTATAGTATGAAAAGTGAAGGTAGCTCGTAGACGGACTTTTGGGTTTGTTTTAAGAAATTTAGGATCTTTGGTGATGTCTTGATGGTGCTTATCTGTCCACTTGATGTGTCAATCATATTATAAAACGATGCTTTAATGTCATAAACGAATTATGAGTGATTCCATCTTCTTGATGTAGTCATGTCATATGACATACTCGAGAAAAAACCCTAAATTTTCTCTCGTGAAACTTAAGTGAAGTACCTAATGGTACTCTTTAAAAACATGAGGCATCAATTGTAAGTTCAAAAGAGCCAATCCAAAGGGGGTAAATTGGTAGGGGGCTAAGGTAATTCCAAGCAGCCAACCCAATGGGGAAGAATAATCCGAAGGGGTCCCCATGTAGTAAACTCAAAGGGGCTACCAATCCAGAGTGAGTAAATGGGTAGGGGTCATGGTAAGTTCTAGGGGTCAACCCGAAGAGGCATAAAATTCAAAAGCCAGTGAAGCACTTGCCATGGGCTAACATATTGGGGAAATTTATCAAAATCCAGTAGGGGCCATACCCCCCCCCCCTCTCGCCCCTGTTGAGCATGCTGTTAATTAGTAAAGTGTAATTCTAATTGAATGTTTATTTTATCGGCACTATGTAACATCTCTTTTAACCGATCGAACTCGACTTTGCTTAGTGAAGCAAAAGAAAATAAAAGTTGTATGCCTAAATTGGGAGTTTTGTTCCTTCTTAGTTCTTATGCACATACTCAGCTTTTTGTTGCCAACCTTTTATATTCTTGATGCAGCAAAACAAGGTTTTATAAAGTCATTGCCTGTCACCCCAGCAAAGATTGTTAAGTGTCTCTCTGAGGTCAAAGAATTTCTCATATCAGAAAAACTGCATAGGTTGGGCATTCAAAGGCAATCAGTTGATGTCCACGTCAATGTTGAAGACTTGTTTGCTCATCAGGTATGATGGTGAGTCTCCCCATATACTGCTTCATAGATTTCAATATTTGGAACCTTTTAGCCAATTCTATTCTTCTAACTCCAAATTGGTGTAAACAGAAATTTTCTTCAATACTAATATTCTTGTCTCGACCTTGTGATTCTAATAGAACTATATAAACTAATGGATACTACATATTTCATTTTACTAAGTAAAATTGGCCGTAACTCCTAGTAGCTTCCTGTCTAGATCAGTTCACAACTGACAAAACTACAACTGATACAGGAAATGGGACAGTACTGGTCTCCATTAGGAGCATTTGTTGTGGCAAATGCTATGATGCTCACTGTACCTTTTCAAGCTTCCGCAGAAACTTGTGTTGCTGATAGGTCTCCTCTTGAAATGCCTTTACTACTTGCTGTTGCTCTTGTAGGTGCCATTGTTGGAGGTGAGGTAACATTAATTTAAACAAATGACCTTCAGCTCTGAATTAGTATGAACTACAAAATGATTCTACCCGTTGTAGGGCCTTGTTTTCTAAACTGGATTTTAGACCATTGTTACAGGAAACTCTATTTCCCATTGCGCATTGCAAATATGATTCTCCAAACCCTTTTTGGGTAAATTGTGATCTAGTATTCCAAATTTGGCGCACTGAAATCTTTAGCCTATGGAAAGGGTAAACCCCTAGCATACGATAATATAAATTAGTAGCATATCACATACCATTACCCGTATCAGTCACATTTCGGAGCTGTCCACGCTTTTAGATAACATTGTTTTAAACCTCAAAGAGTCCACACCTCTTTCAATCCAAACTACAAGATCAACATGATAAGGCCCTAGAGCTTACTGCATTCTTACGTTAGAAAAAAAAATCTGACACATTATAAAGGCGCCCCTGATTGGCTATAGGTATGCCTCCTCCCCTATAACCAAATTTTGTGAGATACATTTCGAATTACGGAGCCTATAGAAATATTTCTCGAATTATTTTCAAAATTTGAAGTTCATTTCTTGGAGTTTATAGGTATGCATTTTCTTTAATGTTAATGAAAGAAAGGAACAATATACTCATCCCGGATAATATGGACAACAAGTGAATACTAATGTCAATATCGTGGTCCTGTTTTCTAGGTTTGCTTGCCAGGCAGAGAAAAGGTGAACTAAAGAAGTTGAATGAACAGCTACGCCAGATTAACGCAGCATTGAGAAAACAAGCAAAGATCGAGTCCTATGCTCCCACCTTGAGTTATGCTCCTGTTGGTAGTAGTAGGATACCAGAGGATGAAGTAATTGTAGATTCAAGGAAACATGATTTGATTTCACTTTTGAAAAGTGGGAAGAATTTCCTGAGGAATCAAGATCCAGGGAAGGCATGTGAGGCATTTAAAACGGCTCTTGAGCTCGCTAAGAATCTAAAGGATCCTATTGAGGAAAAGAAGGCTGCCCGAGGCTTAGGTTTGTTTCTTACCCATGCTCATAATGTTTTTTGTCTTCCATTATCTTTTCTTAGAAGCCTAGAATTGTTTTCCACGCAAATATACATGGAAAGCTCCCCCACCAAAACAAGGCAGAAATTTTTTTTCCCTTCTCCCGGCCAGAGTCCGGATCCGTGGTTCGGGTATTTGGACTGAAATTGATTTTACAACACCAAAATAACCCAATATCTTTGACTAAAACTTGTAATTAGCAGCCCTCGATTCGTAAAGAAGGGTTAACTGAAAAAAAACCTAGACACCCAATTTGTTAGTCTTTATTTATTTATGTATATATATCTTCCTTCTTTTTTTGCTGGAATCGTTGTAAACAGGGGACCGATGAGCCAAAAAAATTAGTGGTCCATAAAATCTTAGATTCAATTGTATGTGATGGTAGCATAACTTTCGAAATGCTTCACCATTATTGGCGATATTTTAATTATCCAACAATGTAGGAACTAAGGATGCTGACTAAACATATCGCTATAATTTATTTTGTTTTCTTAGTCAAGTTTGGGGGTTTTCAAAGATATGAATCAAAACTTCAATAATTTGCTTAAATTAATATCTTATGTTATTTATTTCATTTCTTGACTTATTCTTTCGTGCAAATCTTCCCTGGTTGCAGAGTTTAATATAGCTTATTTTAGTTTTTTACCGTCTTTTAATGATCTAACTTGATCTTTTAGGTGCATCCCTCCAAAGACTGGGAAAGTACCGAGAAGCGATAAAATTCCACTCTATGGTTTTGGAAATCTCAGATAGAGAAGGTGAGGATTCTGGTAGTACTGAAGCTTATGGAGCTATTGCAGATTGTTATACTGAACTCGGCGATCTTGAACAAGCTGCGAAATTCTATGACAAATACATTATGAGGTTAGAGGACTAATTACTTTAATTTACTTTCTCTTTCTAATAACCGTTTTTGTCGTATAATATAGTGATCTTTGAATATTAGTAGAGTACCCAAGTTATTCGATGAAATGAAATGAGTTTACACTGGAAAGGCATTATAGTAATCTGTTTTACATTTTTATAAACTAGATTACCTCAGAGCTCTCAATATATTTATTTCTACAATATTCTATGAATATAATGTATGATCTTATCTTCAAATCACTAATAGTTTAGTTAAAGTAATTAGAATCTGTGGACCCTTCTCTGAACAACTCCAAACCCTGTTTAGAGGTTAAAATAATACCCTATTCCTACTTCTAGATGGAATTTATACTTTTGATAGCTAACTAGAAAAGTATTTGAGTTCACGAGCCGGCTCAGGCTCATGGGTAGCCCAAACTCGTATTGAGTCTGGAGAGCTCGGCTAAGTTTTCCCTCAGCGCTATTTTTCCCTTTCTTTCTCTATTTCATTCTTTACTTTTGTAAATATTTATTTAGGTCAGTAGTAAAATTAGTAGTATTTTGTACAAATTATATATACAATAAAAAGATAATCGATGATCTTATGAGTCGCTCGGTCGGCTCAAGGGCTCACCGAGACAATCCCCAGCCCAACTGCTTAGCGTAACAGTAGAAATACTACAAACTTGGATAAGTAGATCAAGATTTAGGAATCCATTAATATACAGAACTACAGAAGTATAAAGAAAAAAAATTAAAAATCCTCAATTATAGAGTTCTTAGTGATCAGAATTGATTCCCATTGGAACTCTGACAATACTTTGAACTCAAGATTTGTAATCAAGAAAGTAACAGATATAATCTTGCAATAAACTAGTAAGAAGTATTCTAGTTGATCATCTACCTGAACTTAATTTATGTATTAAAAATTAGTGAAAGATGAAATTATTGAAGATTTCAATGAGATTTTCCTTATAATTTATTAATTTTCTTTACTATATGTAATGCTTAAGAAGACTAAGGAATCATTTTCTATAATCCATTAAAAAAAATCTAAGTAGTATTTTAATCTATTGGGAGAGAGGAAAGTCATAAATATATTAATATATTGAGTGAAAGCAACACTCAACTTAGGTCTCAACTTTCAAACCCACTAATCCAATTGATAAAGATGTCCATCTTTAGGGTTAATTTTTGTGGGGATAATATTCTAACCATGAATATTAGCTTTGATGGTTTAAGCTTGAAACTATCTCATCTGAGTCGTACAGACATACAGGTAACCCGTCTGTACTTACACACTTCTCACTTCAGAGGGTTCTAGGCAGATCGGCCACGAGTATGGGCTCAAGTGATCTGCGGTTGTCCATCTCATAGAGAAGATTACTCGTCTATACATACAAAGTCTTTAGGACAAATTGGAAGACCTCTGTATTTGCCCTGTGAGGCCATTCATTGTCTATGCTAGATCTTTTTAGAAAACGTACAAAGTCTTAAGTTGTATCGCCAATATGATAAGAACATACCGTTTCATTTAGAATAATATGTTGACATAACGAACTTACAATAGTAACACAACTAATTCTGATCCGGACCAAATGACCTATCTTTTTATGTTGATGTCTATCATGTAACTGATCTAAACATTAAAAGAACTCCTCTTAGGAATTTTCTATAGATGAAATCATGAAATACTAAAGTTGAAGTGTCAAAAAAGAGAAGCAATCAAGAAAAGGACCACTAGTAATATAATAAACCTTGAGGGGCCACATTAGATTTTAAAATACACATAATTAGAAAGATAAAGACTAAAGTATTCTGCTATTCTCTCACTAATAATTTTATAGTTGGCTGTCTTTGTCTTAAGACAATGAATTGTTTAATAATAACAAAATGTCACTTGTAAGATGTATGATGAAAGTAACACAACTTTTGATTAATCAAATCCTTTATCTTTTCTTTAGTCATGTTTAAACAATAAAAAGATTGTTAATTATGATTAGTAATTGTATTAGTTGGGATCCCAATTACTTATTTTTTAATAGAAAAAAAAATGATTCTCATTTGAGAAATAAAAAAAAATGTAATGGTTTCACTTGATCCAACATAACCCCATGGATGGTAATCTATTTTTCTTGGATCGGGTGGGATTCAATATTCTAAATTGTTTTTAACTTTGTCTAAAGTCTATGTATTAAGTACATCTAACTTATAATTTTACGGATAAGTAAAGTAGTTGGGAATGGAGTCTGAAATTAGTGGGTCAAGCCATAGCAGGTAAAACGGGCCCACTACATAAGTATGCCCACTACATAAGTATGTAGGGTACATTTATTAATGGGTTAATTTTGTTTACCTACTCTATTTCTGACCAACTAACTATTTCGGTTTCCAAGTACTAAAAGATTTTCAACATTTCGCCAAGTATTCGTGAAGACAAGTGCCGAAAACTTTCAAAGGCTAAAACAGTGAGTTGGTCACAAATTAGAGTTAAAACGAAATTAACATATTATTAAATGTAATTATGAGCTAATTTGTATTTGACCTCTACAATATGAGTGTGTAGCTCCGTTGTTTTCGTATTTTCCTTCTTTTTTAACTTTGCTACTTAATGGATATTTAGTTACTATCTTTTTTGTCCTTGTAATTAATCTCTTATTTTAATCAAGTCTTCTAGTGAGAACCTACATAATAAATCTAAATAGCAAAAGGATCATTAACTAAAGAGAAAGATATAGTTAGTTTAAGAGGCAATGACAGATTAGGCAAAAAAAAATGGTAATGGCAAAAAAATCACTATCTAATTTTTATGGTTGCTTAAGTCACTAAATGAAAAATCAGTAAAGAACAAAAATAAAATAAACACATGATATTTATGTCTAGTCTAATTTTTATCGGCACTTTATTAGATGCTTAGTCTCTAAATATTTTAAATATGTTTGTCCTCCCAAATGATTTTTCATTTTTAAAGCTTTTACCTTTACTTAATTATATTTTTGTTTTTGAAATATTCTTATATTGTATTTACATTCTTTTGTTGAGCAGTCTTTCATACTATTTTGTTTTGATCTTTTTCAGAAAAAATTGTTTTCTTAGTGTTTTGTACTTTTGATGTTTTTTTACCGTTTTCTTTTGTTGATTGGTTCTGAAATGAAAAAGTGTATTTTCACATTGTCACAAATAATTATTTATTTTCAATCGGTGTGGCCGAAAAAAACACTTGTTATCTACCAAACTAGAATTTGAGTTGAACACTTCAAAGGATTGTTATTGAACAAAGTGATGTGTCTTGACCAAACTATTATTGGTGTTGACAGAAAAAAAAAATGTTGAGAGGTCTTGACAAAATTGATGTTGGTTCACCCATTTTGTTTTTCGCTTTGAATATTTTCAGATAACAAGCTCGTTCATTAGTTCAGCTGTTCGTATTGTGCAAGTAACAATTTGTATCAAGCAAACATATGTTTGTATCGTACAAACAACTGTTTGGAAAATAACACAAAATATATCAAAAACATCAATATATCAAAACAAACTAAAACATCAAATATAAATCAAACTAGATACAAAAATATTAAAGCTTCATCAAAATTCAAAACAAATTGAGATCAAAATAGATACAAAAATATTAAAGCTTCATCAAAATTCAGAACAGGTCAGACTGTGTAGCATAACTCATAACATATATGATTTGCAAGAATAAACTTAAAAAAAAAAAAAAAAAAAAAAAAGGTGAATCTCACTTTGTGGGTGAACACATTTTTTAGTCCACACCCGTTAAGTTGAATTATTACGGCATAAATTATTTTTTTATTGTTATTCTAACTCAAATAACTACAACAGTGTTAAAGTGGCTTCTTTTTTGAAATAGACTACAATCTACATTAGTCATTACAAGGATTGATACATCATTCATCGATACATGATAAGCACGATAACTGTCTAAGTTAAACCATTAATCAATTGATGTCCAACGACATATTAAAAAGCCTAAGCCCTAACAAACGTACTATTATTTATAGTTTACTAACCAAAATTTAACTAACAACTGGTAACCTAGTTGGTTAGTGCATAACTCCACAATGCAGAGGTCTCAAGTTTGATCTCCCATAGAAGTGCACAATCCAAGAACATTAAAGTTAGATATAAAAAAAGTTTTTTTACCTCGGTTTTTGGGTCATTTAATGACTTTTGATTCAATATTCAAAAAAAAAAAAACCAAAATTCAATAACTATATATTCCACCTCGTCCATGAATCTCTTGAGACTCAATAATTTTGCAATATATATTTTGAGTTGAATTAT
The DNA here is from genome assembly GCA_002897215.1 of Eschscholzia californica subsp. californica. NCBI lineage: Eukaryota > Viridiplantae > Streptophyta > Magnoliopsida > Ranunculales > Papaveraceae > Eschscholzia > Eschscholzia californica. The sequence continues at coordinate 49,225 of BEHA01044717.1, read as the reverse complement.
TTTGACATAAACGATTTTTTTAATATTATTTCAACGAAAAAATAACAGTGTTGATATGGTTTGTCTTTTCTGCCAGATTTCTCAGGCTAAACAGTCGGTTTTTTATCTGGCTAAGCTAAACAAATTGTACACAAGTTTTCGGTTCTTTGTGTAAATAAAGTGCTTTGTTTTCAGGAAATGAATGGACAGTGGGACCCAACAAAAAAGTATACTGCTAATTTCTAATTTCTTCTTATAGTAATTGAATTAGCTAGATATACAATTATGTCAAAGTTGTCAAATAATGTTGTCCTTTTCATACCCACCCGAATACGACAAAAGTATCATATAACGACAGACAGAAAACAATTAATTATGGACACTAAATTTTTTTTTTTGTTGAAAGATAGACACTAAATTTAAGTAGTAGAAGGGTGTCACCATTTTTGACACTTCCATAGCTCCACAACTTTACATCATAAAATAGAAAATTTTAGGTTGAGGCCCTCTTTTTTTTTGTAATTTCTTTTTCTTGTTATGAATTAACTACGACCTACGATAGTCATTACATTAGCATTGATACATCAAAGATGTGATAAACACGAAACTGTTGAATTCAAACTCTAAAAAAAACGGGTCTATAACCCAACTAAATTATGTCCTAAAGTCCAACAACATTATTTATACCTTAATAACACAAGTTCAATAAACCTTGTAAACCACCTCCTCTGGGAATCGAACCAGAGATCTCCAGTATTTTGGAGTTTATGTCAACACACTTGGGCAACCAATTGTTGACGCTCTTTTTTTTTACACTCCTTTTTTTGTATTCAATCGGCAATAAGTTGTATAAATTTAGCTTCTGCTATCCGTGTCTTAGTACATAGAAGTTTGATGCCCCAAAATTCAAAATTTTGGGTGCAAAATTTTGTTTATATGACATATTTATTTCGAAGCCTATAAATTAAAGGGAAATGATAGAGTGACTTAGAAATTGGTACTTAGAGGGTGACATATTTCCTCATTTAGAAATAAAAGCGGTCCCCACTGTAGTCAAACTTTGAAAAAACCTTGTCTTTTAGTGATTCCACATCAGCTGGGCACTAAAATGCCCAAAAATTTGGGCACTCTAGCATCTCCCTAAATTAAAAAGTTTGTGCATCTCTCTCTCTCTCAATTTTGACGAACTTTTTCCTTTTCGTCTGAAAAAGGGGATCGACCCTTCAACTGAGAAGGGCGCAAGATCTCTCATCGTACGATCTTTGGCGAAAGAGAAGTACTTTTCTGAGTTGGAACTGTGAAGAAGAGAGAGAAAAAGAAAGAAACAGAAAGATGAGAAGAGAATGGTTAGAAAGACAGAGGAAGAACATATGGTGGCAAATTAGCAATGGTGGTGGTGGTTGGGATGATGGTAGTGGTGGTGGTGAAGATGAAGAAAGGATAAAACAAATCTTTTAAATTTTAGGCTTCGAGAAATGCTTTCTCTATATAAATACTTATCAAATCAAAGCATGGACAAACTTATCACATTCGATATCTGTTGCTATATCATAAAGTTACAACATTAAGATACGATATAGATCGAAAAAACATATTATCGGTAATAGGTACGACACTTGGGCTCATCCTAAGAGCTCTTAAAGCTCATCTAGACACATTTACTTTAGGTCGGCGTTTCGGGAAAATAAAAAAAATTCGAGAAAAAAGATGGGAACCTAAAAAGACAAGTCACTTCTTATTTCTCTTCATTGCCTCTATCTCTCTTCTCAGGCCGACTCCCTCTCTCCAGCCAGCTCTTTCCCTCTCTTCTTTCTCTTTCTTCTTTGTTCTCTATCTCTCTTCTCACTCCCTCTCTTCTCTCTCTAAGATCCAGACGAAAGCTAGAGTCCAGATCCACATGAGAGTTCCGGCTAAGCGGCCTCCCTTTCATCGGAACCATGAAAAAGAGACAAAAGAGAAAAGAGGGGAAAGAGAAAGAAGAGAAAAAAGAGGGATGAAGACAGAGGGAAATAATTGGTCGGAGTTGTTGTCACCGGAATTAATCGGGGTCGGAGTTGATGGTGGTGAGAAGAAAGATGGAGGAAGAAGAAAATAAAAACAAAAGAAGTGGGTAGTGGTTGGAAGAAATAATAAAAAATTGTTTCCACCCAAGACTTTCTTCCCCGGAAAATATTCTTATTTGCTCGAAACATCGACCTTACGTTATTAGTGTTTTATAATATACGGGATAATTTTCAGAGATAAACTGTCAGGCCTTGAGGGGATAAATTTCGTAGATAATTCTTCTAAACCTTGAGGGTGTGATCTATCAGGCCTTCAAGAGAGACGCAAACCGCTAAAGTGCGGTGCGAGTTCAATAATCGTTTGTATTTGTAGTATCTGCAATGAATTAATAGTTTGACTAAAACTTCACTCAAATTCATCTGTTCTTTAGCTCAAGTTTATAGCAACACTTTCAACAAAAAAAACACATTTACTCTTATGAGTCTTGTAGAGAAATGAATTGGTAGTAATGCAAATAGAATTCAATTTAGGTCAAGTCAAACTCAACTCTAACTTCACCCTCCAGCCTCCATGAGGATTGAAGATGAATTTCAGGGGAATCTATTTTAAAAAAAAAAAATTATTAAGAGGATTGAAGAACAACTTTTTTTCTTTTATGGGGCAGGAACTAATTCAATAGTGTTTTTGAGAAATAAAATAAAATTTCGTATAAAGTAAAAAATAGAAAGGGTGTCAATATCTTGAGGTGACTCTAATCAAACAAAAGGTGACGAGAATGCGACTTGTCTCGTCTCGTAGTACAACTATTAGAGAGACCTCCTCATTTATCACATTTGCTCTACATTTATTACGACTAATCATTCAGAGACAAGTGTAACTTCGTTTTTTTAATCACGTGAACGGCGGGACCAAGTTTTTGTGACATTTACTGTGGGTTGGTTATACACGCACGCCATCTCAACCCTCAAAGTCATCTGACTTTTCTTATTTTCATTTGACTAGAGGGCCCTTTTCTTGTTTTTTTTTTTTTTTTTTGTTTTTCTTTTTAGTATCACCTACTACAAACACATTGATATGTGATAATCTCGATAACTGAAGAATTACAATTATTATTATTTTTTAATATTGACTGTTATATTTTTCTTAAATATTGACTACAATAGTCATTACAAAAGTATTAATACATCGATACGATGTGGTAAGCATGATAACTGCGCAATTATTACTGGTATAAAGTCTGACGAAGTTAATGGCCTAAAGCTTAAAGATATTACTTCATTTGTACTCAAGTTCAGTATGTACTTCAATGAGATCGAACTTATCGTATTTCGGAGTAGATGCACTTACCAACTGGACTACCAGTTGTTGGCGTCTAAGTTAAACTATTCATCAAAGGGACTTAAATCCAAACAACATACTAAGAGAAGATGGTTGTGTTGGTGGTGGCAGTACCAAAGATGGTATTAAAGGTGTTGAATACGATGGTGGTGTATAATTAGCGACGGTGGTGAAATTTATCTTACTGGTTCTCCAGGATTCCAATGATAAACATACGAATCTCTATTCGCATACAAACATGATGTACATGAGCATTGATTCGTTATCCCTTGATGAGTATAATCCGATGGATTATAATTCTCTTGCAAAAGATAATATGATTGATATCGATTGAACTGGTCTGAAAAAAAATTTCATAATAATTTAACCAAATCTTTGGTGGCTCTGAATACCACATAATGTAAACGCAGCGGAAATAGAGAAGATTATAAACTTGTACGAAGAACGATCAAAATAACTGTAAAATACTAAACTAACCTAAAACCTAACAAACTTATATTTATACTTTCAGTAACTTAAGTTCAATAACCATAGATTCTACATTCTCTGAGAATCGAATATGGAACTTTTAGGATTTTAGAGTTTGTCAACCCTATCCACCACTTGAGTAAAAGTGTTTAACAACCAAATTTGAAATATCAAGAGTAACTGTAGGTGTCTGTATCTGGTGACTTTACTGGTCACGACATTGCCTTTCAATAAATGTACAGTAGAGATTGAATTTCGCATACACTGTTAACTAATAGGTTACATCAAATTTGGGTTTGCTCGTCAATTTACTTTACACGCTATTAAACTAGTTTCTTCTTAGTACTCTTACCTAAAAATAGGTTTAAGAGGTTTCAAACTATACTAATTCTAGTTAGGGTCCGTTTGATACGTGGGCAAATGTGAGTAAGAAAATCGTTTTCTTAAGAAAATCAAATTTCCGCCGTTTGATTGGCCACTATGAGTAAGAAAATCGATTTCTTAAGAAAAAAAAAGTGGGCAAATAGTCTAATTTTTTTTCCCACCTAAAAGGTGGGAAAACTGATTTCTCACCCTCTCCTCCATCAAAATCTAAAGGCACCTCCATTTTTAGGAAAGATGATGACCGAAATTCTAAAGACACCTCCAAAAAGTAACAATGCACTAAATTGTAGGGGCACCTCCATAAAATTCTAAAGGCACCTCCATAAAATTCTAAAGGCACATCCATTTTATGGGAAGATGATGGCCGAAATTCTAAAGGCACTTTCAAAAAGTAACAATGCACTAACTTCTAGAGGCACCTCCATAAAATTCTAAAGGCACCTCCAAAATTCTAAAGGCACTTCCATTTTTAGGATAGATGATGACCGAAATTCTAAAGGCACTTCCAATAAACCCCTAAATTTATGAAACTCACTCTTAAAATCCTAATTCTAAAGGCACTCCCCTGATTTTCTTATACTCCTATCAAACATCAAAAAACTCAATTCACATGTGAAAGCAAATGACTTTCTTACTCATGATTTCTTACTCATGATTTCTTACTCATCATTTCTCACGTATCAAACGGACCCTTAATATCAAATAAGTGTCACATCAGATTTACATACTATTTAGGTCATTTACTTACATGCACAACTGCATAACGTTTTCGTCTGAATCACACGTGCCTAAACCATAGGTTACAAGTAATTTGCTTATATACCTCTTGCAAACCATGATATTTGGGAAGTACTAGATTGCCTTTTAGACCTTTTATGATATCTAAGGGTTTTTTTCTATCTCATCCAAAAATCAAAATCTCAGTAATATTATAGTTCATGGGCAATTTAATTCATGTTGTATTCCGGTGACAGACGGTCTTGTAACACCGACTAGTCTTTGTCGAGAAAAAGATATCTACGTAAAAAAAAAAAAAAAAATTAATTTCCCATCATCTTAAAATTTTGATGGTTGGATCCCAGTAATGAGTCATGGTCATTGGAGATGAAATGTGGGTCTACCTTAAAGGTGTTGTGTTTGTGAAACCTCTTGAAATCCATTGAATTATTTCATAAATATTAAAAAATTATTAATTTTTATAATTAATTATTTATATTAAAAATGCATTATATATGTTTTTTGTAATTCTTTAATAAATTTTTTATTTTAATAATAATAATTGATTCCTTTTGTTTTTATATAACAATCAATCAACCATATAAGTCCAAACCAAGAACTTGTGGGACTTCACTTCAAACCAATTCCATCCATCAATAAATTCAAAGAGAGAATACAAATAATTTCCCCATTCTTCAATCTTCTTACTTCATAAAGTAGTGAGAGAAAAATTAAAACCCCAACTTCTCAATCACTCAAATTTCTTCAAAAATTTGTTCTAAACCCACTTTTTTAAATCATGTTAGGGAAATCAACTAGGAGACCAGTGATCGGAAAGATCATAAAACCAGATAATTCCGGTCACCGGAATTTATATTCTGATGAAATTATTAGTAGTCCAAAAAGCCCATTAGATTTCAAGATGAGATCACCAAGAGGGATGAAAAATTGTGATATGGGTGGTGTTGGATTAGGTATTGTTGCTGCTTTAGAGAAATCCGGTGGTGGTGGTGGTGTTGAAATTCCGATGAAATTGATTCTGGGTAGTTTGAATTTAAACATGAATTTCAATAAATCATCAGTACCAATTCCAATTGGTTCTTCATCTGCAACTAGGAATTGCAGAGAAGAAAAAGTAGTAGAAGAAGATGAAGAAGAATCAGAGAGTTATACTTATGTGACTTGCCATAATGGGCCTAATAAGAAATCAGTCACTAGGGTTTACTGTGATCATGGAGGTATTGTGGAAAATGAATTATTTGAGAACCACAAATCAAAGAATTTGGGTGTTTTTTATGAGTCACCACCAAGATTTACAGACTCAAAATTGTTGTTTCCTACTTCAGATTTTCTCAGTTGTTGTTATCTTTGTAGAAGGAAGTTGCAAGGCAAAGATATCTACATGTACAGGTAAAATTTTATATCAATTTCTCTTTCTAATTTTGTTTTTGAGTATATATGTATAGAGAGAGAGAGAATTTGGCTTAGATTTGATGCATACCCAAGTCCTAAAATTCCTATATTCGGGAGGGAGAGAGAGAATTTGGCTTAGATTTGATGCATACCCAAGTCTTAAAATTCCTATATTAGGGAGGGAGAGAGAGAATTTTGGTACATACCCAAGTTTTAAAACTAAAATATTAATTGAATTTCATGTTGAGATTTAATGATTTTGTTGAAATCTCCAATTTTTTCAATCTATGAAGTACTTATAAGAGATTATGATGAAATTTTGCAGGGGAGAGAAAGCATTTTGTAGTACAGAGTGTAGAGAAATGCAAATAGTAAATGAAGAAAGGAAAGAAAATTGCAGAAGAAAAGCATCAAGAGGAGGAAGATATGGAGATCAATATTTATCTATCTCTAATGGAATAGAACAAGAACAATTATTTTTCTCACCTGGTATAACTGCATCTTAATCAGATCAACATTTTTGATAAATATGTTATGAGATTTATAGTTGAGACCCTCTTTTTCTTTCTTTTCCCTGAAAATCAAGAACAAATTTTTGGTCACAAGCATTAAGAGCTTGATGTTGTAGTTTGTAAAATTTTTTTCTGTTCAATGAAGAATAGTTTGATATTATGAGAACTTCAGTTTCTCTTGTTAACTTTGTTTTATAATTTGAAGATTATCAATCTGTAATGAATTTGATTACCAAACCAGAAGTTTCTTTTTTTCTTCCTCAGTTGTTTTATGATGAAATTTATCTAATGAACACAAGGAAACCTTGTTTTTCATTCGAATCTCTATTAATTGAGCGAGTTCCTCCCAACAATCCTTGGTTGGAGTGAGTAAGAGGTCTAGTCTTCCACCTTCAAGGTCATGGATTCGAGGCACTTTGACAATACAAAAGAAAATAGAGCTAGCTCCTAAGATCCGAAAATTAGCTAATATATGGTATTTTCACCGGAATTTCGCAAGAGTTTTTACTTTTATGTTTGTAGTTTTTTTTTAATAAGAGTAGTTCTATTCTATTGTTAAAAAATCTAATTATTCAATATTTTTCTCAATAGTATTTGATAATGATGAATATTAACAAGAAGATAAAAAAAACTCAAAACAAGAGTAAATTGTTGAAGAAATTAAGAGATAAACTCTCATTTACATCAAGTCAGATTCAAGATCAAGATCTAGATATAGTAATATCAAATAAGATCAACGGTCTATGAAAGCTTTTATTTGAAGATTCAAAAAGAAAGCTTTTCAGATTTGGATATAATCTCTATTTTAGGTTTTAAATTTAGCCCTTCATTATCAATTCAAAAGTCAGAAAGTGAAGAATCGGCAATTGTTCTTCTCTTCATCTTTCATTATTGGAACTTGCTCTATGAAAGCTTTTGATAGAAGGTGAAAGCAAAGAGAAGGTGCCCCATTGTTTTTCTCTTCATTCTTCATTTTAGATCTGCCATTGGAGTGATGAAGTAAGAAATAATGTGTATGTGATTTGCTCGCACTTGATTTGCTCATACTTCTTATATCCAAGTTGAAAAACTCTCAAACGTTGCGTGAGTTAATTACTTTGTTCTCTTAGTTTTTCAATAAGATCAACTGAAGAGGAGATAAGAAAAGAAGTACGGAGACACAAATGAAGGAAAATGGAAAAAAAATCAAAGGATGACGATTGTTACTGTTTGTAAAAGAATAAGATCAAGGACTTGGATCTTACTGCACTGATGATGTTTTTTTTGGAGTATAAATCATGCGTGGGGCTATTAAATCCAAGGGAGGTCCAAACAAACCAGGCAATTCTATATAATTGTCAAATAACTCTTCAAAACAAAACAAACAAAAAGACATTAGGAAATTTTTCTTAAGCCTAGGCCAATTATAATGTATATTTCACTAAGGTAGCTAAGGTCTCGTTTGGATAAGCAAGTTGCTTAGAGGAAGAAAAGAAAGAAAAGAGAACATCCAAAATATAGTAGCTTAGAGGAAGAAAAGAAAGCAAAGAGTACATCCAAAATATTACCAATACTAATATGTAATTAAAAGGGTAAAAACTCCCTCTCGAAACATTCATCCCCACATAATAAATATCCAAAGCTACAAACAGTACATACATATATAGTGAATTATCCATTGAAATCCCAACCACATTGGGAGAAAGGCAGTATAAGAAAACTAAGCAAAGGAAAAACATAACACCGAAAAGTTTGTTTTGATAATTTTGGCTAAATATGATAAAAGTAGAGGTTGAAGAGAGAGATGATAAATTTACGGGTAGTACATAAGCTGCTGTGAGTTCTGGTAACCACCATCGTAAATGGCCTGGCTAGCTCCTGCTCCCATTCCCATAGCTGCTTGCTTCAATGCATGCTGACCGTGAGGATGCATTAGTCCCTGAGCTCCAGCCATCTTACTCATTGCTAGTTGACGCTCGTAGATTAAGAGGTCAGTGGCTGAAAGACCTGGGTATGGTCCTGCTGCTGCAGCTGGTGGTGGTAGAGGAGTTGAACTCGTCCCTGGTGGAGTTGGTTTACTTCCCCACGAGCACTGCCATCCAAAGATATAAATAAAAAATTTAGAGAGATATTTCAACGGAGAAATAATAGCCTACAAGAATGGTTGATCCGACAGTTATCATGTCCTCCTTCAGTTACAAAAAGGATGACATGGTCCGGAGCATTTGGTGTTAGTAGTTACCTGGTACGCGGATCGGTCCGGTACGTTGTACGGATACCGGTACGCGGAACGCTACCATGTGAGTATCGGGTACGCTAGGGGTATACTTCTCCGGTACGCCATTTTCGAGTTCAGTACGTTTTGGACTATTTTTCATAGACAATAAATACTCTCTATGATGCATTTATAATAGATACACCTACTCTTAGACATCATTTCTCCATCAAACTCACAATCTAACAAGCCAATTAAAAAAGTTCTTGTGGTTTAACTACCCAATTAGTCGAATTTATAGTTTTCTACAAAGATTTTAGGTTAATCAAGACTCAAAAATTCAGGTATACTAATTGTGGGGTTCTGGATCGCGAACCCACCAAAAAAGGGTACGAAATTCGGGTACGGTGAATCGGGTACGCGGTACGTAGGGTAGAGGAGAGTATCTGGTAACCTTCCATACTATAGAAATTTATGCTAATGGCGTCTGACGGGTAAACTGCAGATTTTGTATGTCTATATTGGATATACTAGCATAAATCTTATTAAGACTATAAAATCGCTCAAGTGAACGGTTGCTCAAGTAACAACTGTAAGTAAAGAAACTAATAACCAAGCATATTATTAGGTTGATGTGATGGGCACTTCGCAGTTGTGTTGGATCCTATTGGTATAGATATGTGCGGATTTAAAAAGGAGTTACCCGACCCTGACCATTTTCATAGAAACAAGTCTAAACACTAATTATGCGAATCGTGAAAGAGACTTACCTTAACAGGCTTGCCAAAGAGAATCCGTGCATTACCCATCTGAATGGCTAGAGCTGCTTCTCCATGGTTACTGTACCTCACGAAACCAAACCCTTTATCTCGCTGTACTCGAACTTCTTCAATTACTCCAGCACCAAGGCCATGGAAATGTCGATGAAGGTCGAGCTGGGATACCTGCAAATCATTTATACACATGTTAGAGAGATAGGAGAACAACAATTAGCATCAGAAAGTGCTAGGATAAAATAGATTGTTTCTTGCCTCAGGGGCGAGGTTGCCGACGTAAACAGTGGTGTATAGAGGATTATTCTCGGGAGCATCTTCATTTGTGGCCTCTTGACCATCTTCTACAGAAAGGGTAAACAATGTCCAAATATTATATCAGCAAATGTAGAAAAAAATTCGCAATGATAAGGTTTGAACAGGTATAGATATACTCAAGCAAATCATCAAATATGCTTTATTTATATGGTCAAAATTAAACTTTTATCTGAAGGGAGTGACGAACTCCCAGACAACACAAATAGCAGGAAACGAAAAATAAATATTACTTAACATGACAGTACCAAAGTCTGACAACCATGTATTAAATAAGAAGGTTTGTTTTTTTTCCTTTCAAAATTTAATAAGGTTACTTAAGATTCATTTGATAGAGATAATACCACTGAGACTCGTCTTAATCAGTTAACATGAGCTCACCTGATGTTCCGTTAGTAAGCTCCACCACACTTTTAGCTTCTGTTTGTTGATTGTCCTCATTTGCACCGGAACCTTTTGTTGCCCAATTACACCTTATCTGTCTACTCCCAAGCCACTTTCCTGCATTAAGAAATTATGAGATGGCATTAAACAAGTATACTGAAAGCTAAAGCTATGTCAAGTAAAAGAAGAAACAAGAGTTAAGTGAGCAGAAGAAGCTTAAATGAGTTCTTAAGTTTTAAGTAACACTGCTAACCCCAGAATCGTCTAATAAGAAGTCAACAGCAATTGTCTAATAAATTATCATTTAACTATGAGTAAACCACATCACTTAAGGCTTCCATCACCTTTGTCCTACGACCATCCACAACGTCCCTTTTTGTGTGATGAACAATAATTAAAGTTTTGGAGTGAGGCCTTAACTAAGAATGGTTACAAAAGGAAGATGTCCAGATATGATTTCAGTCTACATGTGCGATGCGGAATGGGAAATAAGACAAAAGTAAACAGCAATTGAAGCAAGCTGGTCGTGCTTACCGCTTAAATCATTTATTGCACTTTGAGCATCCTGTAACAAAAAAGAAAATTTTATGGTCATGTTAGAAAAGGAATGTGATATAAATTGTCATCTTGAGAGAAAGAATCATCTCACTTACCTGCTGAGTCCTGTAGGAAACGAACCCAAAACCTCTCGAACGTCCAGTCTTTTGATCCCACATGACCCTTGCATCTCTGCAGCCATCCAAATGTTAATCCAAAGTTACAACAATCTGAGTTCTCATCACTCATCAGCATACTAGTTTGTCGACTTGCAAAAGTGTTGTAAAGTTTGAAAGAATTTGAAACCTAAACAATAATTTCAGTGAGGAGGAACTTACGAACAACTTGGATAAACGGAGAAGCATGCAAACAAGCTAGAATCAGTAACCTCAGGGCTAAGATCACCAACGAAAATGTTATAATGACCTGAATAACATGGTCCCAAGGTCATGAAGTTAGCAATAAGCCACGACAAGAGCAAAAATTAGCAGACGGGGACAAACAGGGACAAATGATAACCTGATGTGTCCTCTCTCTGACCACTGGCATATGCCCAATTAACTTTAATAGGCTGCCCAAACCTGCAAATTTACTAAGTTAGTTACACAAGGATAAAATCCCAACAAATGCAATTAAAATTCCAACTTGGTTCTCTACTTACAGGTGCCTTCCATTTAGAGTCAAAATTGCGAGAGCAGCAGACCGGCGGTCGAAGTAGTCAACAAAACCATAGGATGACTGCAAAGCGAATCAACACGAAGAGTAAGAAAAACCATCATATAGACATAATCGCACAAAAAGACAAATTATGTGGCACAATTTTTTTTATCTTTCCAACTTTTATTACTCCATATAAAATATTAAGGCAAAAACATTTATGGAATTAACCATCCAAACAGGCAGATCAAGTATCACCCTGAGTTTACTGGTAGAATAGAAGTGCACAATAAGAGCTGTACCTTCTCCTTTCTAATGAGCTTGCAACCTTCAAGAGGCCCAGTACTTGCAAAAACCTCTTGAAGTAGTGGTTCAGTAACCTGTGTATGAATGTTACCAATATACCTGCAAATACTCAGAAAAATAGAGGAGTTGTTATGTTTAAAACGCATCATCTAGTAAAGGAATGACATTATAGTAGTTTTTTCTGAGTTCTATTTTACAGTGGTTTGTTGTTTAATGGACTTTCCCACTCTTTGTAAGTTTTTTTATAACCAATGAGAATTAAAAAATCACTGTTATCATGCAGGACAAACCACACAAAGAAGATCTAGCTAATAAAATGACGACTAAGAGAACTAAATCTACAAATACAGGAAGCCTCAGAAATATTCATTTTGAAAGGGTCCTCTCCAAATATTACAAGAACTTATCTACTCTAGCCATTAGATTCTAGAAATTTAAAATCATTGTCCTAAGCATCTAGGGTTGAGCCATAAGAATTGAACAAAAGAAAGAGAAATAAAAATAAAACTAAAACTAAAAAGAAAATGTCCCTAAGACACTCACACACTGCGGCATGTACTCGAATCAAAACCAGGAGGCAGATTTCCACTTGGGATCGGCTCTATCTGCAAAATAAAAATGTAAAAAACAAGAAAAATGGAAAAAGAAAAAAAGCCTAGAGAATAAAAATCTTTCTGGACTAGGGTGACATCGACAAAACAAAGCCTATCAGCTACAGAAAAAAAAACAAATGGAAACCTAAGATCTGCAAAAGAAGAAAATAAGAAAATGATATAGGAGAACCCTGTTCGGCAAACATTGTGGCATCACGATTTTAACTCTTTTTTTTTTCTATTGGAAGCTAATTTGGGCGAAGATGCATACAAACCATTCCCTACTCTAAATCAAAATTAACCACATCTTTGTTTTTCCTTCAACCAAGATAACATCTTTCATTTTTCCCCTTTCATTCCAGATAATACAAACATACGATTTTGAGGTTGCTCCACTAATGAAGAGTTTTAATACAAAAAAAAAGTTTGTGGAGATGGTTGTAGCTGAAAATAAAACAGGGGTATAGTTTTCATTCTCTATAGTTCTTCAAAGTATTACATTATTATTATTTTTTTCTTCATCATATTAGTTTAGAAGAGCTCCATATCCGAAAATCTCATAAACTTGCTTTAGACCTTTAATATCTCCCAAGCAAACAAGATAAACCCCAACCAACAAATTCAGAAGAAACCATCAGTAGGATTATTTCCACTCGTACTCCAAATTGTAGCTTACCCAAAATGGATGTACTTCAAATGAAGTGCTCAATAAACATAAAAAAAATCATTTTTTTTTTCTTTTTACAAAGTAATTTCATTTTTTCTAATTCGACACAAAATCTTCTGCTCATACTTCTCAGTTTATTACAGGTAGTACAGGATTTAAGATTAAAAACAATTTTTTTCCTAAACCCTAAACCAAACATAATTTTTCCTAAAACATAAATAAAATTTTGATACTCAAAATCAAATAATCTGAGCTGGGAAATGAAAAATTGACATCCAATCAACATATCAAACAAGAAGAAGAATTAAAATCTACTCAATAGAAAGAGAGAGAGAGAGAGGAAGGAAAATCTTGTACCTGAGGAGGAGCTAAGAGACCAGGATGATAAAGAGATTGTTGATGTTGCTGCTGGATAAGAGCTTGTTGCATCAAAACCTGTTGTTTCAACCTCTGTTGTTGCATTTTTCTTAAGATCTTTTGAAATAAAGATGAATCGAATACAAAAGTAGTAGTAGTAGATAGTAAAAATTTTTAGGGTTAGGGTTTTCTGGTGACCAAACAGAAGAAAAAGAAAAAAAAAATAAAAACCCTCGAAGTCGAGGAAAAAAGAAGAAAGAGAAAGTGATAATTGGATGAAGAGGTATGTATCTATAGACTAAGTGTGTGTTTGATATAACCTATTTCCATGGAAATAAAAGAGTTTCCATGGAAATAGGTATTTCCACCGTTTGATACGAAATCTATTTCCACGGCTTCAATTTCTCCGGGAATCTATTTCCGTGAAATAT
>BEHA01044717.1:0-11982 GCA_002897215.1 Eschscholzia californica subsp. californica | reverse complement strand
CCTCTGAAACAACTAGACTTATTAGAAGTGTATTTCTTGTTAGTATTAGTTTTGGAGTCTTCTTCTCTTTCTTCCATGATTTTGTAGAGAGAGAAACAGATGAAGGGAGCTTATGATGAGCATATATGTATGTAATAAGAAAAAAGAGGCAAGAAGGATATTGGTTTTATTTTTGTTGCTGAACTCTGCAAGGGAAAGGTATCTCAGCAGAAAGGAGTATTTGCAGGAGAGAGAGAGAGAGAGAGAGAGAGAGAGAGAGAGAGAGAGTTCTTTGTGTATGGTATTTGGGTCTTAAAAAGAAGTTGGTTTTTGGTTTTTAGTTCTTAGTTCTTGGGTTTCTTTCTTACAGCCTGCCTAGTTTTGAAGAAGCTTGAGATGATGGAAATAATTTCAACAAAAAAGTAGGACAGTTTTGTGGGTTTTAAAGACCTTTTTTTTTGTTGAAAGGGTTTTAAAGACCTTTGAAGAAGAGAACAGACCATACCCATGAAAGGGATTTGTCTATTTTGGACTTGATGCAATTAGTATTTATACTATTTAGGGTTTTAAGAGTATTCAATGCCCCTTCTATTGTCTTTGTCAATGTTAATATCATATCCATAACATTTTCTATTTTATTTTCATTTTAGTCAATTTTCAAGTCAAAGGAGTCAAATCTAGGATGGGCAATGGATACCCATTTTTCCACAACAGGATCCATTTATATGGGTTTGAGTCCTCACTTTCATATCTAATAGGAATTTAAAATCCGACTGGTAGCCGATTAGAACTATGAGCAAATCCAATGGGGAGGAGTCCCGGGCCCTTAATTCAAATTAAGGGCCCGGGACACCCCATCCTCCCCATTGGACTCCAGCCGGTCCCGGGAGGAGGGCGGAGGCAAATAAGGGGCGGCCCCTTATTAGGGGTCGGCCCTTTGCTCTCCAAGGGACCGTTGGGGCTCCCCAACGGTCACCTTGGGGAACAAATCTGGCCGTGGGATTTCCCCAACGGCCAGATTTTGGGTTCAACCCCTATTTAATTAAGGGCCCGGGACACCCCATCCTCCCCATTGGACTCCAGCCGGTCCCGGGAGGAGGGCGGAGGCAAATAAGGGGCGGCCCCTTATTAGGGGCCGGCCCTTTGCTCCCCAAGGGACCGTTGGGGCTCCCCAACGGTCACCGTGGGGAACAAATCTGGCCGTGGGATTTCCTCAACGGCCAGATTTTGGGTTCAACCCCTATAAATAGGGGTTGAACCCAATTAATCATCCTCTATCTCTCTCTCATTTCACTCTATTTCAACTCTTTCTCTTTCATTTTATCTCTCCAACTCTCTTACTAATTTCTTCAATCTTTTTCGATGGATTCCTTCAATGATAATGAGTTATTTATGAATCTCCTTCAAAATCCCGGTTATCGATCTAGCCAATTTGAAAGTGATGAAATTTTTAATGATTCTTCACAAGTTCCCTCGGCGGTAGATGAAACTTTAGATGATTCTTGCGAGTTTGAAGGAACGACTTCAACCAAGAAATCTAATAAACGGGTTGTGTATACTACCAATGAAGATATAGTACTTACTAATTCTTATTTGAAATTCACATTTGATGCGGTTGTCGGAAATTGCCAAAAATCTACTATGTTTTGGCAAAAAGTAACCGATGAATTTAATGAACTTACAAACTCTCAACGCACGAAAAAAGGTTGTAAATCTCGTTTCGGTGACATAAATACCGAGTGTCAAAGTTTCATCTCTACTTTGAGGATAGTAAATAAAGTTCTAAAAAGCGGAGAGAACGACTATGATCGGGTAATTTTTCTTACTTGTAACCTATATATTTTTATCTTTTGATTTCATAATATCCTTTTAAATCAATTTTTATCTTTTTCAGATTCAAAGAGCACTTGATATTTATAAAAACAATCACAAAGGAAAAATGTTTAAATTCCAACATGTTTACAAAATTTTGATGTCGCATAACAAGTGGATGGCAGACATGCCAGGAGAGTCAACATTTGGGAAAAGAGATTCTAATACCAATCCATCGGAAGAAAGACCAATAGGTCGTAAACAAGCCAAAGCAAATGCAAGAGTCGGCGAAAATTCGACAAATTCTACCGCTAAAGACAAAGTAGTAGTCGGTGATGCTCCGCCGGAATATTGGCAAAATAGAATGGAGGAAGGGAAAGAAAAAATGGTACACATGAAAGAATCTTTAGAAATTGAAAAAAGGTTCCTTGAAAGCGATAAAAAAGCAAAAGACCGACAATATGGAATAGACTTAATGAAGATTGATGTTAATTCTCTTGACGAACATGGTGCATGGTTGCTTATGGAGGCGCGTAAAGCTTGGTTTAGCAGTAATCCACACCCCTTCTAGTTATTTTTAACTTTTTTATTGTTGTTTAGTCGTATTGTCGTAGATTTAAATTTCTAATCAAATGTTAAGTTTGTAATCGATATTGTTTAATCGAATTATTTAAGTAAATTAAGAAATTAAAACTTCAAATTTAAGGGCCCGGGACTGCTCCCCATTGGAGTCGATTTTGAGGGTCTGAGCCCGGACCCTTAAATTTGAATGAAAAGGTGAATTAAGGGCCCTGGGATCGGGACGCATTGGACTTGCTCTAATAAAGTTCCAATACCTATTGAGTATACTGGAGTACTCAACGGGTATTGACACCCGAAATTTAATAAGTGATCAAATATTATCCTTTGTAAAGTTTAATTACATATTTTATATTAATTATGTCATTGTTACGTTATTTGAGTTTCTTATTTAGTATAATTTCCGATGATCAAAATGAATTTAATAATAAATATTTTTGCAACTTTTAATATATAATATTTGTTCTGACTTTTAATAACTAAATCATATGCCAACAAGGAATGATTTGACAAAACTTATTCCAGAAAATCTGTCGCTTCAGACTATTTGACAAAACTTACAATTTTCTTTAAATTCTTGTGCTCTTGACAAAATCTGTGTTTCATATGAAATTTCCAGATTTTATGTGTTTCTCTAAAGCGTTAGCCTTCCCAAATTTTACGAATAAACACTATTAATTTGATAACAATTTTTAGGGTATGGATTTCAAGCAATTTTTGAAGATCTCATAAATTTCAATAAACTAGGACTGATTTTGTGGGGTTTCCACAAAATTGAGTAATTTTGAGAAGAATCATGGAATTTGGCCGTTTTCTTGTGCAGAGTTTTTTGTTCTTCCCTCTATCTGTGAACCTCTGTAATGGAGGATCCATGCTCTTTAGAGCAAGAAATCAATAAAAAGAAGTTGGTGTTATAGTGTTGAATTTATTATGATACATATACATAAGCATATACTGTTTCTAAACTTACATATATATTGTTTTCTCTTTGTTTTATGTGATGGTGAGTCAGGCTTGTTCCTCGGAGCATGTTAGAATCAGTACCACCAAAACTCAGATTTAGTGAAGTTTATCAAGTTATTTGTACAGAGTGGGCCTTTTTCCTTATGGCTTTGGTACTAGAATTGTGTTTCTCTCACTAATTGATTCTTTTGGTCTGACTCACATGTATTTAGAAATTTGTAGGTTTAAAAGTAAAGAAGTCAGATATCTTAATTATAATGTTATTCTCCTCTTAATTCTATTCATATACCCAATCCAATAACCAAGTTCTTCGTAATATATGTATTTTTTTGTGGGTATGTCATAAACCAATTCAGGTTTTTTCACCTAACTACTCTGAGACGTCACTTAAACCTAACTAGAGAAGAAATTGTTGAACAAGAAGTTGTTATGTTACAATCGGAGTGTGAAAGGTTTTTCAAAATGAGACAAGGTACTCTATAATGAAACTTTTGTACCACTTTCCTTACTCCGAAGAGTCCTGACGAATGATGATTGAAACGAGATTCGACATTTTTGTATTGTGGTCCCTCCTTGTATAAAAAGGATACCTAGTTGAAATAGGATTTCCCTTATTCCTTATTTGAGGAGAAATAGAAGTTTTCATTTCAACAAAAAAAAAAACTACTCGAGACGGCACTTAAACCTAACTAGAGAAGAAATTGTTGAACAAGAAGTTGTTATGTTACAATCCAAGTGTGAAAGGTTTTTCAAATGAGACAAGGTACTCTACAATGAAACTTCCATACCACTTTCCTTACTCCGAAGAGTCCTGACAAATGATGATTGAAACGAGATTCGACATTTTTGTGTTGCGGTTCCTCCTTATATAAAAAGGATTCCTAGTTGAAATAGGATTTCCCTTATTCCTTATTTGGGGAGAAATAGAAGTTTTTATTTTAAGCCTAAAAAAAATTTACTCGAGACGTCACTTAAACCTAACTAGAGAAGAAATTGTTGAACAAGAAGTTGTTATGTTACAATCGAAGTGTGAAAGGTTTTTCAAAATGAGACAAGGTACTCTATAATGAAACTTCCGTACCACTTTCTTTACTCCGAAGACTCTTGACAAATGATGATTGAAGCGAGATTCTACATTTTTGTGATGTGGTCCGTCCTTATATAAAAAGGATTCCTAGTTGAAATATGATTTCCCTTCTTCCTTATTTGGGGAGAATAAGAAGTTTTTATTTCAAGCCTAAAAAAAATCCTTTCTAGTAGATTACCTCCCTAATTATCATTATAAAAAGAAATGAAAGGGAAGAAATTATGCTCCCAGTTGGGAGAATTACCAGAGAATCCTTTCAGATCATATCCTCTCAGATTAGAGAGAAATATAGATCAGAGAAATGAGAACAAAAAGAGGTCAGAGAAAGAGAGATTTCTGAAGTAGTTCTTTCAAGAGAGATTGAAAGAGAAGAATATTGGTTTCAAGAAAAGAAGATTATGAATCTTGTCAAGCAATTTAGTTTGTGTTGAACTTCTTCAGCTTTTGGTAATCTAGGATTTGTTCAAATCCTAAGGAGTAAGAAATTTTTGTATCCCCTTTCTTGTTTGGTTTATCCACCATAGGTTTGGTGAAGAATTGGTTAATCCTCTATTTGTTTAGGGAAGAATTGTTATCCAAGAGTGTTTCAACACATCTTGAAGAATCGGTTAATCCTCTATTTGCTTAGGGAAGAATAGTTGTCCAAGAGTATTTCCACACATCTTGAAGAGTTGGTTAATCCTCTATTTGTTTAGGGAAGAATTATTATCCAAGAGTGTTTCTACACATCTTGAAGAATTGATTTATCCACCATAGGTTTGGTGAAGAATTGTGTAACCCATTATTTAATCATAGTGGAAGATTTCTGGACTAGGTCCCGTGGTTTTTTTACCTTCTATCTTGGTGTGTTTTTTTGCCACGTTAAATTATTTTGGTGTCTCTGCTTTTACATTCACATCTTTTATCTTCATATTCCTGAGCAAGTTAAATAGATTATTTTTCATAACATTTTGACCATGAAACTTTTGGTTTCCACTTCGGTTGTAAGTGTAACCAACCTGCTATTAAGGAGATGGCAGAAATAAATAATAGAAAAAGAGCTCCAGTATAGAGATTTTCATTAGTGCGTAAGCCAATTGTATACCACCACTGATAAACATCAGAATAATCGATATTTACTGGGCCGAGAGCGCCCCCTCGAGTAAATGCTTCCACAGCCGGTTGACCAAAATGAGGATCCCAAATTGCATGAGCAATAGGGCTTACATGTAAAGGGTCACGTACCCATGACTCAAAATTTCCTTGCCAAGCTACATGAAATAGATTTCCGGAAGTCCACAGAAATTATTGCTAACTACCCGAAGTGAGAAGCAAAAATATTCTGATAAAGACGTTCCTCAGTAATATCATCATGACTCTCAAAGTCATGTGCGGTAGCAATACCAAACCAAATACAACGAGTAGTGGGGTCTCGAGCTAAGTCTTGGCTAAACCTTGGAAATCTTAATGTCGTAATACTTTTCAAATCCTCCTAGCCATTATCCTACTGCAATAATTCTTGCTAAGAAGAACGCCCATGTTGTTGAAATTCCACCCAGAAGGTAATGAGTTACTCCTACAACACGTCATTGTAAAATGCTCAAGGCTCTAGGCTGAGTAGCATGATCAGCTTTTCATTTGTTATGAGCCCAAATGATTGATTCAATAAGTTCTTGCCAACAACCACGCTCGCTGAATAGAAACATTAAACTGAAAGCCAAGACAAAATGGGCACCTAGGAAAAAAAAGGCCATATGCAGATAATGAAGAACAATACGACTGAATTACCTGGGATGCTTGTGCCCACAAAAAGTCGCGGAGCCAACCATTAATAGTAACGGAATTCTGCTCAAAGTTTCCTCCCGTGATATGAGTTACCACTCCTTGATCATTTATACTACCCCAAACATCCGACTGCATTTTCCAACTGAAATGCAATATTACCACCGAAATTTCATTCTACATTTAGAGTAGACCTAAGAAGACATGATCCTAGGTGAATACTTGACATGTCCCCCCTCCTTCCGGGCCCGTCACAAGGGAAACGAAATCCAAAATTTGCTTTATCAGGTATCAACCGGGAATTACGAGCAAATAGAACACCTTTCAGTATTATCAAGAACGTAAATCAAGAAATACGTGATCGTCTGGTTTGATTAAGCAAGAGAGATAGAGGGGAAGGGAGATGAACTATCGATCATGCACAGTGCTTTAGTGACAAAACCCTAGAAAGGGTGAGAAGAACAAAGAAGAGTGGATAGTTAAATTGGAATTGGGAAAATGAATACAGAGAAGAAGAAGAATAGGAAAAAGAGTAAACAGTAGAAATTTTAATCAAACTACGAGCAAATAGAACACCTTTCAGTATAATGAAACTTCGATACCACTTCACCACATGTAAGATGAATAATTTCTATTGAATATGCATGTGGATGAATACTTTTTGAAAGAAGGGTTACATGTATTGGCAAGATGCTTACAAAACCAAAAAAGTTACAATAGACTTAAGAAGCTCGAAAAACTAGAGCAACTCAATAAACACAACAAGAAATAAGTACATATTAGAGATATTTATATACCAAGAGTTCAATAAGGTATGCAAAGAGATGTTCCAATAGACTGAGCCTCTCAATTTTGGCTAAAGAGAGCATACGGATTTCCCAAAAACAATACGGGAGTCCGACAAGCCGACTCTATATGCATCTTTCTGTTTATATTAATTTTAATAGCGAAAATTGTATCAATAAATCTTTTGAAATAGCTCTGACACAATGAGATACAAGATCAATTAGTAGATATATGCTAATGATTTGGAGATTATGCATCTATAGTTTGTAGATAACACCATCTTCTTTATTTATGGAGAGGGAACTCAAATGACTAAGCTTAAAGAAATTTTGATATGTTTTAAGACAATAGTAGTTTTTTTTTTTTTGATGAAAAGACAATAGTAGTTAGTTGGCCAACAAACAAGGATAAATTGAGATTTAAAGACAAAGAACCCTTCCCAATAAATGAAGTGAAAAACCAAACAGTAATAGAAATTATGTTTATAAAACCCCACCTAACACCTTTGTAATAAAAACCTACCTAGTTATGAAGATGATTCTATATTCACTAGTAGCTTTGATCTTACATTACTTTCCCCACCTTCATCAAAAAGATGGACACTAATGTAACATTTGTGAGAGTTAGAAACTTCTTGTCTTCTCTCTCTCTCTCGCTAGCTAGAAATTGTTTACCCTTACCTTTATTAGATAGGCTAGGTTACTATTATCTTTGAATAGATAATGAAAACAGCATGAGATGAAATAACTTTATGACCTTACTGAAATACTGTGGCATTATAATTTGTTTGAAATATTTTTTTTATTGGCCCCTAAACTGACACTAGTTTTTGGCATGACCTAAGTCATAGTGAGATAATTTTATATTGTGTTTTTTGATGCATTGACCAGATAGTCAAATTAAAATTTTTCTGATATTCTTTTGTCTTTTTCTATTTAGGTTTTAGTACTTTATATTTATGGCATTTAATTTTTCATATTCAATCTCCTTCTCATTTTCTCTTTCTATAATGACCTCTATTAACGGTGATCTTCAAGATTTTCTTTTTCAAATTAAAATTTAGAAGTTTTCGTCTGCTAAAACTTTTTCTCTTTCTTTCCTCAAGAAATATTAAAAAAAAAAAGTAGATATGTTCTGGATCCTCGTCAACCAAAAAAACATCCTAAATGTCTTGGTCCTCAACCAAAACAATTGATTTTTTTTTCTTCTGTTCTTTGTCGGTTTGTGAAAATTTCTTACTCTTTAGACAACTAAAATATGCACTTCTCCCTCTAGTCTAGTCCGAAGATGTTTCTGGGACTACTTGTGAGTAGCAAGAATGGATTAGTTTTTTGTCTTGTGGTTTAAGTGGTTCAAATGGCTTGTCGCTTTATTTTATTTTCATTCTCATTTGCTTCACTTTCTTGAAATTTCTGAAACCACTCTTGAAATAGGTCAGGATTGACATTGAATAAAATTTTGTAGACGTTTTGTGTCAAACTTCAAATTGCTCAACTCAAACGGTTTCGAGCATTTCTCTTTGGCGACATGAAGAAGACGGTGATGCAACTTCCAGATTTTGTTTGATCAATTTCTTGATGTGACCATTGTTCCACAAGAACAGAGACCTTTCCGCTACCTACAAGCAGAAAATGGTTCAATAGTGTATGTCAATACTAAATTCTGCTGGCAATTTTTAGCTCATGATTCACCTATTTTGGTTAATAGAAATGAGAATTGAGAAACTCTACCCAAGACATTGGTCTCGCTTTTCATTCTTATTCTTTTAAATAAAAAAAGAAGTTTTATTCTTCCCCAAGATGGTTCAAGAGCGTAAAACATAAACACAAAAAAAAGACAAAAGAACAAATAAGAAAATTTAAATTTGATTTTTTAGTTAACGTATAGAAAACACAAAAAGCTGATCGTCTTGGGGTTTATACGAACTTTGACCATGCGTAAAGCGGTGAAGCTCTTAGGTGGCTAACCGGGAAATAATTCTTTATTTAACTTTATTAAAGATGAAATGAATTGATTGATTATTATGACTTCTTTTTGTTTCTAAGCAATCTTCTCCTAAGATTTTAGTTTGATGGTTCCCTACTTTCAACCTTACTTTTGCGTAATCTTTACCCTACATCTTTGATGGTGATAGAGTGGATAAGTCTTCTCACCCACTCTGTGTATGATGTGTCCTCTTTCATTCTTTGTGGAACAAACATTTTCATTAGAAGAGTGAGAGCCTTCAAGTCATTCTCTTAAAAAAAAAGGAGAACCTATAAGTCATTCAAATGGTGTAGTGTTTTCTTACTTATGAACACATAAATGGTGTAATCCCAAAAGAAAAAGCTTGGAAATAAATAGGTAGATATAAAAGAAAAAAATTAGCTTCATAATAGATTCCAAAAGAATTTGGTTCATGATTTTTTTTTTGAACTTCCTAAGATATAACCATTTGTTTTCCTATATATACAACAAAGGGTGGAACCAATGTTTCACGTTAGAGAGTGCAAAGTTAAAGTCACCTAGGGTCCGTTTCATACGTGAGAAAGTACTTTATTTTGTTGAAAGACGTGAGAAAGTACTTGGATGAGAAAACCAAGTTTTTCTTACGGGTAAGAAAATTAAGTTGTTCATATGTGAAATCAAAGTTTAGGTGTTTGATAGGGAAGTTAGAAAATCGGGAGAGTGCCTTTAGAAGGTTATGTAATGTTAGGCATTTGAGGGGTGCCTTTAGAATTTCGGCTTATTTTCTTCGGCAAATCCCATTGCTTTTCGATAAACAGTAAGACTAGAGAGAAAACGCAGAGCACAGAGAGAGAGAGAGAGATGAAGATTGAAGAACTACAATCGACAACGAAAAAGCAGATTACCTATCTTCTTCTATCTCGAAATCTTTTAAAGTTTGTTCAGCTTGATTAAACCACAACTCCATTGAAGCAAAGGTCGGTTGAATCAAAGTTTTAGGGTTTTCATCGTTTTTTGTTTTAATTTGTTCCTCTTGTTCATCTTTGATCCAAAACTCGGTTGAATTAGGGTTTCTATTTATTTTACAATCTTGTTTTTTGTTTTAATTTCACTTCACGTAATTGGACACCTCCACCACAAGGCACCCTCAAGATTAACTATGATGCTTCTTTTGATAATAACTCTGTTATAACTTCTATTGCCTTGATTGTCACTGATTGCACAGGAACCACCATCGCAAAAGAATCACACATCATCGAAGCAAGATCAATAGATGAAGGTGAAGGACAGGCTGCATAATATAGTGTTTTGTGGGCAAAAAATCATGGCATTGAGCATCTACTTTTGGAAGGAGACTCCCTAAACTTTTGCAACTTTTTAAATGGCAACCAAAACTCCATACATTGGACAGCCAAGCAGGTGCTCCCGAAAGTCAAGGGCCAAGTTTCATCTTTTATTTCTATATATTTTGTGTATGTAAATGGGAAGTTCAATAGCAAAGCACATAACCTTGCTACGAACTCTAGGAAATAGGGTATCACCTTTGCGACTTGTTTCCCTAACTGCTTTTATCCACATCATAATGTCTTTGCAACGAATACTCTCGTTCTGGAATAGAATTATGGCTTTGACTAAAATAAACTTTTAAGACCACTCAAGTTTACTTGCATTCAACTAACCCAAATACTTCTCTTTCTCTCTCTACTTCTTTTGTCCATCTCCAATGGAATATAAAGAAAGCTTTACTTGTCTCTAACAGGCGTTTCTTCGAATAATTGACCGTCATTTTCTAATAAATCTAATTTTGCATACCCAGAGATCAAAATGTTCCAAAATGCAAATCTACAAGTAAACATGAATTAAATATACAACGAGCTTCTTCATTTTTTGAGATCATCCACATTTAAACCTTCACCATTCTAAAACCATCTCACCTGAATATTTACACCCACTCGAATTTGACTCCACGATAATTTTAAAGACAGACACAAGAGAGAGAACGAGAGAACTTTTAATTTTTAAGTCTCCGTTTCACTTCCTTCAACAAAAAAAGGGAAAAAAAAAGTCTTCGTTTCACTTTCTATATAGTTTCTCTCTAGACTCAAACTAAGAGCATCTCCAATGCGAAACTCAAAAAATCTCTATTCATCCTATGTGTCAAGTTTCAATTGAGGTTCTCACTCTTAGAGCATCTCCAATGCAAAACTCAATCTTAGAAACTCAGAGTGCCACATAAGATTTTATGAGTTTTTCTTAAAAAATCATCTCCAATGCAAAACTCAACTAAGATCTCGAAGATGATGTGTCGAGAGTGGAATAGAGATATCTCAAGAGGACACTCTATTTTCAGAGTGTCCTCTTGAGATATCTCTAATTGTCCAACTCATCAATATTTAAATTTCAACCAATAGAAATCAAGTCTTCGTATATTTCCAAAATAACTAATTAATTTTTTTACAAAAATAACCATGACACGTAAGAGCATCTCCAATGCAAGACTCAATCTTAAAATCTTAAGTGCCACCTAGGACTTTAGAGTTTTTTTGAAGAAAAAACATCTCCAATGCAAAACTCAATTGAGATCTTAAGATGATGTGGAAGCATTAAGTTTTAAGATATCTCAACTAGAAACTCTATTTTTGAGATCTCTTTTGAGAGTCTTAAGTGTCCTAGTCATCAAATTTAATTTTTGGACCAATAGGAAACTTTTCTTTCTCAACCACTTTTTCCTATTAAATGTATGTGTGACATGTGTATCTATTAGAGTTTTTTAGAGTGTTGCATTGGAGAAGGACTTGAATTAGAGATACTCAAATTAACCACATAGGAAAGAGAAACTCAATTGAGACTTAACACATAAGCCAAATAGAGTTTATTTTAAGTTTTGCATTGGAGATGCTCTAAGTAATATAAAAGAGTTTAGAGTGTTGCATTGGAGACATACAAGAATTGAGGATCTTTATTTTCGACACTTAGGAGTGAGAATCTCAATTGGAACTTGGCAAATAGGACGAATAGAGATTTTTTGAGTTTTGCATTGGAGATGCTCTTAGAGCATCTCCAATGCA
>BEHA01044679.1:0-10496 GCA_002897215.1 Eschscholzia californica subsp. californica | reverse complement strand
AAAATGATTTTCTATGTTTAATTTGTACAACTTTCTTTCTATAGTTTAATTGGGGAGACAACTTTCATGCTAAATTAGCTGGACATCACTTCATTTATTAGTATTTTCTGTACTATGTGTGGGTGCTTTCATTATTATTATTCAAACATCTATATAACAAGAAGTAACTCTGATGGGATGTGTTCATGGATGATTAACTAAGAAATTGAAGCTTAACATACTAATCTATACTTGATACCCCTATAGGATTTATCGGGTACAGTCAGGGCAATGGCAGAAAATTTTGAGATATGATAGCCCGAGCCCGTCCTGCCCATTCTGACACTCTGCTTGTGTGCAGGATGCTTGCTTGTACAACCCGGCTCCCATTTCTACTCCTGCATGGAAGGTCCGACTCGATTCCCATCCCTACCCCAGCATGGAAGGTCAGTGTGACGCCTGACTCTTGTTGCCCCGTAGGCTGCTTGTACAACCCGATTCCCATCCCTACCCCAACATGGAAGTTCGCATGACTCTTGTTGCCTGCAGGCTGCTGGTCCGACCTGATTCACCTAATTCCCATCCCTATCCCAGCATAGAAGTTTGGTGTGACGCCTGACTCTTGTTGCCTGCAGGCTGCTTGTCCTACCTGATTCCCACCCCTACTCCAGCATGAAAGTTCGAGTTTGTGATGACAGTTTTGTGCAAGTTATATTCGCTTTTACCTTGGCCCAACTCTGTTAGTTAAGTCCGCCGTTCTACGAAAGACTACCTAAAACATCTGCAATCAAACCTAAGGCACCCATGGATACCCGAGCTCAGCTAAATTCCCATCCCTTGCTGTGTTTATAGAAGTATAAATTTGACCTTTTGCAGTCTGATTTGTTTGAAGTCGGTATAATTTATTCACCTCGTGAACACCCTGACAATTTCAAGTTATCTATGACAATGTACTTTTAATTTGATCTATCTCCCATCTAACTCAAAATGGTCTTGAACCAGTTTCAAACCAACCAGAGTATTCAGGATAAATAAAGAAATAAATCAAGCAAAATTCTAAAATCTTACTCAAATTGATTAGGCCGTCGAGACAGACTACAAATCTGAAATAGAACGAAAACAAACACCACTGAGTGCAGGAATACTTAATGTTATAAGACAGTTAATTGATATTGGAAATGATCGTGCAGATTTTTAAGACAAATATAAGAATATTAAATAATCAGAAGCTTTTGTTACTTCGACCTAGATCAAGAAATATTATCTCTAATCAAACATTGATCTGATCCTGAATCAGCTGAGCCAGAATTGGTTAATAAGCAAGTCAATTCAGAACCAGTCAGTCCTCATCTGATTCTGCAATTACAGGAAGAAGAAGTATGTAACTACAAAACCATTTTGATAAGCAACTAACATCGAAAACGATCAAGAACAATGAATAATTAATTTAGATAAAGAATACCATGAATTGCTTCCATATTGTCTTCCTTGTACATCCCAAGCGGCGAACCACGAACAGAAAGAAGCATTTCGCCATTCTTCGGTAGTCTCAGAGTTTTGGGTGTCATACCAACTGATAATCTCTGGGTACTTGTCTGTTAAATTATTGAAACGATATTCATAACATTCTAGGATTTCACGAGCCATCAATATTACAATATGAGAAAGGAAAGATTAGCCAAATTCCACTAGTTGAGATTCAGAAATTATAGATGAAGTATAAGAGTTGTCCAGTTTTTAATTCTATTTTCAGCATCGAGATGTTCTTCTATGGTTAACTAGTAGTTTTACAAGAAACCATCTCAGCCGAAGGTCCTGAACAAACATTCTATATTTTTATATCTTTAACCAAGTCATTGTGAAGTTTGGGTATCTCAAAAACAGAGAAACACGAGTAAATTGAAGAAAGTACAAACCCCGGGAGTTTGAAAAGCATCCGGCAACCCATGCATCTGACTGTTGGTTGGTTCTTCCATAAGCTACAAAAGAGAAGTTGCAAATTGCTAAAATGAAAACCTCATGAAGAGGGAGAGAGGGAGAATATCGGATGTAATCAAAACAGTGAGTGAGCTTACGAAGTCAGGAAGTTGAACATTTGAAGCGCCTAATAAGTTTGTTTGGCCTGGTAAACAACAATCATATAAGAAACCCATTATTTAGAAACCAGATAACATGATCATATCTCTGTAAACAACAATCATATAAGAAACCCATTATTTAGAAACCAGATAACATGATCATATCTCTGTAACTTTACCCGCTTTACCTGACAAGTTGAAGTCTGGAATTGCAGAACCACATTGTGGATTTGCCATGTACATTTTGTGAAGAAGAGATATATTAAAATCTCTTTCATCTGCATAGCTATTGGGCATATTGCCATCTTCACCTTTCCATCCCATTTCGAAGTGTCCATCTTCCCCGCCCGTCTTTACTGTCAGGTTTGGCATATTTTCTTTGAAAAATTGCAGTGCTGGGGTTTTAAGTTGCTCCTCATTAAAAGTTGACCGAAGCAAACGCACCCCAATTAGCAGATTCTGAATCTCTGCATCACGAACTGCCTGGATGGTAGTAATACGGCGCTCCACTACATAAGAAATAATACGATTTTGCATAATGAACAAAACCTTCCCACATAAAATTACTCAAAGAAAACTTCATCTCCATATCTAGCATAATAAAATTTAACAAGGGCATTAATAAAGTTCATAAATATATGCCATTTGTGCAAATATCCAAAAAGAAAACGAAATTGAAAATGAAGAATTAGATCCAATTGGTGGCTATTTTCTCAGGGTCAAACCCCAAATAATAACAGTCAGAAGGTGTACTACTAATCGGATAAAATAAACCAAGACAAGTTGGTTCAAGAAAAGAGAATAGATTCATTTGCATTATCCTTTTCAAAATGAAGATCCGGACCACATAAACCAAACTTTCTCACGTCAAAAACACAGTGCCCTAGTCATGGATGAGATGAGCAAACGTAGCACTTAGGATAGAAGGTTTGTACAAGTCAAAGCAAGGCTATGCGGCTTCAAAGCGACCACAAAAGAACCATAGCAATTGAAATCGCGGTGCTGCATATATCCCACTCTTAACATGGATATTTAAATTGACATAAATCTCTCTCTTCCTTAACCACATATCTAAGGGTAATAGTCCCACTCTTCCACAAAAAACAAATGCTACTCTCATAACCAAGAACATCAAATCTAGGTCCTATCCACTCATGGCCATTTGGTTTTGAGTTGGGCGGCAACAAAGTTATAACGGTATCCTAGCTAGGCCACATGTCATAGGTGCAAAGAGCACACATTCTCTACGTCACCCAACAACAAGACACATGGTAGGCTCAAAAGAATGCCACCCCTGAGGGGGTATGTGATAATAGTTCGGCATGGACAAAAGGCACCCCCACAACCAAAAATATAATATCTGGGTCCACTAGACTCATGGATAATCGACTTTGAGTTAGATGTCCACAACCTTAACATCTAGAAAAGCACAAAAAGATATAATATATGTATGAATCTAACTACATTTGGAAGTCTTTGAGATTTTTCAGTTATTGAATAGCGAATTCTACATTTGAAATCAATGTCACAGGTTACACCCTTTTTTTCCGAGGTCAACAAGACTAAACTATTTGGTGATAGGTGTTAAATGATCATTACTTACTAATGATAAACACTAAAATACTAATTACATTGCGTTTCATGAATGATGACTTGAATGTGCACTAGTCTACAGCCTCACCACTCAAACTTCTAACCTAATTCAAGTGTACGAATTTCCATTCAATTCTCGAAATGTATACTATTGATGTGTTTGGATGAAGGAATTATGAGTCCTAGAATCCGTGATTCTAACAAATTCATGAATGTTGGGATTCGCGATTTTTACGGATTCGTGAATACAGGGATTCATGATTCAAACTAATTTTTCTTCGTCTATTTGACAACTAATATTGGGGATTCATTAATATTTCATCCAAATGTCTATTTTGCTAAATTTGTATACAAGAAGTCAAAAACTAGGTTATGATACTTTTAACAAACTGAAAATGAAGTCATATATTTACATAAACTACACAATCATCCATTGAAATAAGAGAAATGCTGCTTGGCCCAAGTGACCGGCCAATGTCAGCCCGAAATCTGACGTGGCTGGCCAGCTCGGACCAAATCCCATTTCCGTGTCCATGACAAGAGAGGGAAGGTTTTAGAGAGATTTCGAGTATGGTCCCTGGTTCTGTCCTGATTTAGACTAGAAATAGAGGGAAAGAACGAACTCGATCTAGAGAGAATAATCGAGAGGAGCTGAAGAGGGAAAACTAAAGAGACTAGGGATTCGTCAGAACAAAGGGTTTATCATCTTCTCAATCCATCTTCTCTAGAGAGAGATCAAAGTGAAGAAGCTAGTTGACATAGACTCATCGTGGGTTTTTGTCAATGAGATGAAAGGTCGTGATGGATCATGATAATGATTACTTGAATTAAGATGTTATTTGTCATCTACTTGATCATTTCCACCAAGAGGAAAAGCTTGATGTTGAAGGAGTGATGAAGAACTTACCATGAAGTTATCACTCATCATCATTAAGTCGTAGAATTGAAATCACCAAGGGGAGATGATAACTATGTTTTGCTTAAACATCTAATTACATATATTTTGCTTGCTATCCTTTAAATCCGATTCCTACCCAAATATAGTGGATCATGGGATTCAATTTCAAAACAAAGCTTTCATTTGTGTTCAACCATTGAAAATAATGATAGAAAGTGGAGTCTATACTGAGTGATGATCGTACCATTTTCAGAGGGATGAGGAAGTTGTGAATGATCGATCATCAGCCAAGCGTTTTCCTCTCGATTTCCCACATCGAGCAGTTCTGTTCGTTCTCTCTCTCTCTCTCTCTCGTCTAAGTTGGGACCAAACTCGAATTCTCTATAAAACTCTCCCTCTCTCATCACGGACACAGAAATGTGATTTGGTCACCAGATAGAATTCACAAACCCTAGATGTCGAGTTATTGAGATGAAAATTGAGCACGTTTGGAAGAATGATCATCTTCATGACAAATTAAGGTAAACCTAACAAACCCTAAAAAATGAAACTTGTAGAATTTTGAAAAAACTTACCTTCGAGATCTTTGAATTGGGGTTCTTGCTCTTTGATTTCTGGTTCTTCTTTTTCTTCTTCTACGTTAGATGGTTGTTTAACGACTTTTTTAGCTCTTCGTTTTGCCATTAGATATATTAATTCAATAACCAGAAGATGCCCTAAAACTCCACTGATGAATTTAAATGCGCGAACCAATTCTGCTATCACATTTCCCGCCAAAATTTGATTTGAGAAAGCTGGTTGTTAGTCTTCCAGGGGAGTTCACAAACTGGTGAAGATCAATAACAACTAGAAACTGTTGATGAAGATCAAAAGAAACTAGGGTTTTGAAAACGTATTGATATCTTAACTGTTAAAATAGTATATTGAGCTGGGGAGAAAAACTAGGGCAAAAACCGAATTACTGAAACCCCCCAACTTTGATAATGCCTTTACTGAAACCCCCCACTTTAATTAGTAATTACTGAAACCCCCCAACTCCGTTTAATTTAACTTTGATATTTTCAATATTACTTTTTTACCCTCTTACGTTTTCCCCCCACTTCTGATAACGCGTTTACTAAAACCCCCCACTTTTATTTATAATTACTGAAACCCCCCACTTTAATTAGTAATTACTGAAACCCCCCATTTTTATTAGTAATTACTGAAACCCCCCAACTATTTGAAATGAATGTAGAAGATCACAGACTACAATTTCATTTCATACCAAAATGGTTTCAGTAGTATGTTCCCAAATCACAACAGTCAAATACAGAAATGTTCAACCTATCTATCTAATACCAAAATGGTTTCATTTTATCACTCATTGTGTGCATCAAATTTGAAGGAGGTTTGATCCAATTCTTTAGAGTACCGGGTTGCTCAAATCAGTTAGAACTCAATAGAAACCCTTTCTACATCCCCAAAGTTGTACTAATTACTCTAGATCAATATCATCCTGAACAGAAAACAATTAAATATGGTTCAATTTCTTCCCAAATTTGTCGACAATCAAAAATTTTTTTGAGATCTGAAAAAATATATGCTAAAAGAAGAAATGGGTATTCGATTTTCCAGGGCTATAGCAAGAATCAAACATGGGTTTTAATCAATTCGATCAAAGACTAGATAAATGTTGACCACCTTTATATACCTAATAATGAGTAAAGAAAAAAGAAGAAGATAGATTGTGCAGTAAATTCAAAAGGTATATATAATGCTTTACTTACCTTGTAAAGTAACAAAATACAGAAGTTGATCTCATTCGAAATGAACTTATCTGAGATATCAGTTGTCAAGATTGAATCAAGCTAATAATACCAAATATATTGAAGCTATGTAATTTTTTATTGAAAACCATTCCCCCATTGCTATTAATCTAAATGATGCTACTAAGTTCTTTGATCAAATGCTT
Source organism: Eschscholzia californica subsp. californica (assembly GCA_002897215.1). NCBI lineage: Eukaryota > Viridiplantae > Streptophyta > Magnoliopsida > Ranunculales > Papaveraceae > Eschscholzia > Eschscholzia californica. The sequence continues at coordinate 3,994 of BEHA01044679.1, read as the reverse complement.
TTATTGAAACCCATTCCCCCAATTTCCACATTCAATTCGGTCTTAGGAGAAATTGCTAGAATCAAACATTATTTACCTATTAGGAGCTATTAATCTAAATGATGGTTTCTTCGAATTTGTTTCTGGTTTCGAATTTGTTTCAAAACCAGAAATTGCTAGAATAATGTAAGTCAGGAGCTATTAATCTAAATGATGCTACAAGGTTTGGGACGATTTGGGTGGGACGATTTGGGTGGGACGATTTAGAGGGAACTTCATCTGCTTGGTTTCTTCGAATTTCTTCTTCTTGATTAGTACATTCGAACCAACAAAACGAGAAACCCTAAGGAGAGTTCGCGTTACCTATTAGGAGAGAGAGAGAGGCAGAGAAAACCCATTACTGAAACCCTAGTTCGAGTTCGAATGGAGTATTACCGAGAGAGAATGAGAGAGAGAGAGAGCATACCTGGTATTGGTTGAAGTTCTTGTCGTTAGAGAGAGAGAGGGAGCATTACCGAGAGATTTCTTGTTGATTTCTTCGTCTAGTTGATCCCTTGTTCGTCTGGTTGAGAGAGATGATGCTGGTTGGTTTTGGGAGGGAACGATTTGGGTGGGTAAGGAGAAGATAAAACGTGATATAAGCGCCCCACCTTTGACTCGAAGGCGCCCCATTTTCTGCTCCCATTATTAGGTCCGGATTTAGCAAAGGGAGATTTAAGTCATTTCCCTCCCACTAACGGTCCAAATCTGTTAAATCAAACGGAGTTGGGGGGTTTCAGTAATTACTAATTAAAGTGGGGGGTTTCAGTAAAGGCATTATCAAAGTTGGGGGATTTCAGTAATTCTCCCTTACAACTGTAGAGAGAGATAGAGAGTACCATCAAGTTTGATCTTTTCCGGTGGTTCCTTTTATTCGTGCCCTAACACCAGTATGAGATTTCGTTGTTGACAAATAGTGCACTGAGTCTAGCCGAAAGGGCCCTCGTATTTATTAAGTTTGAGCGTACACTTATAGTTCAGTTTGAGACACTCTCGAGAGTTTATAGTTCAATTTCAGACACTCTCGAGAGCGATGTGGCTATTACAATACCTCCACTATCAGCGAAGAGCCGTCCTCGAATCTAATTCCACTTGTGACGTCCCAAGCCTTAGTTGTCGTCGATATTGTTTTCGCTTTTATCACCTCACACGAATATGGAGTTGTTTTTTGGCGCAGGCTCCACAAGCCTCCACAGAAACTCTCGGTACTTACTAAGCTTGAGCTATTGAAAAGGTATTTTAAAGCCCTAATGTCCTTCAGATATAAAAGCAGACAATATCGCTATCAACTATGAATGTTAGTTTGCACGATTCTGTAACAGTGTATTAGAAAAATAGTCTCTAATTAATATGATATTGGGATGACGTGTTGTATAACAGTCAGACATCAACTGAATAAAAGTGGAGTGCTTCCCAATAGGAGCTTAAACCCTATTTTCTAGTTATGGACAGTATCACCAACATCCCAAGTTGATAAGCATAGTCCTATAACTATACGTACATTGTGTGATTTAAAGATAACGACCTTTTGTCTTTCGAGTTAATTCTTTTCACCAATGGGACATGAAAGTGTTATAACTCTGCAGTGATGCGGTAGAAGGAATCTGTTTGAGCTTGAAAGTTTGAAACAAAACCATCTACTTCTCTAGTGATGAAATGTGATTAGCATATTACAGAAATGTGTTGGTACAGTATGAAAGAGAAGAAAATTAGGTCAAACTCCATCGCTGTACAGAGGGTACTCATATTGTGCATTGTTAATTTACAGACTGCAGTATAGTACTTCTACGAACACGCTGTAAACGATCAACATTTCGTTGTCCTGTGAGTTTTTCGTTTATCCTGTTCGTCGGTCCACTTGCTTACAGAGCTTCTCCAAACTTGATTTATCTAGCAGATAGCAGAAAAACCCAAGCTTCTTATGATCTCAACAAGATCTTTGAGAAAGCACTTGTTTATAAATGGATCAAAAGCTTTATTTATCACTCTTGGTAACTGCTCATCCAAGAACAATTTGAATTGGTTAGCCAAAGGCCAACAACTTCAATATTTTTGGGAAAATAGATAACTTGATATCTAATTGTAAAGGCATGTGCAGATTTATAAAGAGAAGATGTTGTGCCTGTATATACATGACATAAATTATCAGCAAGCTCTCCGAGAACATTAAAATTCCGTCTTAGAGTCGCCCCACCACCTATAGCACATAAGAATAGCCCTTAAAAAATTTGGGTGTAGTCACCGCGTAGTGCCGTTAAAAAGTTTCATGGGCCAAATTTAAATTATCATAATTTGAAGGCCCATGTTTCCATCTACATTTCATGGAAATTTGGTTGGAAAATTTTCTCTTCTAAAAAATATATTTTGTTTGAGGTGGAAGAAGGAAATTTTTAACTTGGAATTATCAAATTATTATTGTTGTTGGAAAAAATGAAGTATTATTTTTTTTTTGGTTAAGATTATTTAAGAGGACTATATGAGAGAAAGAAACATGGTGGGTGTGTGGGGTCATGTATGATTTTGAACCTAAAGAAAGAAGAAATATAAAACAAAGTCTAAACTATCTTTTTGAGATTCATCCTCCTGTCAATGCCCCCTTTTTATATCAACTTCCATATCATGTATTCCATGTGATTGGTTCAATAAAATATATCATTTTATTTTATTTTTTAAAAATAAAAATATTTTTAGAATCTTGATGGTTCAGTATGATCATAATGGACTGCTGTGATTGATTTGATAAAATATAATTTAAATTTCAAAATTTCAAGGTTGGTAAGTGCCCATATTATTTTGATTCTTCATAAACAATGAATGCAAGAAACAAATTTGGCAAGTGGGTTATATTAATTACTAATATTTTTTAATATCTGATCAAACTATTTTTAAAACTAGTATTTTGCCTGCAAATATCTGTCCTTCACCACCACCCCCTCCCCCCATATAAAATTATAAAATAATATTTATTCTTACTTGCCATAATCTAATTTATTTCATAGGAGACCGTTAAATTAAACATGTGGTAAAATATCTGAATACTCAATCAGAATACGAATTCAAACGATAAGAAACTGCTGATGAAACAATGTTACTATTACATAATAATAATTTATGATGTCACAAAAAATTTACGAATAAATCGTGAATATTTTTGAAGCTTTACATTTAATTTTTGAAGCTTTACATTTCAAAATATATTGACATTATTAATACAGACCCAATAATAGAAAAATTAAATAAAAATAAATAACACTTTTTTTTTTTTACTTTAGTTATGTTTTCTCGGCACTCCAATTTTCTATTCATCATGATTCTTTTCTTCACCTTTTATCTTTAGACACTATAATGGAAAAGAACAAAAGAGAAGGAAAGCATTGGAAATATAAAGAATTTAAGGACATTCTTTTTAAAATATAATTTGAAGAATAGCTATTAACTCATTCATAAAAAAAATAAATATGTGGTAGAAATAAATATTTTCAAGTTATAAAGAAGGTAGAATAATCAAAACTCAAGATAGTAAATACAATGAACATTCATTTGAAGAACCAATCACCAACCCCAAGGAAAAAATATATTTCTATATAGATATATAACCTATTTAGTAGAAATACTTTGTACGAAAAAATGGCCTATGGATCGAAATGTATGCCGTATTGTATTTCTATAGAGAGACTATACAATTTTACTTTATCGAATACAAACCTATACAAATTGGTAGTAATATATCATTTTAATTTTGCTAATTATATGCCTAAATATTTCATTTCCAGACCTAGAAATTCACCCAAAATCCAAGGCTTACCTTACCAAATAAGTGCTAAATTCTAATATAACAAACCACCATCCACCAAACCCAAATTTACCCACTATACTATAATCAAGAAGATGTTAAATGGATCATAAAATTAAAAAAAAAAATAACAACAAAATTGTACAAATAAATTGTTTTACACAAACACAAATTATATAGAAT
>BEHA01044678.1:0-11303 GCA_002897215.1 Eschscholzia californica subsp. californica | reverse complement strand
TCTCTACAAAGATAACAAATAATATCAACCATACAAATTTTGCCTAAACATTGAAAATCATCATGAAATAATAATCCAGTCTTATTATTTGATGAGTAATCAAAGTTCCAAATACTGATATAATTATCATTGGATTTCTTCAAAGAAGATAAAGCTTCAGAAATGGTTGAAGAGATTGATAGAGATTTTAGTGCTGGTTTTCCAAGACAGAGGTCTGATACCTCATTAACCAAAAAACTATTTGCCATAAAACCCTAGAGTATATTAGAGAGAGAAAGGAGAGAGAGGAAATGGAGGTCCTGGGGTTTTGGTAGTAATAATACAAATGAAATGGAAGGGGATATTTATAAGGGAGATGGTAAGAAGAAGATAGAGATAACCCTAGACGTTTGGAAACCGTGTTTGGGAAAGAAGATACTAGCTGTTATAACAAACTAACTAGTGAAATAAAGGTTGTAATAACCGAAATAACAGTTTTAAACATGTTTCTTTTATTATGAAATACTAATTTTTATTTTTCGATACAATAATTTACGGTGAATTTAAATTTGGTCCCAATGCCAGACCAACTAGAAAATTTGGCCACCTATTCCGATTAGGCTCCCAAGATCATGCTTCTGTCAGTCGACTTAATCGTCATTATTCACCATTTTCAATCCTTTTTTTATCGTTCGTTTAAAAAAGTTTTCTCAATGTCCTTTATCTTTCCTCTTGTCGGAACGAGTGGTTGGCACACAGTTGGTCGACCATATGCCGACAACCTTCAACTGATTTGTTTTTCAACATCTCTTTTTTTTTTTCTTCTTCTTCTTCTTCTTCTTCTTCCCCCTCTCCTTCCACCACCACTCGACCATCTTCGTCCACCACTACCATCTTCTATTTGTTTCTCTAAAATTTAAATATTGGGGAAATCTCAATCTGGGTTTAAGTTGGATTGTAATCTTGGGGTGGCTTGTGGCGCAGACGCATGAAACACCACGATCTCGGTCGCGATCTACAACTAAAACCCTAAGATTCCAATCGATTATTCTGAAACTCCAAATTCGGGTTGCTCCAGTTTTACGTTTTTAGAGAAAGAAAACAAAAGTGGCAATGGTGGATGTAACAGATATATCATACAAAAATTTGTTTAACCATATCTTAAACGAGTCTGGGGCCTCCTAACATGATTATCCCACTCAGAGTAGCGATATTATTCATAATAAAACTACATTAGATAATTAAAATACCTAAAATATAATTGTTAATCATGATAAGTCTTGTGGGCACGTAAGATCATCGAATTGCTTAGAGAGCTTTACATATTTGCTAATAGTAAACCATATCTTTTGAATGAAGAAGATAATAACATGTTTTACCAGATAAAAAACTATTAGAGAGAAGATCGCAAAACAGTTAATAATTATTAGTGGTTGGTCGTGAATGTCACTCAAAAAGACCCTCATTAACTTTGCCAAAATAAAATTATAACAGCTGTAATAATAATTAGTTACTTCACGAATCAATGACGATAAAACGTAAAATCTATTACTTTGGGACCAAAGCGTAAAATATAAGAAAAAAGTGACCCTCCAATGAATCTGGAGTATTTTATGACCCAAATTCAAAATATCCAAATTTGGGTTGTAAATGCTGTTAGCCACCTCAGGGCTCAGGTCACCAAGTCAACGGTAAACAACTTTAAAGTCAATGATTGAGAATGGAAAAAGAGTAGGTGTATAGGCGCCTTTCTGCCGCCAAACTGTTGGTGAGGTTTATGTGTAGATAGGCACCTCTAGAGTTTCCCAAAAGTATATCCTGCAACCACAACTATTAGTGATTATTTTTTTTTTTTGAAAATCGACTACGAACTATTAATAACAATTGATACATTGTGATAAACACGATAACCGTCTAATTCAAATTACAACAAAAACGGGCCTCTAGTCAAACTAAACTATGGTCTAAAGTTTAACAATATTATTTATACCTTAATAAATCAAGTGCAATAAACAATGAAATCCACCTACTCCTCTAAAATCTAAAATTCCTCATTAGAGTTAGTCACCACCTCCATGTTTTTTTCAATAGAACAAACATCACAAAAATTCTCTTTTTATACATACCTAAATCTCACTCTACAGTTATCAAATTTTACCTTCAATAGGCAAGAATGAACAACAAACACAACAATCATAAGAAACCTTAAGTTATAGTCTTATAGAAACTTATTTTTGTAGGAAACCCTACATCAGGGAGATAAAGAGAGAACGACAGTGAGATGGGAAAGAGAGACCGACAGATAGAGAGAGGGGGGGGGGAGAGAACAATAGAGAGAGAGTTTGTTAGAGAGAGAGAGTTTGTGAGATTCAGTAGGAGAAAGGGGAAGAAAGAAGGGATAATGAAGAATTGAAGTTTAGGGAGTCAATAACAATCATGTCAATTTGTGGTCTAAAAATAAATATGTCTCTAAGTCTTTATTCTCAGAGATTTTTTTTATTCCCCAAAGTCGTGACTTACTAAATATTTTGTTCCGGAAGGTTTCCTTCACCATACTCCGATCCTAAAACAAAAGAAAGTGGGGTTAAAATCAAGTTCTATCTGTCTTTACTTCTCTTCCCCCAATAAATCACTATTTAGTCTTTAATTTGTAATTATTGGAGAAAAGAGACAGTTAGAAGGATCATGTTCCAATGACATAAAAATTATATTTACATAGTAAATATTTTACTTATGCCATCGCGACCGATAATCAATGTTGAAAGATAAATCTGCCTTTATTTTTGTAAGTTAATATACATATCAAAACGACAACACAACGTACATGGTCTTAAGTTATACAAAGTTTAATTTCAATTGTCATTTTCTATTTTTATTGTGCTAATAGTTTGAATAGTCACACTAGTATTTTTAAAAAGAAAACGTGGGTTCCAGAAATAAAATAAATTAGATTCAGATCTATCTATTAATACAATATGTTTTCAGACTATGTGGTCGGAGAAGGCATTTTGATCCGTAAATATATCAATCGGGATGAAGTCCACCGCCAACAAAATTGAAATAACATAGCCGTTATTTTCATTGTGATTGGGCCGTGTTACGCACTGAAAGGGTAGGAGGGTTGAGATTTTTATTAAATTATTCGTAGAAAGAGAGATGGTGGTCACACGGCAGAAGAGTTAAGCATATACTTTTTCTGTTGTTTTTATTTATTTATTTCTTAAGATGGTCCCTATTGCGACAACATTTTTTATCATATTTTTGTCGTGTTTTCTTAGATATTTTTCTCATCACATATCATGATATCAATTGAAGATGACTTATTTTCAACAAAAAAAAAAAATTTTGAAGATGACTTTAAAGGACTCAACATCTTAGAATTAATTGGTTGTTAATATGTGCCATAAGATCGTTCATGTGAGGCCCATGTAGGTTATTCGTGTGACCTAGATTTTTTTCTTTTTTTCGGAAATATCAACATACTTTAAAGAGTATGAACCTGTTACTCCAATTTGCAGAATTCAAATGTAGCAGTCAATGTAGGAACTTTTTTACTCAACCTGTTTTGATGGATCCACCAATTAATTTTTTTCATGCCTCCACAATATATACAATATATAGTAAATAGAAGGCTTATTCCCTTTGTTTGGGAAAAGTCGAGTATTGGACACTGAAAATAGAATACGACTGATTTAACAAGATTTATTATTTATAGCCTTATATCGACCACTCATTTTCTGTGTTGTCAAAGTTGTCATATTTTGACCCATATGTAATATCTCCTACTCTCACTCTCTCCATTTTACCATTTGCTATTATTTTCGAAGTTTATATGTTACATCTAGTGAATTAATAAATTTTCAAATGATCATGTGAAACATTATGTCGACATAATTGTATTCTAGTATAATAATGACATTCTCTTAATACTCATGGAGATTGCAACAAAAAAAAACAGATACTCATGGAGCAAAGTGGTAGAATGCATCTAACTGTTTGAGCTTATTCATATTTTTCAATGTGAGCATATAAGGTAACAAATGGGACAAGTAACAACAAGTCACAATCTCTTTCAACCAAAAAAAAAAAGTAACATTGTAACAATCGTCCTGCCAAGTTGAACTTGGTGACCTCATTTAGTTTTCTTTATATTGTAAGACTTCTCAACTGGTTTTGATTTTTGAAGAATATTATTTCTTTCCGATGTTATTGTGGAGAGTAGATCTGACGGTGAAGCCAGCGATTCATCATCTTGAACAAGTCACTTATTTGGTTTTTCATGGAACTATTGAATTTTGGATTTCTCTTTTCGACATTCTATGGAGAGGTGGATTAATCAAACCCTTTACCAAATTAATTTGTCTAAAACTAACCGTATATCGTAATGAGCAATCGGAATGCGACCATAACCAATTTTCTTCAAACAACATATCGGAAAAAATTTGATAACCTAACCGAGAATGGGTTAATGGTGCATTTAGATGCAAGATTTTTAAATAGGATTCTTATCGTAAATGAGATTTGGTAGGAATTAAGATTCCTTGGTCTATTTGGCTATTAAAAAATCCTAAGACTCATGAATCCTAAGGATGTCTTAAATTCAAACTTTTTATTAGACCAAAATGCCACCCTACTCCCTAAGATTTGTAAAATATTTGAATTATTAAACCTACGTTACAAACTTAAAATCAACCTTGAAAAATATTTCTTTAATAATGTTTTTTTAACAAAATAATTATTTTAAGACTATTTTTTTTTTTCAAATATCGTTTTTTCCAGAAACCTTTTTTTTTCGAAAATCATTTCTTTAGAAACCGTTTTTTTCCTGGAAATTATTTTTCTCCTCGAAAACGTTTTTTCCCAGAAACTATTTTGCCATAAACCGTTTTTCGCAGGAAATCGCTTTTTCCTAGAAATTGTTTTTTCCAGGAAAAAGTTTTTTCTAGGAAATCGATTTTTCCCAAAAATTATTTTTTTTCCTAGGGAATCGTTTTTTCAGGAAAACGTTTTCCTTGGAAATCCCTTTTCTCAGAATTACTTTTTTCTCAAAAATCGTTCTTCCCGGAACCTTGTCTTTTCAAAAACAATTTTCGGGGAACAAAAATTTTCAGAAAAAACGATTTTCGAGAAAAACTGATTTATTAAAAATAAAAAAAAGACGGTCTTGAAAAAATGAGTCTCGAGAAAACGGTTTCTTAAAAAAAAAAAAAAGTATTTTCGATAAAAAAAATCAAATAGCAATAAATCATGAGATTCTATAGTTATCCAACAAACCAAAAAAAAATTATTTGGACTCATGAATCCCTAGATCATGAATCCGAAGGACTCATGATTCCTTCACCCAAACACATTATTAGTAGAAAATCATGGTGAGGGGCCTACATAGAGGGAGAGATAACAACAATGCAAGCCGTAAATGTGGGCTCACCAAGACTAAAGATTGACATGGTCACTCTAGGTGGGCCGATTTATCTTGGAGTGAAAAATACTTGATCCATCGGGCCGGACTACGTCCATTGTCACCTGTGGATAGTCCGTCATTTGAGAGACAATTTTTGTACCAATAACCAAAACATAAAGAAAGAGGCAATGGTGTATAAAGGTAGTATATTTTGAGACCACTCACTCAGATAGCTTTCAGATAATCCACGTCTAGCTAAGATGTTAGTGGTTACATTAACCCTCTTTCAACGTATGGGAAATAGAAGATGAATAAAAATAGCATATTTTGAGACCACTCACTCAGTTAACTTTCAGATAATCAGTGTGTTATGTAATGAACAAAACAACACTCGGAATACTGAAAAACTTGTCTACAAGATCTTACTTCCTCTATACTTTAACTATGGAGTAAATAAAAATGGAGTGTCAAAATATCTGTGCACTAAAGGATCAAGATCAATATTGATGTGGCTATGAATAGGCTATCAAGAGTTATTACTGGTCCTTGAAAGTCGAGAGGATTGTATATTTGTATTTTCTCTATTATTAGCATTTTCTTTTTCTTGTGTCGGTGTCTAGTCAATTTCTTTCTCTTCATGAGGCACTTTACATTTAAAAGTATGTAACTCTCATGAAGTCTTCAGAGGAGAGAAATAACAATTATCATCCGTGTAATATTGTGATTTTATCACTTATGAATGAAAATGGTTCACTTGGTTTTTCAAAAAAAAAAACTATGGAGTTGGTAAGGTTTAGGATGGTGGGCTTAGTGAAACTGGCGGGCCTAACTTTCAACTAATTTCCCTACCAAAAGGGAGTATTAAAACACCCCCAGTGTTGATTTGAGAAATTTTATTCATCCCTCCATTTTGGTCCCTCCCCAAGCCCTCTGCCGATGTGACAACATATCACTTGAGTGTGGAACAATTGGAGAGAGAATTGTGAAAAAATATACTCCATTGATCTGTCGCCACATCGGCGGAGGGTTGGGGGAGGGACCAAAATAGAAGGATAAACAGAATTTTTGTTTTGATTAAGGGGTCCGTTCTCTTCATATCTTCCACTTAAAATTTATCTTGAGGGTGCACTTTTGATACTTCCACGAGGGGCTTTTAACACTTCCAAAACTTAACTTGACCAGGTTGGGCCTCAGAATTAACTCTCTATTATTCTGTAGAATACACGGACAAGTGGGTAATGTCGGGGTGAACCAAAAAAATTTGGATAGAGTCGGATCTAAGTGTTGGCTAGGTAAGCGTCATGTAGTAAGAGGAGTCGTTATGAACCCTGGAGACCATCCCTATGGTGGTGGTGAAGGGAGGCCCCAATTGGTAGAAAAAGCCCACAACCCCTTGGGGGAACTCGTTTTGTTATCTTATTAGCCCGACTCATCTGACATTCATATCTTCTAAATTTGGGAATCTCAATGAAGCCCTAATTTTTTTTAGCCCGAGCCTATACATAAGTGATTTTGAGTCTGTTAACGAAAAGATAAATAAGCAATTGAGAAAATTTGTAAAGGAAATATTTGAGTTCGCAAGACTATAATCAGATACGTGAAAGCCCCTACAATTTGTCTATTATTTGTTCATTAGTTATAAATCTCCACCCTTTTTTTTGTTGTTGCAAGGGAAATCTCCACCCTATTCAATTGTGAAATATTTTTCAACAGAGCATAATAACAATATGTTGAAATTGAAATAGAATGAAGATTTATAGAATCTTTTCCTTCTTTTAGATAAATCTTGCCGCTCTTCTACATACAAGTACACTTAGAGCATCTCCAATGCAAAATTCAAAAAAATCTCTATTCGCCGGTTTGGTTTGCCAAATTCAGTATGATTGGTTTGGCCGACCATTGCTCACCCTTACAAATTTTCTCTCAAACTTGTCTTAAGGGATGCGTCTTTAACACATGCAGATGGTGTGTTTAAAAATTCCCAACTGAAAATACTGTACTTCCACCACCAGCATTGTTAAAAACTAGCATTGTAACACGGCTTAACTCGTTCAATTGGAATATTTGGATAAAGATGTAGTTAAAATAACTGATTTATTCTCAATTGATTAGACACTCCTACCGATAAGGTGTTATTAAATAAGAAAAATGATAGAAGAACGTATTGCATTTATATTTCCCAATCTTGTATCTTTTTTTTTTGGAAGTCGACTACGATCTGAAAGAAGTTGAGTCAAGATACCCTACAATGTAGGGATTGAGTTGTATTTATACTAAATCAAGGATAGTCTCAATTACAATTATAACCTCAACAACACTCTCAAATACTCTCAAATACATTTACTCATTACACACACCCTCTTTATCTTAATACCCCCCCTCAAGCCGAACGTCCATTAGTGAGAGAGAGCTTGAACTTCAATTCATTAAACCGAGATGTGGAGAGACCTTTAGTGAAGATATCAGCAATTTGAGAGCTACTTGGTGTATATTGCACCTTTAATTTACCTTGGCTAACCCTTTCTCTCACAAAATGGAAGTCAATAGCAGCATGTCGAGTTCGAGAATGCAGAATTGGATTAGCAGCAAGATAGGTAGTGCTAATGTTGTCACAGAACACCACTGGAGGAGATGAAACAGGGACCCCAAGCTCAGCCAAGAAGTTTTGTAACCAAATTAAATCTGCACTTGTGTGAGAGACAGCTCTATTTTCTGCCTCTGTTGATGATCGAGCTACAGTTGATTGAGTCTTTGATGCCCAAAGGATCAAGTTAGGACCAAGGAAGACACAGGAACCAGATGTTGATCTTCTGTCATCCGGAGAACCAGCCCAGTCTGCATCTGAAAATCCAATAATGGGAGATTCCAAAGATCTTCTAAAGCATATCCCCTCATCAATTGAACCTTTTAAGTATCTCAAAATTCTTTTGGCAGCTGAAAAATGGATTGTTGTTGGTGATTTCATGAACTTAGACACTTGATTAACAGCATAGGCAATGTCTGGTCGAGTGAGTGTGAGGTATTGGAGTGCTCCCACCAAGCTTCTGAAGATATGTGGATTTGGTAATGGGTCTCCATCATTCTTGGACAATTTGATTCCTGTTGGAACTGGAGTGGTAGTAGGTTTTGAATTCTGTAGGCCAAACTTCTGAAGAAGATCATTAGTGTACTTCTTCTGTGTGAGGAGTAGAGACTCTGAAGTTCGAAATGCTTCCATGCCTAGGAAGAAATTGAGGTCACCCATATCCGTCATATCAAACACATTTTTGAGTTTTTGAATAACAGAGTTCAATGTAAGAGATGAAGAACTAGTGACAATAATGTCATCAACATATAAGAGCAATATAATGAGATCATTTGATGTCTTAAAATAGAACATAGAGGGATCTGAGATAGAGTGTTTAAACCCTAATTTGAGCAAAAAGGAGCTGAATCTCTGATGCCAAGCACGAGGTGCTTGTTTAAGGCCATAAAGGTCTTTATTCAATTTGCACACATAATTTGGAAATTGAGAATCAACAAACCCTTGTGGTTGATTCATGAACACCAATTCACTTAACTCACCATTTAGAAAATCATTCTTTACGTCTAATTGACGAATGGACCAATTACCTGAAACAGCCAAAGAAAGAACAGCTCGAATGGTAGCAGGACGAACAACTGGACTGTACGTTTCCTCATAATCAACACCATGTTGCTGTGTAAATCCTCGAGCCACTAATCTAGCCTTATAGCGCTCTACTGAACCATCTGCTCTCTGTTTTACTTTATAAATCCATTTACAGTCGACTAGGTTCATAGAGGGATCTCTTGGAACAAGTACCCATGTATCGTTCTTTTGTAGGGCTTTAATTTCTTCAGTCATGCCCTGTTGCCAGTGAGGATACTTAAGTGCCTGAGTAAAGGTAGAGGGTTCAAATAGGCTGTCGTCTTTGCTTGCATAATCAGAAGTAGTGGTTATTAAAATTTTCGGTTTTCGAGTGCCATCTCTGCTTCGAGTGATCATTGGATGTTTAGAAGTGGTGGTAGTGGAGGGTAGAGGTAATGGAGGTGGTGGTTGAACTGGTTGATCAGAGGGAACAACCTCTGTTTTCGCTGAGATATGAGAAACAGAAGGAGTAACAGGCGAAGTGGTGGGAGACAAAGGAGGACGATGGTGCAGATGAGGGACCACAGAGTCTGACGGTATTAATGAATCAGCAGGAGAATGAGGAAGAGGCGGGTCGCGTGGACTCACAACTGTACGTTGGCAGTTTGTGAGGACCACTGCTGAGTTGGATGGTGGAGGAGAAACGCGTGGTCCAGAAACAAGGAACGGTTGAGATGAAATATCATGAACGGTCCGATTAAGACGTGGTCCAGAAGGATCCAACGATGGAGATGTAAAGGAGTGAACGGTCGAATTAAAAGGAGACGAGGCAATAGACCAAGAGAGGGAAACAGGAGTTTGAAAATTAGGGTTTATCAAATTCGAAATTGGGGAAGAAGAAGCAAAGGGGAAACAGAGCTCATCGAAAATTACATTCCGTGAGATGTAAACACGAGATGATTTCTCATCTAAACATCGATACCCCTTGTATTGAGTACTGTAACCAATAAAAATGCACGGTTTAGACTTCGAATCAAGTTTATTCGATCGATATGGAGAAAGAAGGGGATAACAACGACATCCGAAAGATCGAAGTAGTGTGTAATCTGGTTTTGAATTAAACAGCTTTTCAAAAGGTGATATACCATTAAGCACAGAAGATGGTAATCGATTTATAGTGAAGATGGCTGTTTGAAAGGCATCAGGCCAGAATTTGAGTGGAACAGAGGCTTGATGTAAGAGAGAAATCCCAGTCTCAACAAGATGACGAATCTTTCTCTCTGCCACCCCGTTCTGTTGAGGGGTGTGAGGACAAGTGCAACGATGAATAATTCCATGTTAAGAGAGAAAATTGGACAAATCATGATTTATATATTCCCCTCCACCATCGGATTGAAATATTTTAATGGGATAGTTGAATTGTTTTTCCACCATTGTTTTGAATTGTTTAAAAACATTCGAAACTTCCGATTTGTGATGGAGAAAGTAAAGCCATGTATAACGAGTAAAGTCATCAATAAACAAAAGGACAAATCGAAAACCACTGTTAGAAATTTCAGGTGAAGGCCCCCATAGATCAGAATGAATAAGTTCATTAGGATTAGATGATAAATGAGTTACAGGATAAAAGGGAAAACGATGATGTTTCCCTGAAATACAGTCAACACATTTAAAATCTTTGATTACAGTACTACTTAATGGTAAAAGATTTTGATTAACTAGATGCTTGAAACTTTGAAGATTAACATGAGCTAAACGACGATGCCAAATCTCTGGAGATGCTTTGGAACCAGGAGTTAGTGATTGAGCAAAGAAAGATTGAGGTGACTTTGAAGCTGAAGCAGGAGAAAGACGAAAGAGGCCATCACTAATCGTGCCGGCGAGAAGTATCTTCTTTGTGAGAAGATCCTGAACAAAGAAACCATGTTTATGAAAAACCACAAGACAGTTTAGATCATGAAGGAGACGAGAGATGGAAATGAGATTTTTCTTAAATGTTGGAACAAACAGAGTATTCTTAAGAACAACATTAGTAAAGGGAAGAAGAACGTTACCAACTCCACTAACAGAGGCTGATTGACCATTCTCCACCATAACACTTTCTGGTGGAATCGATTCCGAACGAGAAGCCAATGAAACAGTATCTGCAGCAATGTGAGAGGTTGCACCTGAGTCCACATACCAGTGAGGATCAGCATTAATGAAATCGATTCCAAGTGCAGCAAATGATTGATTGAGTTCTTGAGGACGAAGAAGGTGATAGCATTAACGAGCAGAGTGTCCAATACGACCACAGTATTGACAAGTTAATGGAACTCGATCTGGAGGAGGACC
>BEHA01044677.1:0-10735 GCA_002897215.1 Eschscholzia californica subsp. californica | reverse complement strand
ATATATATATACGTATACGTGTATTATGTATGTATATACGTGGGGATTACTTGAAGTTTCGTTCCCGAATTCTCGGCTTAAAGTAACTTTAGTAGCGCGACGACCGATATAGCTTATCCGTGTTGATCATTCGCGTGATTAATCTGCCAAGTTCTGCTTCTCATGGTGATATCTTGTGCATAACATTTTTGAAGGTTGTAGATGAGCCGTGTGGCGACGAGACGTGTCAGGCGATGTGGTCCGCTTAATTTACTTTGTCACCCATATATAAGGTAAGTATTTATTGTTTAGAAATTCATCTAAGGTAACTGTCATGATCGCGATCCCCTCAAAGTTTGACTTCAAATGCATAATAACAAATAGGGAAAAGTTTATTGAAGGTACTATTTATTGTTTGTTAGAGATTTTTTGAGTGAAATTTATTTCATGTTCTTTTTGAAATTCTCCTGAGAAGTTTTTTTGGAATTGTACAAGAATTTGGACTCTGGGGCATCTAAAACATCTCCAAGTACTTAGAGTTTTAGTCAATTAGATTTGACCAAGTAACAACTTTGTTTTGGGTTTATATTTTATTTTTGTCAATAATACAAAAACAACAATAATAAATTATTATTATTAATATATGTGAGAATTAGAGATAAGAACAACAACTAGTGAAAGATACATATAGAAAGTATGAGAGAGATGTAAGGTGTATAAACATACAAAAGTGATGGGGCATGTAGCGAGAGATGTCGCGTATATAGGTATAAAAAAGGGACGGGAGGAAGTAAGAGTAGGAAAATTGCCCAAAAGCCCGGTATCCGCTTGAGCCTGATGGAGTTCGAGGTGGATCGCGAGTAATAGTACACAATTTGACATGAACACCAAGATTATGTGCTATGTGTTATGTGATGGCCTATGTGTCATGTGATGGGCTATGTGTTACATTTTTTTTTTCTCGATTTAGCATTGTTTCTTGAGGTTTTAAATCAACAAAAATTTAACATTTATATTCATCAATATAAATTTAATATTTTATTAGTTGCAAAATTTATCTAGTCGAACACAACTCGAATATTTACTCTAAAATTTGTAAGCAATGATATACGATAAATATATTCGATATCTATATGCAACTTTATCGATATCTATGTGCAGATGGCTCCACCTCCACCACAACCACCACTACCGGCAATCGGTCAACACCTTCTCCCACTGGCGGAGCACCATGGCATTGTTCTGCCATGGTGGTTGTGGGTGTTGATCGCTTTATTTATTGTAGCAGTCCTCTACACTATCGCCTTATGGTACCGCCGGCGATCCTTAAGGATGCATGAAACAGAGGAGGAAGGGGCAGCTGCACCACAAAGAACCATTGAAATGGTTAACATCGGAGGCCCGGCAGAGTTAGATTCAGGTGGCTCCTCTCCCATTGCACCACTAGTAGACCTGTTACAGGGAAGATGAAGACTGGTAGTCTGTCGATTGCAATTAGGTTATAATTCATTAATCTAAAATACTACGTGTGACTTTTATTAGTTTTTCAATATCTTATTTATGTTTTTTAATAGTATATTATTATGAATTTTTCATATCAAGGGTGTGAATTAGTTTTAGAACAAAAAATGATGAAATTGAATTATAATTCATTAATCTAAAATACTACGTATGACTTTTAGTACTATGTTTTTCAATATCTTATTTATGTTTTTTAATAATATATTATTATGAATTTTTCATATCAAGGTTGTGAATTAGTGTTAATATATAGTATCTCTTTCAACAAAAAAAAAAGGGTGTGAATTAATTTTGGACAAACTACTTCTGGGAATATTGTTTCAGATGTTAAGGTGAGGATGAGTCAAAAGTTTGATTGAAGGTAAGTATTTATTGTTTAGAAATTTATCTAAGGTAACTGTCATGATCGCGATCCCCTCAAAGTTTGACTTCAAATGCATAATAACAAATAGGGAAAAGTTTAGAGAAGTAGAAATATCTAGAGAATAATAGTCTAGAGAATAATAGTCTAGAGAAGTTTGACTAAAAGATTAGTCTAAAAATTATATTAACTCTTTGTAAGTCCCAATGTGGAAATTTCTAGTCTTTACTAGTATGCTTTATCTTTAGTATAAATAGAGGTAAGATGTGGGTATGAACACATGAAGCATAGGAAGCACAAGAGAAGCAAATTAGAGATTGAATTGAAGAACTTATAAAGTAAGTTGTAAGAGTTGAAGGAGCTCTGTACGGGCTTCTAGCCCGTACATCTCCAAATTTTAATAGTTAAATATATTACTATATGTCTAAATTTATTATAAATCTTATCTAGATATTTTCTCCCAAATATCGTCCCCTACAAGTGGTATCAGAGCCGAAGGTTCAATTTTGAGTCCTACACAAATATTCATCCAAGGTTAATTGGAAATTAAAAAATGGGTGTTGGTGTATCTCCCTCCATATTAGAAAGGAAGAAAGGAGGAGGAAAATGCAACGGAAAAAGGCGATGAATTCCTCACTATTGGCAAACAAAAAAACTTAATGTATGGTATTCCCACAAAGAAGAAAAAAGAAACAAAGAGAGAGCAAGGAAAAAGTGACTACCCAAAGAAAGGGTTTGTCCCCCTGGTGGTGTGAATGAGAGAATCTCTTAAGAAAGGGAGACTGAAAAATTAGCAAAAAATATCAGCAAAAAGAAGACCCAAAAAGCAGGGTTGAGTTCTAGCAATTAAATTCAGAACCTCTGAATCCAAGTGATCAAGTTCAATAGGTTGTGAAGAGCCTCTGAATCTAAAATTGATCAAGCTCGTATCAAAAAAAAGTAAAGCATCTGCACGAAAATACGACCAAAGTTGTCGTTTGAGCACACCAGTTGGGAAACGAAAAGTGGGATTAATTCTTTTTATGAAGATTATGGAGAAAAAATAGTGATTCTCATTTCCTTCAAGGATGTCCTAAGTAAGATATTACAAAAGTCTCATTGCTCATTTAAAAATATGCTTCCAGCTATAGCGAGCAAATGCAAACAAAATTGAGTTAATATTTTTGGTCTGAATTGAAATCAGAAGGAGAAAACCATCATCCAAAGAAGATTATTGCAGAAAATGGTGCTACAAGAATTTTTAAAAATTCAAGGTCTCGATAAAAATTACAAATTAAGAAGGGGTGTTGGAAATTAGTAATTTGTAATTTCCTATGTAACTCTTTGTATTGGGAGAAATATTTAGATGGAGTCTTTTCTAAAGTAGAAATATCTAGAGAATAATAGTCTAGAGAAGTTTGACTAAAAGATTAGTCTAAAAATTATATTAACTCTTTGTAAGTCCCAATGTGGAAATTTCTAGTCTTTACTAGTATGTTTTATCTTTAGTATAAATAGAGGTAAGATGTGGGTATGAACACATGAAGCATAGGAAGCACAAGAGAAGCAAATTAGAGATTGAATTGAAGAACTTATAAAGTAAGTTGTAAGAGTTGAAGGAGCTCTGTACGGGCTTCTAGCCCGTACATCTCCAAATTTTAATAGTTAAATATATTACTATATGTCTAAATTTATTATAAATCTTATCTAGATATTTTCTCCCAAATATCGTCTCCTACAGTCGTCGTTAAACATTTAGAGAGAGAAATTAATAATGGAAAATGAGTGAAGGGAAAGAAGTACATGGATAGTTTTGATAGGTGGCTTGTTCAAAATCTTGAGTTGTGCTTCCAACTCCAAATCTTCTTCTTCAGTATGAGGACTCAAAAAGATAGAAGAACCAAATGTATCAATACTAACAAGGAGGGGATAACCTTTGAACCAATTGGATTATTCTTAGAAACACTACAAGTTTAAATCTTACCAAGTGACACATATATAATTTTGAGGTGAGTGCAACTTTGGTAATAAGAATATTTATGATTCCTCTAAATTTACAAAATATTTGTACATTGATTTAGTTTTGAAGATTTGATAGAAATCTTAGGAAATCAGAATAATGAGAGTCACTATATATTTTGTAGATACATGGAAGAAACTATGTGGTAGAATCTTGATCATGGACATATATTCTACTAATTATTTACATACATGTACAAAATGCCCTCTCAAGATGAGGAAAGTAAATCTTTAGTGATACAATCTAATGAGATACCAAAGAAATATGAGATAGATAGAAAATGAGATGGTCAAACCAAGTCTAATATATTTGAAGATATGAAAAAATATGTTCTCATATATTTGCGATACCATATATCTTGTAATTAATATTGAATACTATTACTATAGAAAGTAGATAACAACCAGGGGCACGCACCCCCTGGATCCTCCCGAAAAAAAATGTAGTAATAGTAAATCTTTTTTTATATGCAGGTATAATTATGTATATAATGATGTATACAAATGATATGAAGAAGTCCTTGGTGTAGTGGTATAAAAAAAAAAATTTTTTTTAGAGAGAGAGAGAAGAGAGAAAAAAAAAATTAAAGGTCGCCGGCCGGCGACCCTGACGGTGAAGATGATGATGTGTCGTGCTAAGATAATGTGGCAGAGAGAGAAAATGAGATGGAGGAGAGAGAGTAACGGAATGTTAAAGATAACGGAAAAATGGGGTCATACGGGAATTATTGCTAAAGTAGGGGGCCAGGCAGGAAGCTGGTCACAAAGTTGGGGGCCATTTGGGAAATAACCCTAAGAAATATGATGAGTGATGCGTGGCTAAATGACAGTTTAGTAGTTTTTAGTGAAAAAATTGCTTTTAGTGAAATTGACAACGAGATCGATTATGCGAACATTTCAAATCTGAACTCTCGTAGAGGTTAATTGCGTTTGTAATCGTTGATGTACTAATATAATTAATGAATATAAGTATATTATTAATTAAAGTGTTTGCAAAAAAAATAATAATTATTTAGGTATATAAATCTGCACCCCCTAAATGAAAATCCTGGATCTGTCCCTCATAAAAACTATCTAATAATAATATTAGATACTTACAAGAAAGATTTTAAATTCGATATTACATTTATTAAAATTTATTAACTTAAACTTTGACATGATGATGTAGTACATGGAAGAATCCATATGGCAGAATCTTGAGCATGGACATATATTCTATTATTTATTTACACACATGTAGAGAATGCTCTCACGAGATTAGGAAAGTAAATTTTTAATGTTTAGAGAGATAGAGAGAGAGAGAGGACAAAGAGGAGAAAAAGAAAGAGACACAAAAAAAGAGGAAGAGAGAAGAGGGAAAAAATGTTTTTTTGTAGGTTTGAAGGTCGTCGACCAGAAAATTGGCCCACCGGTGAAGACGATGAAGTGGCAGAGATAGGTGATGAGGTGGAGGAGAGAGCGGTAATGACTAATTAGTAGACATGTAACGGTAACGGAAAAAGAAAGCCATATAAGTATTTTCGATAAAGTAGGGAGCTACGCCGGAAGCTGGTCATAAAGTTGGGGGCCATTTGGAAAATAACCCCGATAATAACAGATACTTACAAGAAATATTTTAAATCAAGTGCTACATTTATTAAAATATATGGTGACCAATATATTATATATGGACAACCAATTATATTATATGGACAACTATTTTCGTGTCCGGTGCAAGTGAACTATGTTTGACTTATTATGGGTCGAGCCAGAACCATCAACTTGTTCCTTAGAGAGAGAAATAAATCTCTACATAGACCCTTGGTTAGCAAGTCAGCTGGTTGCTCCAAGAAAAGGAATGTGTCGAATTGTTAACTTGCCTGAAGCTACCAAGTCCCTTACAAAATGATAATCGACCTCAATATGTTTAGTTATGGTATGACAAACTGGATTAGCAACAATTTTCTTGGCACCTAGATTATCACAATATATCACCATAGGAGATGAAATTGATTGATTCGGCTCAGTGAGAAGATAAGAGACCCAGATTAATTCAGCAACAGTGATAGATAGAGCTTTATATTCAGCTTCAGTAGATGATTTTGCCACAAATTGTTTGGAGCAAAGCTTAAGTGATTTTAAAATTTGTTGTCTATTTTAACAATAAAAAGACAGTTTGAATAATTTCTCTCTACCTCCATCGACATCTTTAGAGGATCTCATTTAGTGTGACTACTTCTCTTGAATTGCAATTTTGATTTTTTTGAACTTCAGGAAGGTACATTTTTTTCTTCATTACAACTTCGATTCTTCTTACAGTAAGTAGTAATTCTCTTTTGATCTTCAATATTTAATTTTGATTCTTCTTCGTGATTCTTTTGAATTGCAGAAAAATATTTTTTATTCTTCCTTGCAGTTTTGTTTCTTCCTCATTAAGTAAAAATTGCAGTAAGTAATCTTATCTCATTTGAATTACAGATGGTATTCTTTTGATTTTCAGTGAATACTTCTTGCCCACGATGTATTTGAAGAAATTCTCTGTAACTTTTGTTTGTAACTTCACATCTTGCTAAACTATAACTTCACGTCTTGCTAATTGTTTTGTAACTTATGTTTGTAATCTCATACCTATCTCCAAAGTTTTCTTTTATGTTTGAACTCATAATAAACTGTAGGAACTTTTAATGGATCTTGAGAAGAAAAGAGTTTGTTTTTTTTTTTTGCAAATGTTGACGAGTTTTGAATGGATCTTTTTTGTACAGAGGCTGCTACTACAATTACTACAGATTTTGGGAAGAAAACATACTTCACCTTCAAGTCAGAATAACTTATTCTGGTATATCTACAAGGTTGACACTCAAACGGTCTTGAATGCACAACTTTTGCGTTAATTTAGATAGTCCAAAAGCTATATATACGGTCATTATAAATTATTATTTTTGTTAATTTCTCAGATGACGGGTACATATGCAATCTTCTCACTTTTTTTGTTCTATTTCCTTTTTTTGTTAATGTATTCGGATTACTCCATGATTTAATCACAGTAATCCAAAACTCTTTTGGTTTCAAATATGTGTTTTGGTTTCGTTGTTATATTGGTTTAGATTTTATTTTTTCTGACTTATATTGATGAGATTTGTGATTATTTATTCCTTCTAATATGATAATCGATTAAAATGTGGTCGATTAGATTCCATAAAATGGAATCTCAAAGTAACTTTTCAATTATAATCTAATATGTTTTTCTCTTTAATTGAAAATTTTAGGGTTTTAGGTGATCAATTGATGCAGTGAAGTGTTTCGTTTTGTTATCCATTGAGGTGGTTATTTTCGATATTGTGAAGTAGCATCTTTTCCTTTTTATGTTTTGGCTCTTACATTTCTCATATTTGCTAATTTTTTGTTTGGTTGGTGTTTACTTTTCACTAGAATTTCTTAATGAAAATCAAATTGGTTTTGAATTCTGAATTTCGGTCTCATTTTTATCCACTGTATCTCAATGTTTTCACTCACTTCTTTCGCAATAATAACGTAATCCAAAGGTCAAGATCAATTGGAGCCTTTACCATACTTTGCTTCCATAACTAGCATCGAAAACTATTGTAGAAGGAGAATCATATGTCGTTTAAATTAGGTATTTGTCATGAAGTTCTATAAAAGTCATGTGATTTCTAAACTCTGCTTGATATAATCAGTTCTGCTAATTGTTCAGGTTATTGTCTTCAAATATTAGTATCTCGTCATTTCTGTTTGCTTATGGAAGGTAAATACTTGGTTCTTTTTTTTGCAATTACTGTGCACTATAGGGGTTGACCTTAAAATTTAGACAAATAAATATTTTTTTTTATCGTTGTATGAATTTTTTTACTTAAAACTGCACGAAGTTGAAGTGGCTCAAATACTGAAATTTCTATTAATGAGATTTAATGATGAATTTTGTTTTGATGAAGGATGAACTTAATGAAGTGAAACATGTACTAAGGGCGGACAAAGAAAGAAGAAATCAATAGGTGAAATTAGTGAATGTTGTCCCAACTAGATTTGTATTACTTTACCCAACAACACATTTAGTCGACGTTAGGTAAATGATGACATACCCCAACAATGATGACTTTCTTATGTTTTTTTTTTGAGAGGACTTTCTTATGTAGTTGGATACCTTCAACTACTATTGAATTTGTATTTTATTTTTTAGTGAAAATATTCAAACTATCTTTTTATTCTTTACGATGCTGAGCAAATGCAACGAATGAATATTAGTGAAATGCGCCAGACCTTTATACTTGTTTCATTGATTCAGAAATTAGAACACTAAAATTGATTTGGTTTTGTTACTTCAAATTAGTAAATAGTGAATTCTGTTGATTCACAGACTATGGATTTAGTAGTTGTTCTTTATTTGCTTCATTTGATTCATTGACCGGAAATTAGAGCACTGAAATTGATTTGTTTTTATTACTTAAAATTAGTAAATAATAATTTTTGTTGATTTATTGGCCTAATGACTAAGTAGTAATTTTGTTCATACCCTACCCTAATTTGGTTTCTTAGATTGCTATGGATTTTGTTATTTTTTGTTCTTTTATTCCACGAGGATTCTTTCAACCTTCTGATTATTTAGTCATAGAGAAATGCTAGGGAGGGCGGAGATTGGAGACTCCAGACTTCATCCGACGTGGCGCGCCACGTGGATTCCATGAAAAACTGATTTGACACCCCGTTCAGCCATGGCTTTCAGAAATTCAGTGTTAAGTCCTCCACTTCACCGAGTTTTCATCCTGATCCCTTGATTTTGTTTTGATCTGTACCGTCTAATGTGATCAACGATCAAAATCAAAACAAAATCAGGTTAACTTCCAAATACCACCTCCCTTTATCGAGCAAAATTCACTCTCTCTCTCTCTCTAACCAGCCACATACTATGAGTGAAGAAGAAGAAGAAGAAGAAGCAAGATCTGCCCTCCCTTTCCCTCGTATAAGCTTTGACGCGCGGCAAGAAATTTTAGAGATGGAATAAAAAATCCGTCCTTCATTCGATTTTTGCTATTACCAGAGAAGTTGTTTGAGATTGATAACCTAGATAATAATATGTTGTGACCAACCTCAAGAACTTCTAACTTGTTCAAGTTTGAGAGGCATGGACAACAAACACATGATTTAGATCAAGTAGCAATAATGGATTGGTTGTGAGAGTTCCAGCACATTCCTTCAATGCTAACAAGTCATTTCGACACAGCTTAGGGTTAGGGTTTCAAGACTTAAAAGATGAACAAATAAGTGAAACCATCAATGGAGTATGACAGTACTGGTCTAGAGTTAGAAAGAGAAAATGGAGGATTTCACACCAGATTTTTCAAGAACCCAGCGCCCACGTGGTGAGCCAAGTCAGCACCACGCCGGATGAGGTCTAGGGTAGGTCTCCAATCTCCGCCTTCCCTAGCATTTCTATTAGTCATATTCTTTCATCTACAGTCGATGAGTTCTATCTTTCTAAATTTGTTTCTTTATGCGCTTCAATTTAGTAAATAGTACTTTCTATTTATTCACTTACGTATTTTCTTTTTTTATATTGGTCAAATACATTACCGTAACTTGTAGCTTAATAATCTAGTCGTTTCTTTTGGAAGGAGAAATGGAGAAAGAAGAAGAAAATCAGATTGCGGATGCACAGACGAGACCTCTTTGTTATCAACTTAAAAGTTGGGAAGGTCGTAAATGATCTCCCTTGGTCTAACTGATAAGGAGAAGTCGAGGTTCACATAACTCATGAAAAATCACAACACTCTTTAAGCTCTCCAAAGAAGACAATGTCAAAACTATGTCGACACATAACGATACAGATTTGAAAACCAAAAACGGTGAGAACTTGTTGCTATAGGAGGTATACTGTTTCATCCAGTTTCACTATATAGGGGTTAAATCTTATTTTATGTTTCAGAGGGAAGAAATTATGTGAAGGTCCAAATTTTCAGAGAGTGGTTGATGTATTGGTCTAGAAAGAAAGAAAGCAAGAAATGAGGAGAAGGAGAAGGTGAACGTGAGGACAAAGTCTGAACCACGATAACATGATTTTTTTTCTTCCAGTTGAAGCAAAGATTAGATTTAGACTCTCAGTTGCTTCCAAGCCATTTATTGCAATTGAGGTGCTTAAATTTTGTTAAGATACACTCTTTTGCGGTTGAATTTTTTTTTTGTTGAAAGCTTTACGGGTTTGAGTGTTTTTTTTTTTTTTTTTTTTTTTGTTGAAGGTTTTTCGGGTTGAGTTGGTGTTTCATATTTTTAAGTAACTACACAATAATTCATTTGGTCCTATCCTTAAACCGACCATTGAGTGGTCTTAATATTGTGCAATATATTATACATAGTGGTCCTATCCTTAGCCTTTGAATTCGACAGTTATCGTGCTTATCACATCCTTGATGTATTAATACCAATGTAACGACTATTGTAGATCGTAGTCAACTTCCAAAATGTCAGTACTTTTGTTTCTCTACACCTCTTCCTCTGCATCTTGATAATTTTTTGTTTACATAATATTCACATTATATGGCCGTTATTGTTAACGTCTTTTTAAATTTGACGAGTTGAATTACTTGGGATACTTTAGATAATATTCACATAGATAGTGTCTTTTCGACAAATTTCACCCTGCCGGAGGCACGGGCTAACATCTAGTGAAAAATATAACAGGTAGCTTACAAATATCAGGTAACAAAAAGTCCAAGTCAAAATGGTTTCTCATACAAAGAAATATACATCATGCTCTAAGAGACAACACTTACCAGGATTTGCAACAACACTCTGACTAGCAGGAGTACTAAAAGGGTTTCTGCTGGAAGAGTTTTGTTGTTGAAGAGTTATGTTTAGAAGAAACCCATACTTGTTAGAAGCTTTTGC
>BEHA01044671.1:0-13263 GCA_002897215.1 Eschscholzia californica subsp. californica | reverse complement strand
TTTTTTTTTTTTTTTTTTTTTTTTTTGTTAAGGAACTTACCTATTTCATTATGGGCCTCTTTGTCTCCTATTCCACCAACTAAATATGATAAGAAATAAATCCTTACCATTTTAGTAACTTCAGAAATATCTTAACAAAAAAACTTCAAAAATATCTAAGATCGGGCCATTGAATAAAAAGAATCAAATCTTAATGAATTGTTAAAAGAATCAAATATTATAAAGAGGATTATAAGCTAGTGGTATTAAGAAGGTCGGATAGGCTCGAGTTGGGCCTGGTATTGGCTCGATGGGTGCAGGCTCGACCTGATCCTTATGGACACGGGTCAGTTTATTTCCGATCTTGGGTTGGGCCTTTGGTTTTAACCTGATGGATCAGGCCGAGCCTAATCCGGGAAAAATCGGGGTTTAGGCCCAGCCGTCTCCACGGAGAAGATGACCACTAGTTTTTTTAATTGACTCCGTTAATGGAGGTCCTCAGAAAGAGAAAAAGGACGAACACAAAAAAAGATAAATATAAAAATTTAAGATAAAGAGAAAAAATATTATTTTATTTACATATACAAGATATTGAAAATAAATTTATAATTGTCTTCAATGGAGATGTCTTTTCTTTTTTGAAAGCTCCAGTGGAGACAGAGACGGAACTACAATTAGGCCAGAGGGGGCCATGGCCCCCCTCGACCTAGTCGTAGTAGAACCACAATAACCATGATTCTCACAATATGTTAAAATGAAAACGTAAGTTACAACTAACAAAGCCTTCTTCTAGGCTTTCTGGTAGCACTATGCTGTTACAACTGAAGTAACTAGTGTTCGAGCCCCTTAATAAGCACACTTTTTTTTGAGAAATCATCAAGAAACATATTGAATCGTAGTTTTTCTTTTTTTGTTGAAAGTTATTGAATCGTAGTTAGTAAACAATTTTTTTAATTGAAAATATCATATTTATTATCAAGATGTTTAATTTTCTTTTCGAGTTTAAGAAATAGACCATTTATTGAAATTGATGGGACAATAAGAAATGTGACTCTTTTAGCAAAAGGTTTGTCTAAAAAATCTCTATTTCGAACACGTTCTTCATTGATGAAAATAAAATGAAATTAACCCAAGTCGTAGTTTTAATCGATGATACCACTCTTATTTCTTTGTATATAAAGAACATTTCTTATAAGTGGAGTATAAATATAAAATCTAATTAAATTGTCAAATAAGAACAACCAAGTTCATATTACATTGGCCCCCTTAGTCTGTGATCTTGGTTTCGTCCCTGAGTGGAGATGCTGAACATAAAAATGATAAATACGAGAATGATGAATATGAAGACAAAGGACTAAAGCTAAAGAGAAAAAAACATAAAAGATAAAAACATAAATAAAGAAGAAAAAATAAAACAGAACAATTACATAAAATTCAAGTTTGATTGAGAGTCACTACGTAGAAAAATCCAGAAAAAAAAAAAAGTTCACCACCCTTTGGTGTAGTGGTAAGAAATCCCTCTTAAGCCCATGAGGTTTTGGGATTGAGTCTCGGCGGAAGCAGTTTATCATCGAGTTTTGTTTCATGTAATTACTGATTTAGTTTAGGCGGTAATCGACTTATCGTGTTTATCAACAAACAAAATGAGAGTATTAACAACAAACAAAAAATTCCCAACTTTTCATGCTATACCCATGGCCCAGTTCGGGACTGGGACTTGACCCAGACCGAGTCTATCCGGGTCGGGCTCAACCTGGGTCTGACCGGGACTTCCTTCTTTTTTTCTTAATATTATTAGAAGATATGAAATTAAATTAAAATAGTATATAATCTTAAAAGTTAGTAATTGAAATAAAACATTGCAAATATGAAACTACAAGATAACAAATCAAAACATTAGAAATTTTACCTTTTTAAAAAGAGTTAATTCCTATTTGGCTCCCTACTTATAAATATTTTACCCTTACACAAAATTTTAGATCAAAACAGTAGAAATTTTACCCTTCTTATAAATATTTTTTCAAACTATAAGATAAATAAATTTTACCTTCTTAAAAATAGTGTTTATGAAACTTACCTAATTTTTTTATATTCTTTAACTTAAAGGGAAAAGATTATCTAATTTTACATAAGATATAAATCTTTAATGGGAACACTTCTTCTCTAACTTAGGAACTTACCTAAATTTACTTTTACATAAAATTTTCTACAACTTACAAAAAAATTATTCTCTAACTTCAGTATTTTATATTTTCTAGATAAGATATACAACCTTAATAGGAATATAATTACTTACAGAAAGGAAGGAAAAAAAAAAACAAAAAAAAAAGGTAAAAGAAGAAAAAAAAAGTGACGGGCTCAACCCGGGCTTTCTCAAACCAAAAAACTTGGGCGCCTTCGAGCAAAAAATGGGGCACTTATAACCCTCCTTATCTTCTCCATCCCAGCAAAAAAAAATCGACCAGCAGGGAAAGTGAAAGTGAACGAGTTTACTGAAGGATTTTCCCCAACCTCCATGAACAAGTGATTGTGTGGATGCAACTCTCTCTCTCTCTAACGATTTGCATCTAGGGTTTCGGTCTCTCTCTCTCTTTTTAGATATATGGAATCCGAATCAACAAGTGATTGTGTTGTCTATCTCTCTCTCTAAAATACTCGATCTCTACTTACTGAAACAACAGGGGTGGCCCTGGGCCAAAGCGAACAAAGCGTCGCTTCAGGCCACCGGTTTTTAGAGGCCACCAAAACATTAATTTCTAAAAGAAATATAAAAGAAGTTCAACTCTCTAAGAAAATTAGAACGGTCCCATTTAACAAATGTTAAGTAAAAAGGGCCACCAAATTTGATGATCTTTAAAGGAATGGTGGGCCCGACAATTTGTTTGACTTGTGAAACAAAAATGTTTTTGAAATATCCTAATATCATTTCCTTTCTTCAAGCCAAAGTACTAACCAGACTGTTTATTCAATTTCTAAAAACAAAGTCTATTGTTTTTAATTGTAAGTTGTTCAATTTCAGAAGTACAAAAAAATATTTTGTTTTATGTTTGAGTTAAAAAAAAATTAAACTCCCAAGATGATGGTGATTTGAGAGATTCATGTGGTCGCCTTGAAACCTTTTTGAAGCATAATGAGTCATATGACATAAACGAACTAGACTTATTTTTTGAACTGAAAGTATTGAAGCGCCTTTTACCAAATGAGATCAAAAGACCAATTGAAGTGCTAGAATTTTTTGAAAGATGTGAAAGGTTGTTACTCGAACACATGGATTTCTTATAGAATTATGTTAACGATACCAGTTACTGTTGCCTCTGCAGAAAGAAGTTTTTCTAAGTTGAAGTTGATTAAATCTCATATTCGATCTACTATGTCGCAAGAAAGGTTAAACGGGTTAGCTATATTATTTATTGAGAAGGATATGGTTAACAGCCTTGATT
Source organism: Eschscholzia californica subsp. californica (assembly GCA_002897215.1). NCBI lineage: Eukaryota > Viridiplantae > Streptophyta > Magnoliopsida > Ranunculales > Papaveraceae > Eschscholzia > Eschscholzia californica. The sequence goes on along the minus strand of BEHA01044671.1, from coordinate 9,844 downwards.
ATTCGACGATTATTAGTGACTTTGCATCGAAAAATTTAAGAAGAACAAAATTTCAGTGATTGTAATTATCAAAAAAACTATTTTGTTATATAAATATGATGAAAATATTTTGCAGTACTTACGATTTTTATCGTTTCATGTAATACATTTATACGTTTTACAATTTGATAGAAGGGGTCACATTTTCAGATCTCGCTTCGGACCACTGAAAAGTCAGGGCCGACCCTGTGAAACAACATCACAATTCGTCATCATCAATACTTCCTCAGAAAGCTTGGAAGGATTTCTCATAAATGGAATTAGGTTTTCGAAGTTATTACTTGATAACTGATATGAAGAACGTTGTTGTGGATGATGAGGTTTACCTCATCCGGTTCTTCTTTGTGTTCTAATGAAACGATTGTTGAAGATCGATAATTTGTTTGGTTGGAATGGCGCGTTTTCACCTGTCAAATTTCTCTTCATGTTCTTACTATTATCAGTTATTGGATGAATTGTCTTCATGTAAGTTAATATAAACTATTTATGTTCTTAATTTTCGTTCAATCGTTTTATTTTTGGTACTTTTTTTTTATGTTGATCAGTAAAGTTTTTTGTTTATGAAAATCACTGTGTTTTTGCACCATTAATTAGTGCATTTTTGCTCAAACCCCCTTTAGTATATGGATTTCAATTTCAAATGAAGTATAAATGCTTTTAAGGAGTGTTTGATCTAGAAATGCTTAACTAGGAACTAGAATACTTAATGAAGTATATGTAGAAACCGGATCTGTTTTTTGTCGATTTGGGCAACCAAACGTTGTCCAAATTAAGATCAGGATAGACCATTGGATTCGTCTCGTCGAGCTCTTGAATTTAGACATAAATTTTGTCAGAATCCGATTTCATATGAATGAGTTATCATTGATTTACTTCGGAAAAATATAGGGATTAGTTTTATTATTAGTACCGTATTGGAAAAATAAGGAAAGTTCTACTTCCTTATATAGACTTTTCCTTATGTTACTAGTAATAGATTGGTTGGGATGATGGGATGGTTGGCGTGGTTTGCACCACGCAAACCACGCATCACGCACGCGCGGCGTGGGCGTTTAGGGCGCTTTAGAGGCGCCCGCACGCGCGGCGTGGGCGTTTAGGGCGCTTTAGAGGCGCCCGCACGCACTTAAGATTTTACGATCATAGATATGATCTGACGGTCAGGATATTTGGCGCTCTTAAGATAGATCCGTTGATGATCTAACGGTGGGCGTTCAATGCGCGAGATCTTAATAAATCCGTTAAGATCTGACGGTCAACATGGCACCCGAAAACCAACAGTCAAATATGACTGTTGGGAAGCATACATTCATCTATAGGCACCCATACGAAGTGGTGTCAATACTCCTATAAATACCATGAGAATTCAGCAAACAAATCATTAGTTTTTTGCATTTCTGAGCATTCATTTTCAAGCATTAGAGTTTAAGGATCGTTGTTCAGAAGTTCATATTACTTACCAAGTTCGTCAGACTATCATAACTAAGAGGTACCATCTTTACTTTGATAGGTAATCCGTTTTATCCTGGGAGACATACACCATTACTGTTGGTACTGATATACAGGGTGTAAATTGTCTTAAGGACAGAGGTATCCTCGACTCGGATATTTTACATTTGATTTTTCTTTTTTATAATCACTCTTTTTATCTTAATTGTTAGAAGATAACTCTTTCTCTGATTTTAAGAGATAGAAAGACAAACAAAAGTGGGTGTACTCTGTTTTGTTAAAAAAAACAGAAAGATTAAGAACTATTCTTTGAAAGAGAACCAGGGAAACAACAGTATAAAGCTTGCATACTGATCTTAAATCATTTTGAACAAAAGAACAAGCTTAAACATTATATAGTAGCACTATATTCGAGTGCCTCAAAAGATAAAATAACAATTAGTGGAGTCGACCGTGTCTTAGGAAATCACACATTACTTGAATCCGGTCCTACTAGAGTAAAAAAAACTACCTCTTGTTGTGATCTTGCATTTTGATACATGTTTGATGAACTTGAAGAAGTCATTAAATAACTAAAGTAAAAGTTGTTGATGGAATGGGTGAAGTTTGTAGGGTGGTTTTAAAGGTTTAGATAGAAAAAATTTAAAACAATTTGCTCAAAAAGGAGCAAAAAAACTGTCATAATTTGATGTCATCTTGGCCCTCCATTTTGATCTTGTCCATTCGTTTCAAATAACTGGTGTAAAATGTAAATGTATTATGAAAAGGTGGGGGATTTAGTAAGGAGCCAAGTTTGTTTGAAAAGGTGGGGGTTTTAGTAAGTGTATTATCAAAAGGTGGGGTAAAACGTAAAAAGGCAAGAAAGTAATATTAGAAAAATCAAAGTTACATCTAACAAAAGGTGGGATTTTCAGTAAAGTGTATTATGAAAAGGTGGGATTTTCAGTAAAGTGTATTATGAAAAGGTGGGGTTTCAGTAATTCCCCCTACAAGATTTGATTTTTATTCAGCTGTTTGTTCTATAGATATATAGAGAGAGAGATTCAAACAAACGATGGGGAATCGAATTGTAGTTTCTTATATCTGCCTGCTCTCTCACTTGTTAATATCAAATACTTGTGGGAAGTATTAATGGCATCACAATCTTCATTAACATTCATTTCCATTTTCTCTCTCCTATTATTTGCTGTTAACTGCAAAACCTTAAATGAGATGGTAATCTCACATCCTTCACCGCCCACATTGTAAATTTTTTAACAAAGATTGATTGATAGATAGATTTTGATTTCATTTCACCTATCAAATTCTTGTTCTGATTTGGATTCTTTTTAGTTTAACTTAGTTAATAATGATAATTAATCTCATGAGAATGCACATTTTTCATGTTAAATTTGTTCTTTGATACTTGTAACTTTTTAAGTATTTTATTAGATCATGATTGCCATTAACAACTAGGTTTTTCAACTGGGGTTTTTGTGCAGCATATGTATTCTTTAGTTCACTTGTTTTAGTTACCCAAAGTATTAAGAACTTCCAATTCCCTTTTGGATGAATATGATTTAACTAGACTACAAGAGACAAACATAACACGATTTTATTCGATACTCAGACCGTAATGTTGTTGGTGTTCCTTTTCGAAGGCACCACACGGCCACGTGATAGGAATGTTTATTAAATTAGGGGGCGAAGTTACCACGACCATAAATAAGGGGGTGTTATCCTGTGATCTATAACGATATAGAGTGATGCCGTTTTGGTTGCAGTTAAAGCGTTGAACGAAATCAAGGCATCTCTTGGATGGAGGGTGGTTTATTCATGGATTGAAGATGATCCATGTGGAGATGGTGATTTACCACCTTAGTCTGGTGTTACCTGCACTCTGCAGGGAGACTATCCGGTTGTTACGGAATTGTAAGTAAATTCATGAATCTCGGGTGAGTGGTAGTCCGATCAAATTTTGTCATTTTTAATTCTTATCATGCTCGGCCGATGATTACAGGGAAGTTTATGTTGTATCAATTGTTGGCCCTTTTCCTACTGCAGTAACCAATCTGCTCGATCTTACAAGATTGTGAGTACCTTCTTTCTTACTAGTGTTGACTTAGGGTACTTAAGTTTAAGGTTCAAAGATATGATAAGTTATTCACGATTTCCTATAGTCTTCTTCGTTTTTAACATCGTTGAAGTTTTTTGTCATATCAAAAGCTTATTCTGCAATGATGTATTATCATCTTTATGTTTTTAAATGACAGGGATCTTCGTAATAACAAACTGACTCCTCAAATTGGACGTCTCCGACACCTTAGAATTATGTATATTCCTTCTTACTTTTGTACTGTTATAGTAATTTTATATCCATTTTAGCATTATTTTGTTGGTTTTGTTGAACACTATGATGCTTACAGTATATATAGATAAAGGAACGGAAGTAAATATCAGAATACTTATGAAACATTAACGAAAGTACGTGCAGGAATGTAACGCCTCAAGCCTTAGCAATTGCCGATATTGTCCCTGCTTTAACCACCTCACACAGGTACGGGGTTTTGTTCTTGGCGAAGGCACCACAAGCCTACCCAAAAGGCCTCGGTACTTACTAAGCTTGAGCTTACACATATAGCCCAGTCTCTGGACACTCTTGTGAGCAATGTGGGACTATTACAATCCCCCACCCTCAGCGAAGAGCCGTCCTCGGCTCTGATACCACTTTGTAACGCCTCAAGCCTTAGCAATTGCCGATGTTGTCCCGCTTTAACCACCTCACACAGGTACGGGGTTTTGTCCTTGGCGAAGGCACCACAAGCCTACCCAAAAGGTCTCGGTACTTACTAAGCTTGAGCTTACACATATAGCCCAGTCTCTGGACACTCTTGTGAGCAATGTGGGACTATTACAAGGAATGTGAAGGGAAAAATACTTTTGAGTTGGCATGGTCCTGAGTCTAGGCTTGCCTAGGTGAGATGAGAGGCGGCTCACCTTGCCTAGCGCTCCAACAACATAGCACACATTGTTCAATAATTATGTGTTTTTATACATCATCTCATCTAGTCGATATGCCATTGAGCTGTCGAACTCTGTTAGCAAGAAAAATTCATTTCATTTTAAGTAGAGTTTGATACTTTGATATTTTTCTCCTTTTCTGTTTTTCTTCTTCTAATCTTTAACCTATTTTGGCATTTCAGATGCTTAAGGTGGAATAAGCTACAAGAAACCATTCCTCCCGAAATCAGTGAACTAAAAAGACTAACACATCTGTTAGTAATTCCAACATCTCGTACAATTCTCAAATCCTTTTACGGTAATCCTTCTAGTTTTCATCTTAATGGATTCCACTTTTCGGACTTCTGCAGGTACCTAAGCTTCAATAGTTTCAAAGGAGAGATACCCAAGGAGCTCGCCAGTCTCCCTGAGCTCCGGTATCTCTATCTCCATGAAAATCGCTTCATAGGATGTATTCCTCCAGAACTAGGAACTCTTCCAAACTTACGGCACCTGTAATTCTTCTCTTCTCATCATAGTTTACCTGAGCTCCTCTTTGTCTGTTTTATCATTTTGTAACATCGTGCGCAGTGATGTCGGCAATAATCATTTGGTAGGCACCATAAGAGAGCTCATTCGGATAGAGGGAAGCTTCCCCGCTCTCCGGAGCCTGTAAAACTTTATTTCTCTGTGTTGAATTTGTGAATACAGTTCTTTCAAATACTCTCTCTAATAGTGTACTCAAACATTATAAATCGGCTAATAGGTACCTTAATAATAACATTTTAACTGGAGGGATTCCGGCACAGCTTGCAAATTTGGAGATCCTGTGAGTGCTGCTGAACTGCTAATTGATTTAACACTTCTCTTGGTTATTAACTTGACGGCCATTAGTATTCCAAAATTTATGAAGTTTATTTCTCTTGTTCTACAGGTACTTGTCCTACAACAAGATGTCTGGAACTATTCCAGCAGGACTTGCCCAGATTCAGAGATTAACTTACTTGTGAGTCTTCTTTTATATCTCTTCGAATCTACTTTACATACGTGGTCCAATTCTCATAGACCTTAAGTGGTAAAACATAGTTGTTCTAACAATCCATCTTTTTCGAAATATATAATGGAAGAAATGCATGATTACCACCCCCTTCACAACTATTGTGGGAATATATAATGGAAGAAATGCATGATTACCACCCCCTTCACAACCATTGTGGGAGTGAGGGACTAACTCAAATAATATTTCACTTCATACTTCGGGTCTGAAAAACTATCTTCCCCTCTACAAGGGACCTGAGAGACTCTGGTAAACCTAGACTCTGATACGGCGATACCATTTGTGACCATGGTTTTGGGCCTTCCTTGTCCCCAAGTGGTTTTGGGCCTCTCTCGCCCAAAAGCTAGCTCAAGAGATGAGGTTTTCCCTCATACTTACAAAGTGACCACCACACCCAACGTGGGACTAACTCCAACAAGTATAACAGACACATGGCATAAAACGGGTTTTTTTACATAAAATAGAAAAATGGTTCTCTATACCAAACAACTGACCGTTATAACGGTTATGGACAGACGTTATAATAGCCATTAGCGTTTTTTAAGAAAGTGCTCGAGAATTTTTTGATTGAATGATCCCAACTTCGGTACTGTCAAATTCTTGTTGAGAAGATTTATAAATCCCATGTACTTGAATGAAAGAATTGCATACTAGACTTTAAATGAAGATATGAACTGTGCATTATACATGTCAGCTTAACAAATTTCATGGGATTTTAGGTATTTGGATCACAACCAATTTACTGGAAGAATTCCAGATGCCTTCTACAAACATTCTATGCTAAAAGAAATGTGAGTTACCTTCTTCCTCCAAAAGACTATCAGATTTTGCCTTCTTCAAACCTAGATCTTGCACACTATTGACTTCAAAAACTCTTTATATGCAGGTATACCGATTTCTTGTTCTAACTGGTGCATTGCTGCATCATCGCATCATCGAAAATTAGCCGAAGAAATTCCAATTTATCTTTATTTTTGTAGGCTAATGATCGTCTTTGTAAACACATTTCACTCGATTAAATCAGATGCTCTTAGTAAAAATTAGGTTTATCGTATCTGTCACTCTTGTCGAAGAATATTGGTATGTATAAATTAATAGTAGGCCTTCCAGCTCCAACTATGCAGAGGCAGAGTGAGATTTTTTTTGTACATAGTATCAGAACCTGGCTCAATAAATTTTGGGACTGATTCTCCTTTCATCAAGTTTAAATGCATTATTTATGTTCAAAACTTGGATAATATAATCAACTGAAAACTTGAATTTTTGAACATTGTGGTCTCTAAACTGGATACTCTAACTGCTCATTCATCTTCTCTAGCACTTCATAAATCTCCTCCATTTTAGGGTGGCTTTTCTCATCAGCAATAAACTCATTAACGAAACCATTAACTTCGATCGAACTACAACCCGGTATCTTATCTACTCCTCTATCTATCATTCTCTTTCTTATTCTCTTTGAATCGTCGTATTTCCCAGAAGCTGCATACATGTTAGAGAGAAGAACATAAACCCCACTATGACGCTCTAACTGCACAAGTTGCTTGCCTGCAACTTCTGCAAGTTCGGTTTCTCCATGATCACAACAAGAACTCAATAAAGCTCTCCAAGCGATTGCTTCCTCCGAAGGACTACATGAACTTGACATTTTTTGTATTAATTCTTTTGCTTCCTCAAATAACCCAGCTCGTCCAAGTAAATCGATCATACATCCATAATGTTCACTTTTCGGTTCAACCCCATATATCTTTTCCATACTATTAAATATCTCCAGACCTTTATACGCCATATTCGAATAACTACAAGCAGTAAGAACAGCAATGAATGTTATATCATTAGGTCTAAACCCAGATTTCTCCATCTCCATAAACAACTCAAGTGAATCTTCGACATCTCCATTCATTGCCAACCCAGATATCATAACATTCCAACAAACTGTATCTCTTTCAGGCATTTCATGAAACAAGTTCTTGGCCAAACTTAGATTCCCACATTTTGAGTACATATCAATCAGAGAAGTTCTGAGTTGAATAGTCATTGATAATCCAATTCTATTCAAGTACTTATGAATCCATACTCCAATATCCATAGCTCCTAACTGAGCACAAGCAGAAAGCAAACTAACAAAAATTCCTTCATCAGGCTTCAAACCTGTTTTTTGCATTAATCTAAACATTTCTAACCCTTCCTTGAAACAATTATTCTGTACATACCCAGAAATCATGGAACCCCAGATTCCTTTATCCTTTATTATTGATTTATCAAAGATTAAACGAGCAGAATCAACATCCCCTTGCTTTGAATAACCAGAAATCATAATAGTCCATGAAACTTCAGTTCTCAGAGGCATTTCATCAAACACATAACTTGCATTTAACATACTACCACAAGAACTATACATCAAAATCAATGTGTTCCCAACATAAACATCACAAACAAACCCTAATTTTAAACTTTGCCCATGGATTTGTTCTCCAAGTTGAATACTTTGAAGATATGAACAAGCTTTTAGCACATAAGGAAATGTATAATGATCAGGGTAATGACCAATTTGAAGTATCCAATTATATAAATCTAGGGTTTTTATCAGTTCCCCATTATGTAAAAATGCTTTAATCATAGTATTACAAATACAAATTGAGGGTTTTTCAATTCTTTCAAAGATCTTTAAAGCATAATTCAAACTACCATGAATTGTTGGGTTTGAACAAAAAGCTAAAATTCTACTAAGAGCAAAATTGTTATTCTCAAGTCCTGTAGTAATAATCTGTGTATGAGTTTGCTTGAGTTGTTTCATGTTCTTGCATTTCTCTAATAGTAGAAGACATTTACTCTTTGGCATTTGTAGTATTAAAGATCAAATTTTTTTTCAATCATTTCAGATGGAATCAACCAAAATTTAATGCTAATCAGAAAAGATTTGAACTTTGAAGTGAAGTTGATAAGGTACCCTACCTGAATTGATCAAGCATGAGTTTTTAAGTTCAGTACATCATATCTGGAAGTGGGTAATCAGTAAAACAGATAAATTCAATGCCACTGAGAGAGAGAGAGAGAGAGAGAGAGAGAGAGATTTACTGCTGAGGAAGGAGAATGGGGTGAAGCCAAAAGTGTAGTCCAAATATATAAAATTAACAAGGGTCCATCTATAGTGACCCCACTTTTTCACCCATTTTGTCTGGAGTGGCCCCCATACTCCTTAACTTCCTCTTCCTCTGCCTCCATTTTTATTTTGGATTTTTTTCTAAAATTTGCATCCAAATCCTTAAGTTTCTCAATTTCTTATTAAAATTGGGTTCTAAGAAACCATAATTTCCTTTTTATGATTTTATCTTTTAATGAAGTGTTTGAAATACTTTCGAAATAGTTAAATTTGTGAAAGTGTTTATCATCGATTTTAGATTGATTTCGAGTGATTTTAGAGTGATTTATAAGTAGTGATTGGTTTCTCAAATCTGAAAAATCCAAACGATCTTGAACTACTAGTCCAAGTCCAACAAACCAGACATCCGCTAAAACCAGTCTGGGACGAGTCGAACTGGACAATCCGAAACTATACTTACTCTCTCGAATTGAACAATGAAAGTGCCGCCTGCAAAATCTTTAGTGAAATTGAATTTTCTGGAGTCAATTATCCCAACGGAGCGTATAAAGCCCCAAAGTGGGGAGCCTACAGAGGCACCCAACTAGCACGTTTATATTGAATTGAATTTTGGGTATATTTGAATTCTCTTTCGTACATTATGAGATTAGACTTCTAATCTTCTCCAACGTTAGGTGTTTGAAAATGATATGAGATGGTGGATTCCAAGGTGACAAAATCATTCATGGTTGAAAATGATAGAATTGTTCTAAAAGGAAAATGATAGAATAAATACATATTATTTTTTCATAATTTATTGTTGTCTTAAAGTTAAATAATACATATTATTTTTTCATAGTTTATTGTTGTCTTAAAGTTAAATAATATTTCAGCTTTAAATTTTACTCTAACGTCCATAAACTCTGAGGGGAGGGAGGGAGCAGGAGTGAGGTCGACAAAGATGATAACACAGTCTATTGGTAACCTTTAAGGGTTAAACGGCGAGTCCGTCGCGTTTGAAGGGTCAAACAAAAATTAACCATTACATTTAAGAGTTAATTCCTATATGGCCCCCTACTTTGTGACCAGCTTCCTTTATGGCCCCATTTTTTTCGTAAATTCAAATATGGCCCCCTTTTTTGATGTAATTGTCCTAACTACCCTTCCTTTAAATCTTTTTTTCAAAATTAAAAATAAAAATATAATTATAATTCCACCTCATTTCCTCTCCACCACACATCTCT
>BEHA01044656.1:181871-199829 GCA_002897215.1 Eschscholzia californica subsp. californica | reverse complement strand
TTTCAAAGGAACCTCCTGAAAGAGAGAGGAAAACTAAACTAGCTAGATATTCTTCTTTGAGTAAGTTCGAAGAATCGGTAAAAGTCGGGACAAAAATGAAAGATATCGGAATCAGGAAAAAGCCTGGTTCTAGCTCAAAATTCATGAGTTCTTATTACGAGATATCAGACACCCAGTGAGGGAGAAAATTTATGTCAAATTGGAGATTTGAATCGAAGATTGAGATCAGTAGAAGGTTATGTTCCTGAAACTGAGATTTTTTTTACATGATATAGAAGAAGGGGTGAAGGAATGGGTTTTGTCAATTCATAGTGAGAAATTAACTATTTGTTATGGATTAATCTCAACTGAGCCTGGAACCACAATAAGAGTTGCTAAAAATCTTAGGGTTTGTAGTGATTGTCATTCCATGATCAAACTATCTGCAAAGATAACAAAAAGGAAATTGTTGTGAAATGTCGAAATTGTTTTCATCTCCCGACTTATTAAAAGAAAACGAATAAGGAACAGATTGAGAAGCTCTCTCTATTCATGGTCTCAGCTTCTTCATCTCTCTCTCTTTCTACTCTGATTACTTGATACTACTCTGGAGTAGAGATAAAGGGATAAGTGTAGAGAGAGAGAAAAGGAGAGAGAGATTTTGTCACTTTTTTTTAGTTAGTTTTATATTTCTCTCACTAGTCTTAAACCAAATAAGGTGTAAGCTTGAATAACCAGTTTGAACTATAAGAGCCAAATGGGGAAGATGAAGGTGGAAGGTCTAAACTTCAATATCGAGTATTTAAGGTTAAAATGGAATTTTTTTTAAATATAACTTTAGAAACGGAATATTCCCAAATGATTCCGTCAAAAGGGAGTCCAAAGTGCAACTCTGGAAAAATGAGTCCAAACAGCAAGTCAATTATACGAAAGGGGGTCCAAACAGCAAATCTCCCGCTCATAAATAACTAGTTAGACCCTTAAGGATCAAACCAAGAGAAATTTTATTAACCATTCTACAATTAAACAAAGAGAAACCCATCACTATAATAATATCAGAAGCCTCTGTTTTGAATATATATATAATAGTATGTATACATACAATACCAATATATGTATATACACAGAAGCGAAGATATCTTTAAGATATCTTCTCATCATACTATTGAAGGGAATTATACCCTTATACTAGTGTTTATAGCGGATAACGACATCTAATGTCTAACACTAGTATCCCCAAGATCATCATGCAAAACTAGTAATTAACCAATAAGAAGATAGTAGATTACCTTAATCGTTATTTCCCTCTAACTAGTTGTATAGATTAAAGAAGACCAAGAGCTTCAAACGTAGCTCCTCTACTTGGGACACCGAATAGTGTATTTAATCACCCTCCTTGAAAGCTCGCTAGCACTCCAATGGTGGTTTGATAATAAGAAGACCTTCTTCTTGCTTGACTAGAAGATAGCTTGGGAATTAGCTCACTTTCTCCTCTCTACTTGATGTGGTAGAGTAAGAAAGCTTAGAGAGAAATTTCACACCTTATTCTCTGCCCTAAGAGTGTTTATATAGAACCCTAATAAGAATCCACCTCCTTTTAGGTTTCCTAAAACACCCTTTAGAATAAGATTTAGGGAAATAGTCGAAAATAGCAACTAGTTGATATTTTCTCAATTCCCTATGGAGATGACGTCCAAACCTAGCCAAAATTGGCAGATTTAATTTTCATAACATAAGGAAACGTCCCTCCAAAAATCAGCCCAATCCGAGCCCTAAAAGTGCCCGAATCGGCCTAGACCCAAAACCCTTATTTCGGGCCTTTTTGCTATCTTTTGCCCAAATTCTATTTAGGCCTGTGAGATATGTTTATGGGACATTCCCAATGTTATATCACACTCCCACTAGTCATATCATCCGATTAAATACCCATTCTTATGAGTAACCCGATGTAGGATCCGACCGAAGTTTGCCGCGAATTACTTCGTAATTCGACGATCGTAGTTGGTTTCTAGCTAAACGCTACGACCCTTAAATCAATCGGACTTGATGATCTTCTTCATCAATTGTCCTAGCCGACATATTGCTCGCATTGTCATCTTGGTCGAAGGACATCTCCTTCAACTCCTTCAGACTCCCACTTGGACTTAGAACAAGTGCAATGCCTCGATTCCCGTGTCAATTTAGTATCTCATCTGATACGTCACGTCATTCAGACTTTCTTGATATCCGAGTACAACTGTAAAATACAAACGATTAATTCCTAATCCGTTTGAGCGTGGCCACGCATTTTCAGTTGCTACTCATCAAGTGGCCTTGAGACACTTTGTACCTAATGTGATTAGGTTGACACAATCCATTCTTGCGCTCCCACTTAACTTCATGTCTATCCTGTCCTTCCCAGTATCCGTCTTTATAACCTCCTTTTACGGCGCGGCATTTGACGGAACCAAAGTCGGAGATTTCTTTCATAAGATGAGTGGAGCACTCATGTTTTGAGGAATCTCTCCAATTGTCTTTATGAGAAGTATTGACGTTCATCACGAGTGATGTACTTACCATTTGAGGGTTATCCAGTGTATAAACCTTTTACATACCCACGTAGTCGAATAGAATATACTATTCCTATAGCCCATGAAACTGCGCTATCCCATCGACTCCCGTGCTAGTCTTCGTGAGTCATTGTTGTCCATGCAATGACCTGGACCAGGAATTTGATAATAAATATTCCAAGTTCACTTAATAGGGTTTCATTCATCAGATCACGTATCTGACAAACCTATTTAGACGACTTGTGAAATAACTCTATTATTTCTGATAACGAGAGTTGTAAATCTGAGCCTCTTCCGTAAAACTCTTTTTACCCACTCAGTTTTACTTGTCGAGGTTTAAAATTATACCTCATGCCTTAGACTCGTGTATGACTCTCATACTTTGTCTTAGGTGACAGTTTAGTTTGACTACGGATGTAATCCGTTTAAACATTGCTAATTATCAATTAATTTGAAGACCGTTATCTTCAACCTTGATAATTTCTAATAATTTTACTAGAGTTAAGGCTTTTAATTCTTTATATAGTATTTGCAACAGTTCCCGGCTTAAAACACTTTTAGCCTACTTTCCTTCCATGTCTGGAAGTTTGCTACGATGACATGTTCAACTTTTGTACTACTTCATCCTTTAGCCTTCTAGGATGTTTCTAAGTAGTGTTTCGGTTTTCAAATCCGAATTTGGATATTCAAATGCTAATCATATCCAATATGATTGACTTTATGTATTCGAACATAAATCTCTCTCTCATGCTTGTTTGCTACATCGGTGTATTTTTCAAACTCCGATTTAACAACGCTCTTAGTCATGAGTTTTGGGTCGAAATTCTTTTAGACATTCCGAGTCTTAGATTTTCTGTTTCGGATCTCAAGCATCTCAGCGTACTGAGTCTCTCCAATCCTATCATCCTTTTGATCTATGCTTATAGATCTTCAGATGCCCAAAATGGCATTTCATCCTTGTGTGTGGTCCTTTTATTGAGTCAGTGTGTTCACAGTTACACAACATCTTATGTCGTGCTCAATCTTTTGTATGTACTCAGCATACGGACCCGGGAGGTTTGTTTCTCCCACTTACCTTCTTGAAACTCGTGATTCAAGATTTTCTTCATTCCTCAGGAATCAAACTTCTTTGATTGCCTTTTTGAATCGAAGATTCTAACTCTTGCGTGTTTTTAATCCGTCGATAGAGTTCTGAAGCATGCCTATGGACATAACTTGATTGGAAGAATCTTATTCTTCTTGTCTAGTTTCGGGAAACATGAATGTTTCCATCCTTCTCAGTTTTCTACTTTGGAAAACCAATTTAGGTCTCCTGTTGACTTAAATTATCAAGCTTCATGTCTTGACGAGATATGGATTCCACGATGATTTTGGCTTCTAGACAAAATCTAGAGTCAGTTTCCGTTTCTGCGCAGGTCTTTTATCTCTTCAGAAATAACCTTTATTTTCTGAGTCTTTAAGATTTTATTTTGACCTTTCAGGGCTTTTGAACAACAATTTGGAATTTTCTCAACTACTTTGAGATATTCCTTTAGAGACACTTTCACTCGCTTTGAGAGTTCTCCTGCGAATGACAAGATCATATCTTTAACCTTTCCTTTTCCGAGGAGCCGCAGTTTGTTGCTCTTGGTCGAATTTAATCGTCTTGTACAAGTTTCATGATTGTTCTTCATGACCCTCCATGATTTTTCTCATGATCGAATTAAATCGACTTGTACTTTTCTCCCACTTATTCTTGTAATAATTAGTGATTTTCTCCCAGACTACTAGGTGTGCTAATTACTAGAAGAATACTAACATGAGCAACAAACAATTTGTTCTCTTGATTGATTGTGGAAGAAGACCAAATTTCTATCAATACGAAATTGCGTCAGATATTAGCTAGTTTTGTAACGCTTTTACAAGCTTAGCTGTTAGACGGACTTTGGTAAGTGTGAAAACAATCGTTTCTTAAATATATCCCAAAATATTCGGAAGACTGCTTGAACCCATCATTGATCGAATCATGCATAGCAGTGTTCGATTACTCCCACTGAATCCATCATCCCTCAGATGTGTTCTATGGAGCGAGTTGGGAAACGGTTTCTCAACTCCTTTGATGGTTATCAAGTGTTTGACTCAAGTTTTCACTATCTTGTCAAAGTGATTCTTTACTTCCGGTGTACTTCAGTTGAACCTTTCAAACATTCCGACTGATACTTTATGATTTGTACGTTTCCATACTTCATGAAGTTTGTCGGAGTACGTATTGAAGTATCTCTCGTTAGCTTTTGCAAGTAAACTTATAGGTCTGCATAATACCGTATGAGTCCTAATAGGTTACCAGTCTTATGCCCTTTTGATAGGGTGACTTTGTCAATTAGTCCTCAAGACCTAATCGACAATGCTGAAGTTGATGAGTTTGAATCTCTTGTTATCAGCCATTATCAATGTTAACCTTTAGTTAATTTACCACTGGTTTAAAACATCAGATGTTTCTAGAAGAACAAAATAATTATTATTAATTCTAAGCTAGATCAGTTTCTAAAAGAAGACTTTGATCCCTTTCAGCATCCCTAGCATTACTGCTTCTGCTCCCTCTTGGATCTTTACTTCTTTTAGTCAAGTATGTGATTTCCTTGAGCTTTACCGAGCCGCAGATCCGGTTTAAAATACCTGATGAAGGAATTTTACGATACTTGTTTTTAACTTTGTTAACAAGGATACGGAACCGGAATTCATAATTCCATTCCCTTTGTCCTCCAGGTGCTAAAGGTAGTTTCCTTTTAAATGGTCTAACCATTATTTGGAAACATTTACAGTAACGAGGAATACTCTTGATCATGTACTCGGCAACTGCTTTTCTTTGATCAAATGTTTGTCTCACTTGACTGACCCTTTGCCCTTTTGAATCTCAAGAACTCTTTCTTAGATTCCTTCCATCGAATCTCAAGAACTGATTCTTAGATTCGATGTTCCCGTGTGTTTTCTCAATTGTTCATAACAATCTGAGTGACTCATCTAAGGTCTTTTCTATCTAGGTTCAATCGATATTGAATTGAGTGATAGATGAATTCTGTTGTCTTCCATTAGGATGACTTTCAGATTGCCATGGAGGTCTCGTGCCTCTCCATTTATGGCTTCTGTAGGAACTATTTCCTCAGTTTGTCTCAATGGTCGTGCTAGCATCCATTACTTTTCCAAAGAGAATGTTATATGATTGCTTGCAAATGGATTTTGACCTTATCTGGTATGAGTCAACATTGGGACTGGGTATTCTAGACACTTTCCTTTTTGAATCTGAGAACTATTCTCAGATTTATTCTTCCATTCTAGGAAGTTGATCAGCACCCCCTTTAGGTGTGATTCAATGTCGAAACCGTTTTCATGTGTCATCTTAAAACTACATAAAGAAATGGCAAAGTTTTAAAACTCGTTATCGTTTTTTGCGAGCTTCATTTCGACGCTTATGTGAACGAAGTGGCGAAGCTAGAAACTTTTCTTTGTCGGGGCACAGTTAAACAGTAAAAAAAACGAATTGCGAGCTTCATTACTAACCTCTATCAAAATTAGTTATAAGTCTAAATTACAAAAAGAATTCATATGTGGTTCAAACCAATG
Source organism: Eschscholzia californica subsp. californica (assembly GCA_002897215.1). Taxonomy (NCBI): domain Eukaryota; kingdom Viridiplantae; phylum Streptophyta; class Magnoliopsida; order Ranunculales; family Papaveraceae; genus Eschscholzia; species Eschscholzia californica. Next base: position 193,701 of record BEHA01044656.1, on the reverse strand, counting down.
ACTTCTATATATCATAGCAACACTATTAGTCTATCAACTAATCAGGCTACAACTAACCGTGACTTATTTTGACTAAAATCTAAATATAAATAAATAACATTTTCAATTAAATTAAATAATGTTATAAAATATACATAAAAACGAAGAATTAATAGGACATAAGGGTAATACGGGAGGGCAAATAACTCTATCGAAAGTTGGATGAGTTTACAAAGAAATAGGAACAAAAAAAATTTGATAAAAAAAATAAGAGTTAAAAAGAAGATTTGATGTATCAATTAGATAACTACAGATATAGTAGGGGCAAAAATAAATTGGAAAGTTTAGAAAAGCCCTTTATAAGTATTAATGGTGCCTCCCTCAAGATAAACATGAGAGAAAGTTTGTAAAGGAAGGAGGCGAAAATCTGAAAAAAAATATAAGGAGGTGGGATTCGAACCTATGGCTTGCCGGGTGCACAACTAGTGTCGGAACCACTAAGCCATCTACATCTTTGTGACATAATAAAGCAATCAATTCTATTTCACTTAAACTCGGTCCTGAAATTCTCATACCTGCAAAGGCTTTTGGCGCGGAGCCGTGGGGGCATGCGTCCCCATGGGCCCCTACGTGGCTTTGCCCCTGTGTGTACGGTTACGGGGTTATGGTTTAGTCGACAATCTACATGTGAAAGTTGAAGAACAAGTTGGTATATTCTTATACACAGTTGGACACGATCAACATAATCGCAGTTCAGTTCTTCAATTCATTCGATCGGGTGAAACAGTGAGTAGGTATTTTCACATTGTGTTGTCAGCAGTACTTAGGCTTTACAAAGATGTGGTTAGACCAACGACTAGTGCTAACTTTCCAATGGATGGAAGCCGTCGACAAGCTTGGCATGAGTATTTCAAAGTTAGTATAAATTCGAGAATGTTTCGTTCTTTTGCTACTTAATTATATAAGTGCATTAGTTAACCACATCATGTGTATTATACAGGACGCTGTCGGTGCAATTGATGGTACACTAATCAGAGCAACTGTTCCTATCAAAGACCAACCTAGATATCGTAATAAAAAAGCTTACATTTCCCAGAATGTTCATGTAGCATGTGGGTTTGATATGAAATTTCATTACGTACTTGCCGGGTAGGAAGGGTCTGCTCATGACGGTCGTCTTTTGAGATGTGCAATATCTCGTTCTGGACGCAAATTAACAATTACAATTGCTATGTGATTTTAAAATATTATATCAAATAAAAAAATTAGTTAGGTACAAATTTGTTATTCGAGTGGAATTATAATAAATTATGTTATGTAGGTAAATATTATCTTGCTGATGTTGGATTTCTAATGGTGCCTGGGTTTCTCACACCATATCGTGGCACACGATATCATCTGCAAGATCATGTTGGTCGTCGACCTCAAAATCCTAAAGAACTATATAATTATCGTCATTCATCTTTACGTAATGTCGTCGAAAGGACTATAGGATTGTTAAAGAAAAGATTTGCATATTTGAGAAATGCACCATTCCACGATATTGATACACAAGCTAAGATTGTGATCGCATGTTGTGCTTTGCATAACTTCTTACGAGATGGAGATCCTGATGATATAAGTAGTGACGAAAATAATGAGAGCGACGACGATGAAGTGGGCGAACTTGAGGATGTAGAGCAACTCGTGCAAGATGAAGAAATTAATATTGTCCCGTCATAAGTTTGGACAGCAAATGGGGATATAATAGCAGAGGAAATGTGGACTAATTTTCGAATTTATAATTATATTAATTTTTCATTCATGTTTCATTATATTATTGAATATTTTTTCTCACATTTAAAAATATTTATCATATTTTTTCGAATTTATAATTATAGTTTTAAATTATCAAAATAGATGACATTGTGATTCTTTATGTGTTGATAAAGATGGTCGTTGAGTCTGGTCCCGCCAATTTAAACAAAAAGTGTAAGAAGCCTACTGCGACGTGGAGCACTATAATGGACGATATTCTGGTAAATACGCTTTATGATTACATTTTGACTGAAAAAAAATGGAAATCAACAAGTAATCGATAAAATATATAAGAAGACGGGAATCCATATTACTGTTGATAATATCAAAACTCGTATACAAACATTCAGAATCCACTATACTACTGCGAAACATGCAATCGACCCTAGCGGGTTTGTCTTTAACTTTGTAACTTTTCGCATCGAGGCGGATTACGATGCATGGAGAGATTACGTGGAGGTACGTTTTCAATTTATACTGTCTTCAAAAATTTACAGATAAAGTTGACTTTGTTCTTCACATTGTTTATTGTCAGGCATCCCCTAATGCAAAAAATTTGCGTACGAAGAGTTTTCCGTATCAGGAAAAATTAGGAGTCATCGTTGGGACAAAACAAACCACTAGCAATAGACAAGTGGAGGCTGATGATATTTCTTACGAACTACCTGGTTAGTCAACCATTAAAAATTATCAATTCTAAATTTTTTAATCATTTTCATAACACACTTATCTTATTTTTGTTATAGGTGAAAATGTTAATATTACGTCCATCAATCTGGATGAAGATGATGGTATATGGTCTCCAACTTCCATCAATCGAGATCAATTCATAGCGCCAAAACGAAGACGACGGTCAGAATTTGATGAAACGTCTATTTTACTTGCGCAAGCTGCAAACAAACTTGCCGAAGCAATTCAACCTCCTTCAGTTCGTGGTGTGGAAGATGCGTTGATGGCCATTCCAAACTTAAGCGAGTAAGAGGTTGAAGATGTTATGTATATGTTCGGAGAGAAACCGAACTTACACGTATATTCCTTGACTTTCCTGAATCAAGAAGAGTATCATGGTTAAGGAGAAAGTTAACCAGCGGTTAATTAAGGGTCAAGTAGTTGCACTTTTTCGCGAATTGATAAACTTTAGTATGACTCAACTTAGCATTAGTAATTTAGGAGATTGCGTTTATTTTAATAATTTTTAGATACTTATTAGCATATTAGTTTGACTCGCTTTGGTAGTTACTATACATTTTGAAAGTATACTTTTATGGATAATATGGTTTATTTTGATGTTTAACAAAATATTTTCCTTGGTTAACCAAATATAGGAAAAAGTAATGAAGTAGAAAAAATATTTTTTCCCCTAACAAACCAAACAGTGAAAAATTAAGAAATGTAAAATTAAAGATTTTTCTCTTTATGAACCAAACAATAGAAAATATGAAAAATGTTTACGCAAAAAAAAATTCTTGGGGAAAAAATTTCTCGGAATAATTTTTTTCTCTATTTTTTTCCTTACCCCAAATTGCTATCAAATACACTCTTAGAGTTTGATTGTTGCATTGGAGATGCTCTTAGGACTACCCCTTCACTGGATTAGACAAGAGAGATAGAGGAGTTGAGAGAAAGAGAGAGAGAGAGAGAAGTGGAAAAAAGAAGGAAAAAAATGATGATGGCAGAAGGAGATGGAGCTGGTGATGGTGTCGGAGTTCGTAGTTGTAGTGGGAAGGGAAGAAGAAGATTGAAAATATGTTAAGGGTAATGGGCAAAACGCCTCGTGTTCCAAGTCAGAGTTTGTCGTGACAGTTTATATTAAAAACTCAATCCAAGTCTCGCTCAAACAAGTCTCAAGTATAAACCCGAGCCAAAATTATCATCACGAGTACAAATAAAAACAAACCCAACTGAACAAAAAAAAATTAAATATAATTTAAAATTTTAAAAAAATATAGCATCATTGGAAATGCTTAGAAATGTGCATCCCCAAAATAATTTTGATAAAGTAGAAATCACATATCAAATATATCAAAATTAAAGGGGTTAATTCCGTTTTGGCCCCCAATTTGTGACCAACTCACCAAGGCGCCCATAAGTGTCAGGGAGTTCAAGTTGGCCCCCAAGAGTACTTTTTGGGCAGTTATTACATCAGCAAGCTCTGACATAATATTTTGTATTCCTAATCTACCCCTAAACTAATACACTTCCTGATGAGTTTCAACTTCTTGAGAACTCGATCACACAATTGCTCGCCCTCGGAAGCCTTAGCAACTCCTCCATAACTTTCAATTTGGTCTTCAGTTTCTCAGATAGAGAAGAGCTAGGTGAAATTATAATCTTCTGCAGAACTTTGGAATTCTTCAAAATTAGGGTTACCAACTTCATCTCCCTACATGCCCCTGTAAATTCCTTCAACTCGACCGACTTCAGGTTTACAAACAAAAACTTATTATTGAGATCTAGCCAAACACCGCTTGGTACGTACAGGTGCCGGTATACACAGAAGCCCTGAAATTTATTTAGAACCAAAACAAAAGATTTAGACAACTAACATAAGTAATATAACAAAATTTTCAAAAAAGCAAATACTTTCCTGATCGAAGACAAGAGACTGTAGGTATGGTGCCTTTTTGAGAATGGCAAACAATGCTTTATCAGCCCAATGATCAATTGCGGTGGTCACATTCAAATGGACCAAACTGTGAAATGTAGAGAGTTTGTCGTGACGAGTTGGCAAAGAGAGAGCCTGATCACATGGTAACACAAAATACATCAGTTCCAAGAAGGAAAGGTATAAAAATATATTCTACTGTCAGAAAATCTATGAATGCTTCAAGTCTCGCTACACCCAAAATCTAATGCTCTGAATATTGTAGTCAGCTTTCGGCCTCGAGGCATACACATCTGGAGGCCTTAAAAAGCCAAATGCATCTTATCTGGCAGGCCGCTGAGGCGTACAACTCGCATGGTACGCCTCGACGTGTAGGAGGCATACAGCTCACAGATTGGGATACAATTGAGAGAAAATAAGAAGCATGTACCTCGTATGGTACACATCAAGGCATACACCTCACAGATTGTGATACTATTGTGAGAAATGAAATTATGGGGTACATTTATAATATTTTTTTCTTTTAAGTTTTAAAATGAAGACAAATATAACAAAGAAAAGCTTAAAAGACTAAAAAGGAGACAGTGTGGCAACTAAGTTCTTCTAAAATCTATCGTTTTTGCTTTCAAGTGTTTGTGTTTAATTTTTAAATGAGATGGAGTTTATGTGCCATTAAACACAGATGATTTTTTTGTTTGTGAAACACTCCTTATATTATTGTAACAAAGTTAAATATGTATGTTTTCTATCTATATAATGTGGTATTCTTTCTCTTCAAAATCAAATGTACGCCCTGTACGCATAGAGACATATGCCTCGAGGCGACACCTCGCTTTTTTTCTTTTGTTCGTTGAAAACGATAATTTAAAACATTGGCTCCTTTTCTTCCCCGCTATCCCTTTCTTTCGTACATTACCTAGTGCTAAATGCTTCCTCAGGTGTCATGGTTTTTAATACAAGCCTTCCTGAGTTCTAGTAAACTAAACCCTAGTCTATATGTCGTGCTTGTTTTTTTATTGTCTGAATCTAAATCACTTGAGTCTAATTTGCATAGATCTGATTCGACTGAGTATAAGTGTTTCCAGTCAGGGCGCAGGTTATTTCAGAAATTGATCTCTAAATTAAGGCTTACTTCATGTCTGAATCAAATGGACACATTTAGATGAGTAAGATAAAACAAACAAACATTTTATTTGACTCGAGCCAATTTAAATCTCAAGTCAGATTTTACATCTATGTTTGAAGAAAAACAAAACACCACATGACAACGTTACATGGCAAGCGAAAAGGGAAATCAAGAAGCATAAACCATAGATAAGTAATTCAGTACTTACAGTACCACAGGCACAGAGGCACAGAACGGGTACAAGTACAAAGCGAAATGTGTTCAATACTAATTTAAGGAATACTTAGAGCTTTTACTAGCGGATAATCCAAACTAAGAAACCCTCATTTATTATTGTAGAAGGTACCCTCACGGGAAGTAAGAAAATAATAAAATGGTAATTATGTCCTTAAACTCAAAATATCATGTAATTATCATGAAAACATAAACTATATTCTTCAGACTACATGGTAATAGTCAGAAATGCAGGAAAATTGCAAGAATTCATACCTTTAGAGTTCCCCCAGACCCAGAAATAGTTAAATGTTTAACATGAGAAAGACTCCCAACAAGTTCATTTGCATTTGTACCAGCATGCATTTCTCCTTGACTTCCAATTGCAGGGGTATTGAGAAAGTCAACTTCAGCAGTAACAAGTGATGTAAAGGTAGATAGGAAGTACCCCTTTGCAATATTACCCTGGTAGATGAGAGATACTAGATTTGGTGCATCCAAATGGACCTCACAATTTTGTAAACCATTTATATTTACTACATTGGGTTCATTAATTGACAATTTCTCAAGTGCATGTGCTCTGATACATAAATTCATATCCATCCAACTACAGGAATTTAAAGTCAACCTTTTGAGGACCGGGCAATTGGAAAATAGTTGTTTTGTCAAGTAAGGACTCGTAAATCTCAAGCCTGTTAAAACAAGGTTCTCAAGTCTTGTAAAAGAGATGAGTTGAGGAAGACGTAAAGGAGAGTTTGTTGTTAGCCTTAGATCCACCAGTGATTCACATGTAAAAAGAGAGAGGGGAACATAAAAGGGTTCATTTACTTTGATACTGAGAGCAAGCTCTTCTACTTTATACTTTATTACGGTAGAGATCCACGCATTGATTCGAGATGCATCACAAAGTTCATCACATTCGAGAGTGAAACCCCGTATATTAAACTCACCACGAGATAGCAACATTCTGTCCATAAAATTCATGAATAGCTTGGTCTCTAAATGAATGTCTTTGATAGTTGAAGATCTCCATGTTTGAAAGTTAAGATTTGGAATTGAGTTCCAAATGTATCTCCATCTTTTAGATAAAATGCTAGTACGAGCGGCGAACTTTATTGCAAGGAAAGAGAGAATATGGTGAATAAGGTAATTGGGTAATTTGTTGGTCGTATCCTCTTCTTCATCTATCCCTTCTCCAACTAGTAGCTTCTGAATTTTAGCCATGATCTTCAAAAAGCATAAGACTTATTTTTTAGAATAGCTCATGAGGATGTAACACATGAATGCTGGATGCGCTATATATCGAAATCAGACAAACAGGTAAGACCCAATCAAGAAAATAACCGATTGTAATGGGTTGTATCTCCAGTCTGATCTAGAGCCTGGAATAAGTATGCAGACAGATGGCATATAGAAGAATTATATGATACTTCAATTGTCCGCCTATTTTCTCATGCGCATTGGGATGTCTAAGACGCATTTCTAATAAACTTGTTATATCTTTAATGCTAAAGTGACCTTTTTTACCCACTTATATCATCTAAAAGAATTGGAGAACGTCAAGTTTGGTTTCCTTCTTCAAGGATACAATATAAACAAAACCGAACTTCACAGTATTTCACTTCATTTATCTATGTTTGTTTTTTTGCTTAAAAACACGAGTACTATACCTTTCCAAAATCTAGGTGAGTTTTCTTTTTGTTTTCATTCTTTATTGAGTTCAAGTTGAACAACTACACTATGCAGCCTGGCAAGGCCGAGTAACTCGTGACTTGCCGACCCGACCCTCGACCAAACCCCAAGTCTAGGGTTTCGGTGAGGGACTCGTTAGACTTATTCTTACTCGGCTGGACTTGGCCGTGCGAGTAGAAACTCATTATAAGCAGCTCAGCCTGACTCGGCCGAATTACTCATACTCGACTTTTGGCCGATCCCAAGCCGAGTCCGGGTATGATATACATTAGCAGCTAGAAGATACAACAATATAAGGTTGTAAACGAGGTTGGGGTTTAGGGTTTAGACAACCTATAAAAGTTATCATCTTTAGAGATGTGATGATAAAAATAAATCTTCCAAAGCTGGGTAATTAACAACTTTTTGTGACTATATAATATTACAAATTCATTATTCAGGGTATGAAAGAACAAGTAAATAAAGATAAAATCTTCTCATAAATCCCATTTCAGATGGATAAACAGAAATACATAAACTCAATTTAGTAACTGAAGAGAAGTAATTTCAAGAAAAAGTAGAAATTTGAATTGGGTTTAGATAAATTATACCTCTAATCAGATTTCTGAAGAACTTCGAAGCGCAACGTCTGGAGGGGTAAAGTAAATAAGTTGACGATGGAGAACAATGACTTGAACTGGAAAGGCGAGAGACTCTGGTGTGAAGGGATTTTTCGAAGGGTTTAAGGGAGAGAGAAGAAGATGGCGATGAGTTGGTCTGTTGGTGTGTTTCCCCTCTTTAATGGAATGGAAATTGGGAGAAAGCTATAAAGGGCCCCACTTATTTTTTGCTTTAGGGCCTCGGCTTGATTTTTTTTTTTTTTGTTTTTTTTTTTTTTAAGAAAGCGACCCCCATAGTCATTACAATCACATTTGATACATAAAAGATGTGATAAGCACGAGCTGCCGAATTAAACTTTGAAATAAACGGGACTTTGTCTATAGTATCGGGCTGGTACGAGTTTGACACCATTCAGATTTTCAAAAATGAGAAACCGAATAATACTTATAAGTTATTTTCAAACCATTCAATATACATCCAAAACCGGTGATAACTACTTTTCAAAGATTTAACCTCTTTAAAAACTTATCAAACATTAGACTAAAATATAAAAATTATTTTTCAAATGACCCCATAGTTTACGATTGTGAGGGTAAGAAATCGCGGGTCAAGAAGTCAGCTGGACCGGGTGGTTGACCGGAAGTCGAACCTCCACCTGTTAATAATTTTGCGAGCACCGACGACGTCTTTGAGCTTAACCTGTGACAAAAGAGACAATAACACACGTGACCGTGAGATCTTAGGGGACACCGGGATGGTGCCGGCCTAAGGGACTCCGACGGTCAAGTCAGTAAGCTTGCAAGAGAAATAATATGTACGAGGATATTAACCTTGGAATGTTACCGTTGGTTGGTTTGTGGTCGGAGTCTAGGCACGACTCGTAGAGTGGCCGGAGCTCGCTCTCTACGGATTAACTGACTTGTTGGAGAGAGATTGTGAGGTCTGACCTCGACTTAGGCAACCCTCGTAGATGTGGCAAAGTAAGGAAGGCCTGACCTCTCGAAGAGATAAAGTCACTTGCCTATGCTTTGATCGTTAGGAGAGAGAAAAGTGGGTCGTCCTCTCTGGATGAGTGCTCTTCAAGACAGAGAAATAAGTTGTCCTCCCTTGATGAATGGTTGTCAGGAGAGATAAAGATAGGTCGTCTTCCTTTGAATGTAGGTCGACCTCCTTTGATGTGTAGTCGTAGGAGAGATAAAGATAGGCCGTCCTCCTTTGAATGTATGTCGACCTTCTTTATTAAGCGGTCGCCAAGAGAGAGAAATATGTGTCAAGATCAGTCGTATATGGTTCAATGGATGTTTGATTAGTCGATCACAAAGAAAGAATAGGACGATAGCAAGAGTGGGAGTGTCGTAGACAACCGATTGGTCCCTCTGTATGTGAGAGAAAGTGATGATGAGCGATGATCGATGATCGAGTGTATTGGTCGGGAATTTGATGATGAGTATTTTTGTCTGAGATCGGATCCCTTATATCATTCTTGGTTCCGTCCTTTTATAGTGTCTTGGGTCGACTGTTACCCGGTGATGAGTTGTCATCTTTATTGGTGGTAACGCATGGGTTGTCAGCATTAATATTGATTTCGTAACCCCTTAACGGATATATCCGGGGTACGGTCATCTTAAATGACTGTAACGTCTCTCCAACAGATATATGGGAGGAGGTCTGTCGAGGATTTGAGGGCGGACCTCTTTATCCAGGGCTGGATGTGCTGTCGTACTTGGACCTGTTGAGAAGGCGAGGACACACCTCTTCTTCCAGGGCTGGAAGTGCTTACGTATTTCGACCAGGTGAGGAGGTGAGGGCGGACCTCTTCCTCCGGGGCTGGAAGTGCTCCTTTACTTTGGCGTTGCTTCGGGGTATCCGAAGATGAAAGGGTTGGGCCCATTAGCCATTAATTTATGGGCTTCGTCACGGAGTAAGTCCATTAATCGTGAATTCCTATACAGTGCCGTATAGATTACATAACTTAATCCTTAATAGGAATTAAAAAAATGAAATAAGTCGGGCTTTCCCTAGCCTGGACCCGAGATAAAACCTCGAATAGCCGGTCGGCCAAAAGGAATCCCATTCCATGGGATTTCTTTTGGCTTGGGTGAAAGTCTCATGGGATGGGACTCTCCTGGCCAGCTATAAGTCGTCATCTGGAATCTCTAGCCAGAAGTAAATTCTGATTAAATCTTACCTAGTACTTTCAATAACGTCCAATTTGGCGTCTTTTAGGAAATTATAATTGGATTACACGATTAGACTTTGGGAAGTCTTAACAAAGGGCAAGATTAAATCAGAAAATGTGTGAAAATTCTATCTCTCTAGCTACTCTTGCAGAAGATAGAATGGAAACTGTAATACTAATAAAGCCATCTAGTCAGTTCAGAAGGACTTCTGATCTTCAAGATAAAGTATCATCGTTATAGAGGAATCGAAAGGGTCTTGCGTTTCAGGAGACTTAAATTTGCAAAGAAATTTTTTTTCGGAAAAGAGCTTGCAAAAGGATTTGATTTTGAAAAGTTTAATATTGGCTTTCAAATTAATTTTGAAAAGGGTTTCAAGAAATATAATTGAAAAAGAGAAACTTTATTTTCACGATCCACATGTCTTGGACATGATTCGATATGTATCAAACTCAGTCTGAGACGTCTTGAACTCCAGTCCGAGTGTAGCTTGAAGTCTGGTCGAGACTCGTAGGAGATGTGTCTCGGGCTTAGTCCGAGAACGTCTTTGATAGTGCCCCACACACTTCTTGAGCCATAATTCGAGAAGGTCTCATACCTCTATAGGTTAAGGGGCATTGTCCCTCAGTTCTTACCAACCTCCAGTGTGTAATCAACATCTTCCAAAACAATGCTCGTGGCTTAGCCTAAATGGGAGTTCTTTCTCTTTTTTCTCCTGTTCCAGTTCTATGTTTTAAAAATTGACCCAGGCTAACCGAAGGCGCAAAAATTGGTTTACGGAATAGTAACATGGAAAATCCAAGTAACCTAGTTTTTTGAAAAATAGAATTCTTAAGAATGAAATGCTCTCAACATTTTCTACATAATTTAAAGTAATTAATAGAAAACACATTAAATTAATTTTTACTTTTTGAAAAGTTTAAAACAAAAATAAATCATGTTAAAGTTTTTTTCTATTTACCTCATCTATAAATTAAAAATCATTTAAAATTAATTAAATGTCTAAAGTTGAATATTACTGTGAACCCCACTGTACTTAGTAACATATGAAAATTTAGCAAACTTTAATTCAATTTTAAACATGACTCCACTCTCAGTTTTATCTGAGTAAGGAAATAAACAACTTCTACTAATTAGTTGAAGATAATGTCCTTCTCCTCTTCAACCAAATCTTCTTCTTACCACTATTCCCATTCTCAATCATCTCTCCTTCGACGTATAATGGATTTCTAAACCCTTTCGAACTCGACCCGTTACCCGGTGAACTTTCCCAGTACTTTTCTTCAAATATTCCATTACTACTTGAAGGTCCAACTTCAGTTTCTACCTTCTTTCCCTTGTCTTCATCTTCCTTATCTTCGTAGAAATCCGTTGTTTCTTTATTACTACAATTACTTCTCTCGCTACTAGTAGGACTATTATTTCTTTCACTTGACGAAGTTTCGCTTAATGTATGAAATATAGTTACACTCTCTGTCTTCCTTCCTTGAAATGAGTAGCTTTTCGACTTGTCTTTATATAATGGAAGTAAAGATTTCGACATTGAATTACTTCTGTCCTTACCTAAACTATAAGTTGTAGAAAGTTTCCTCTCAATTCCTTCCCTTTCCTTTACTAAGTCTCCGATTTTCTCCAGTACTT
>BEHA01044656.1:145499-179238 GCA_002897215.1 Eschscholzia californica subsp. californica | reverse complement strand
TCCCATCGTCTCCAATAAGTGGTTTTGAAAGTCTATAAGCTGTCCGTTTAAAGGGCTCTTGAGCTGAAACAAGAAGAAAATTTTCACTTTAAATGACCACAAAAGAAACTAAAGATACTCTTAGGTATGTGGTCATACAACTCAAAACCAATTGGGAACGATTGAAGAGGACCTATACATTATATTCTTCGTTACTGATATAACCTATCTCCCATGATGGATGACTACTCACACTCGTGGGCCTAACTCTGATACCATATTAAGTTTGTGGTCATTCAACTTTAAAAAATTGACAATGAGTGGAGATGTAATTTATGTTATATTTTGGATCACTACATCCCCTGTCTTCTCCCATGTGGGACTATTCTCACAGATAAGAACATAAAGTACCGAAAAAGTGCCTCCAAAATAAGTAGGCCAAATAAAAAGCACCAATTGGATAACAAAGGAATTAAACCCACACTAATCTCCAATACATCACTCACAACTTTCTTCAAACATCTAGTCTACAGAAACAAATGCTACTTACGCAATTATTTCGAAGACATTATAATCTCAAACAGAAAAAACAAAAAAACTTTTTCTTTTATAAGATCAAGTTCTTCCCCTTTCTCGTGATTCCGGCAAACAAACGCATCATAAGACCCTACCCATTCATCATCAATATCTCATGATCCCACAAACAGGAGATAAAACACATAAATTTTCAAATTAAACAGCAAAAGAGTGCAATAAATGAATCTAGAGAGAGAAAGAAAAAGTACCAGAGAATGGGTTGTGATCTCCTGGAAAAGTCTGGGAAGAAACAGTAGGTGCTTGAAGGAGCAGAAGGAGAAGGAGAAAGGGTGACATGACGGATATATTCTCAGAAAAAGGTGATAAGTCAGAGGCCATTGTTGTTGTTTGTTTATATTTTGTTGGAAACGGTTATTTAACTGAAATGGTTTTGGCGGGAATTACTATTTTCAAACACCCGGAAGCCCGGAAGCCCGGAGGATGTCACCACCACCGAACACTACCGGACCACCCCAGTTGAAAAAAGTAAGGCAGTGTTTGTTTTTGGTAGAAAAATTGGCCACAAACCCCCAGAAGCTCACACCTGATACTAAAAAGATAAGAGTAGTCACTTTAAAATAAAAATTAGGTTGGGGACTTATTTGTCATGTTTTGAGGAGGTTAAAGTTAGTTTCAAGTCCCATTAATTTCACATTTCAAGAGGGTAAAAAGGTAAATTACATCTTCTACCCATGAATTTACGTTAGGTGCACAAGTCATACGCCTATTGATATATGTCAGACGGCATGGGTTATGTCACGCCCAAAATACCTTATGGCGTGAAAGGGCATTTGAAAATGCATTCTCTTTATTGCAATGTGCATTAACTCTTATGTATGCTGTCCCACCATTACTCAAGGGCCCAACTTTTTTTTTTTCTGTTGAGAAAACAAGAAAAAAAACGAAACTAAGGCAGAACTGCTGCAAGCGCTTGAAGAGAGGACCATGTGGATCTTTTCATATTTCTCCTTCTCTATTTTGCTAACATATCCGCTTCTTTATTGATGCTTCTCGGAATGTGCTTGAATAGGATGCAGTCGAAATTGCTCCTGATCTTTCCTATCTCCTGAAGATGCTTCTCTGACTGCCAATGGATCATCGAACTTCTCATGTTAAGATTGTTGATGAGGTTTTGATTATCGCTTTCTATGAGTATCTGTTTGACTTGTAGATTCTCTGCCCACTGAAGTGCTTTGAGAATAGCTAAACATTCACACTCCTCAGAGTTCTGGCCCTGTATAGTGTCTGCTAATGCCATAACAAAGTTTGAGTGTTCATCGAGCATGTAACATCCATAACCTGCTGGATCATGTACCTTAGTGAATGACGCATCCACCTTAACTATCATATAGTTGCTTTCCAGAGCGGGTCCAGTTTGATCCCTTGTTTTGTGTTGAGTATTCGAAATAACCTTGACAGTTGCTATGGTATTCATTATCAAAGATATAACCTGCATCGGAGATTGATCCTTGCCTGCAAAAATTTTCTCACATCTTGCCTTCCATATAAAATAGAGAATTTTTGAGAATAATATTACCTGTTCTTCCTCAAGGGCCCAACTTGTTAATAAATGGTTAAAAAAACATGCAAGGGCCAAGAGTTTTGTGCTAGATTTTAATTATCCAATAGTCACGACTTATGAGAGAAGTTGAAGTGGTTGAAATAACGTTTAAAAATGTTAAATCTAAAGGTGACATGCTTATTAAGTAGGATTTTTGACTTCCTCTCCCTAAGAGCATCTCCAAGATGATGGATATGCACGCGGTTCCAACCGGGGAGCCCCACCCTCTCGGGTGTCCATTCCAGAGCCCGGGCTGAGGGGTTCCCAACCTTAAATTCAATTTGTTGGGAGTCCCCAACGGCAGTGAAATGGGATGGACCCCTTTGGAGATCCACCCAAGTTTACTTTTTATTTTTATTTATTTAAATCTTATTTGTTTTAAATTAAATTTGAAAATGTAAAATTTAGAGATTACATGCCTATTAAGTAGGCTTTTTTTTTTACTTCCTCTCTTTACCCTCTAATTTCCAGGTTCTACACTTTTAGAGCATCTCCAACTGCCCTCCATAACGCTAAATAATGGTGCTATGGAGGGTGTTGGGAACAAGCACTACTGGAAATCAGCAAAGATTTCTAATGTCGTAATTAGTGACCCGCCAAATATGGCGGGTTGCTGTTTTTTTTCTTCTATTTAAACCAAAATTTTCATTCGTATGTATGAATTCGATCCAGTACATTACATAGTTTTGAGACTTTTGACTTCGTTGAGTACAACATGAGATTCACATTAGTAAATTACAACACGAAACTTACAAAAGTAAAGTACAACATGAAGATAAAGGAGTACAACATTACAATAACTAAATAAAATACCCCAGAGGTCACAAAATGAAAAGATCCTAAAGATCACAAATGAGAAGACCTTAAAGGTCTTAACCTTTATTATACTAAACTATATGTATGAACGATGAACCAAGTAGAGGTTGCTGGTCGAATAAGGTGTTGTCCTCTTGATTTAGTAGATGTTGTTCACTCTTCTTTCTTTCTTCTTCGTCATTCTTCTGGCCAAATCCGTTTTCATGAAGTTGTGAAGATTGTGAATGTCAATTTAGCGGATTATCAGTTATGTTCTTCTGTTCCTAGAGAGAACCAGGAGCTCCATAACCCAAGAAGGGTCTTCCAGAACAATATGAAGTTCCATTGTTGGTTTAATCAGAAACATTGATTTTCTCTCTTACTTTCTCAAGTCCGTGACTAAATACTCCGATCCAAAGATAAGCCCAATCAATATAACCACCAATATTACGAAGAAGCAGATCCTGCACATCGAACACCCACAACACATTTTCTCCCTTCTTTCAATTACTACTTGTTATGATTCACTTCTTATGCAACTAATTTCTCTCTACCTTTCAATTGTCAGAGATATATGAAAGAAGATGATTCACATTGTTTAGAGAATTGGGTGAAGAGGGAAGAGAAGGACTTAAAATTAAAAATAAGCTTTCATCTCTTTTGGGTCTCTCTTGTTCATCTTCTCTAGTGACAATACCCATCGATCTTTCTCTCTCAGAGAGAGAAAGAGTAACTTCTAATTTAAAACTAAGGCATAATATAACTTAAAAGGACATATTCCCACTCAAAATCGAAGGGAATTCTGGCGAAGGAAGGGTTCCTTCGCGAGAAAAACAATCAAATGCTTGGTTTTTTCTCTCTCTAGAAAGCAGTATGGCGGGTCACTGTTCATCCCACTATATTAGTGGGATGGTGGGCCATGCCCCTTTTATTTTTTCATTTTAGTGCTTCTTTTTAGTCCCTTTTAGTGTTACTTTTTTTTTTCTTTTAATCAATTTAGTGTTATTCTTTTGTGTGTTTGCTACTTCAATATTTTTATTTATACCATTAATAACACATAACCAATGTATTATACTAATTACCATTTCCACTGAGTATCGATTTTGTGTTCTCTGGGTTTTAAGAGACATTACAGTAATTTAGTCCCAAATGAACAACTTATTGAAGAATCAATAATGTTTATCATTGCCTTTTTTTTCCTATAGATGGTCAATCATAGTATCTCGTAGTGCAAAATGAGTTTTTTATCTTTAATTTGCTTGTGTCTTGATAAGAATCGTTCGAAACACTTTATTTCATTTGCATCAATTTCTACAATTGGAATTTTAGAGAAAATATTGGGTATTGTGCAATCGTCATATTCATCATCTACAACCATGTTATGCATTATAATGCAAGCAAACATTTTATCATGGAGGACATTTTTATCCCAAAAACGTGTTGAATCCTTAATAATCGAGATTGAAGAACTCCAAATGCAAGTTCAATCATCTTTTCGACATACTTCTTGCATCATTGCAAAATGTTGTTTCTTCAAACCTTGAGGCTGAGAGATAATTTGAACAAAAGTCGTCCATTTCAGATATATATCGTCAGCCAGATAATATCTCGTATTATACTCTTTTCTCATGATATTATATTTTACTGGAGGAATTTTACCTTCTACTATATTTGCAAATAAATTTACATTCTTCGAAAAAACGTCCCCTGATGTTTTACAGTCTGACAGATTCCTTACCCCTTCACGTTTTATCTCAATTGACCGCCTAAATCTACAGTCTTCAAGAAAACGCCTTCTGATATGTCTTACAATCATAGAGATTCCTTATCCACTTACTCAGTGTATCTCAATTCACCACATAAAATTAGTTTCAAGAAAAACGTCTATAAATACAATGAAGAGAATAAGAAATCAGGTGTGTTATGTAGAACAGATAGGTCTCTAGAGAGTCGTTGGCGTCTGATCGCTACTACTCTTCCAAAATTTTGAGGATGTGTTAGGCAAGTTGAGAATCAAAATAAAAGTGGTACAATTAAGGTAGACACGGTAAGTATAGATACAAATATTACAAAAAAACAAAAAAAAATATACTTAATACATTTAATTTGACTTCTTTTCAACCTTCTGCCAGCAAGTGCAAGAATCTTGTAAGCACAGGAAGTAGACGGGAAAAAAGGGTTATTGTTTGATCATGTACGTCCTATGCTAGAAGATTGTAAAAAATTTGCCGCGACTGGGTTAAGATGTAACTCGTTATGACTTTCTTATGGTGGAGATAGAATTGGGTACAACAGTGGGTGCAGAGGTGACTATGGAGATGATGATATACCCCCGTATTAACAAAGTAGTTTCAATTTGTAGTTTTCGTATATTGTTGTAGTCTTAGTAAAATGTTTTACAATTTGTAGTTTTAATAAAGTTTTGTAGTTTTAGTAAAATGTTGTATTAGTTTGAATTTGTAGTATAAGTCTTGTAATTTCAATTAGTTGTTAATAATTTAAGTGTAATCTTATTTTATTTAAAAAATGAGAATTAAAAGATGATAAAAATGAAATTTGTGTGATGAATAGTGATTTGGTGAGAGTTTTAGAGTTTTGTCTTTGGGATCAAAAATTTGAAAACACCAAAAAGTTTGGTGAAGATTCTTTTTTGATGTTCTTTTTGTGCCAACCATCGGAGATGGTCTTATAAGTAAACAATTTTTTTGTCCTTCAGTTTCAATCATCTCAGACTCAGGCTCAGGCTTCTACATTGTTTTTTAATTATTTTTTTCTCTCTATACGAGTACTACCTATTATCTAATTAGGTCTTCTAATTGTACAAAACTTACATACTTATTCCATTATCAAATTTATATCGAACCAAGTCAACAATTCTACTCTTCAACAAAAAAAGTTAACGATTCTGATGGCGACCATCTTCCTATTGGGCCTCACGGCCATGATGATAGTGGGCCTCACGGCCAAGAAGCTACATTAGCGTAGTTTCTATAATTAAGTATTTAAAGGTTCCATAATTATGAGTCTTGGCAATCAAGGAAAGTATTATTAGTAGTTATCTTATTTCCTTATTTGAGTCTATCTAGGAAAGTTCAATCTCTATATAAGAGAAATCTAGTATGTCTTTGTTAACCAGATCAGAGAATATTATCAACCAAGTTTATTATTAATCAAGTTTATTGTTTATCGTTATTTTATCAGTTTTATTTCGTTAGTTTAGTTTATTAATAATGGTGGATTCCATTACTTTTACGCTTCCGCAACAATCTACATCAGATTCTAAATTTGCAAATTCAGTATATAGACAGAAACTAGATGAAGACAACCATCATCTCCGACGTTTTAAATCTCCCGAGAATGTTCTCTACTTATAAAACCACATAAGCAAAGGTTGTAGTGTTTTATGTTTAGTTTCTATTAATTTTTGTTATTTAGTTCAATATATATTGAGTTTGAGCCGATTAAAATTTTACTATCATCTTTGTCTATTAATTAATCAGATTTCTTTAGTTTTCATTTATTGTATAAGGTGACCAATACGTGGACAACCATTTTTCTTATATGGACGACTATTTTACGTGGACAACCAGAAAAATCAAAATTTTTATATGGACAACGGTTTTTAAGCGGACAACTCTATATTATTTTCACTGAAGTCCTATTAGAATGAGATGTTTTATTTTATCTCCTCCCTCTTTTTTCCATAAACCCTAAGTTTGGTGTTTTTTATTCTACAACTTCTTCATCACGAACACCTAAATCTCTAGAGAGAGAAACAACTTTGCTCCAAAATTGAAGATTAACCCTAAAATATATGGTATTAGTTCTTTCCAACATCGAAACTCTCCCTCTTCCATCTTATCTTCTTCCTCAATTAACCCCTAAATTGAGAAATACTCATTAATAGATATCCAGGGTTTATCACAGTAAACTTATAAAGATAAGTAAGTCAGATCTCAAAATCAAGATATATATGATCACACATTATCTCCTAAAAAAGCTTCCACTTTTACTATTAAAATCTCCAAATTAGTCATGAAATAAAGATGAGAACAAAAGTGAGAAGTAGTGAGAGAAAGAGAAGTAAATATGGCAGAGTGGGAGGAGCATCTCCACCAACACCCCAAACACAGATTTTAACAAACTTGAACTATTGTTTTTGTTAGTAATGAGAGAAAGTAAAGTAAAGATGATTATTATTTTGATTAGTAGTGAGAGAAAGTGAAGTATAGATGATTGATGATTGGAATCAAGTGAAAAGTACTTTCCGGTATGCTTTCCTTCCTTTGGATGAATGTTTGTCTTATCCCGAATCTCAAATTGATTCTAGAAAACAATCATCACATATTTTCTCGACCGCCATTGTTGAAGGAGAAGTTTGCGACAATAAGATAGATGGGTTCTTTCAGACGGAGGAAGAAGGAAACAATTCGTCGTTTCCCGATCCAAACCCTAATCCAGCTGCACGTGTTTCCACTTCAACTGATTCAGCTGCTCTAACTAGGGTTTCAACCCCTCATAATGTTGGTCGAACTGTTGCCCTAACTGCACCACATGGTTTTCTCCTCGCCACAAAAGATATATCCACTCCAGTTGCATATGATGATTCTTTTGAGTTAGTTAATGAGTCGAATATCGAGGACTTCGATTTTGCTTGGGAATATTCAACACTTCAACATCAACGAACGTATTCGATAACTTCACATGTTTGGGAACCCGGAGGATTTCACAGTGTTAATTACAGTTTTCTTCATGTTCAATCTTTTGAAAGTAAAGTCAAAAATTCAAATTCAAAAAGCCAGTTTTTACAAAACCTCAATGAAAATCCTAATTATCCTTCATCCTAAACAATCCATATATGTTATGACGGGAACGAATTGTCAGTAAGGAATTATTGAAACTTTGAGAGAAAACTTTGTGCTCCATTAACATCTTTAGATGGGAACGAATCAGAACAAAAAAAATTTGGTACAGCTTGTACTGATACTACAATTTGGGATGTTGACAGAGGAATTATTAGAACTCAATTATTAGCTCATGCTAAAAGAATTTTTTATGTTGCTTGGGATGAGGTTGAGTGGCATGGTGATGTTATTACTTCTGTTAGTATCAGCAATCACAAAGGTGTTCCAACTGGCCATAGGAAAAGAGTCATTATAGGAGAAGTGATAATTAAACCAATTAAAACATATCTGAGGAACAATAATGAACCAATTACATGTTATTGGTTTTCTTCATGGAACGTCTTCGATGATGCCTTTCACATGTTTGATAAATTATCCCTTACAAGTTTTACACCTAATCGAATCTTTCTAGCCAAGGAAGAAGTTAGTACTACAAGGGTTCTTGCTACAAATTATATTTCAGTTGTCCTGAGGATTTTACGTATTGACATGGTTCAACTATTTTCTTCCTTGAATTTCTTTTATGAAGTTTTGGTTTACAAACTTCACGAAGATGAACGTGAGAAGATTCTTAACTTCGTGTTCGAAAGGGGAGCACTAAAAAGATTGTTAAAGTGGATGAAGAAATTCAAGGTTGGTTTTTCTAACAAAAGAGTATCTAAAATCGGAACATTTATGGATGATAATCTTAATGGGGCTTTAGATTCTTTCAATCATATCTTTTGTCGTCGTTGCTTGGATTTTGATTGCCGACTACATGGATGTTCGCAAAGTGTGCTTACTCCTGTCGAAAAGAAGCCATATTTGTCTGATCCTAAGGAGAAAATGGAACCTTGTAGCAACCAATGCTACCTTCATGCACGCCAAAATGGCAATACTAATGGCCTCTGTAAAACAATAGTAGCGGAAATGGGTATACTTGTTAGAAGAGGCATCTTTGGAACAAGGACTGCTGCTAATACTTCTACAACTCCTGATCTAATGGAAGAAGAAGAACAAAGTGTGTTATCTTCTTTTAGCTTGAAAGAGTCAATTCATTATGGTTTAGGTTTGATTAAGCCATATTCGAGTTTAGTTTATAAGCATCACGGAGATGAACGTGGGAAGATTGTTCAAGTGAAGGATTTCAAGGTTGATTTTTCCATCAAGAAGGATGTGGTATTTTCACTCCTTTTGTTCAAAGATGATGGAATATGGTATTTTCAAGTTTTTAACAGCTCCGTCTTATACGTTTTGTATGGGAGAACGACATTCATTGTTTTTTCAAGAACAAAGAAGGTAGTATCTGTGGTTTCTTTCATCAAACTAAAAGACGACGGGCGATGTCGCATTTTATTGAACGTTTATACGTTGGTATTGCTTTTGCGAGTATCTTGTCAATATATGATTCAGATTATCGGTGGTGACTTGGTCCATTTTTGTCTTCTTCGGTTTTTCCACAAATTTCGTGCAAAATGGGAACTAAGGATCGCCTTCGCACTCTTCACCGAAGTTACCGTCAACATCGATGATATATATCCGTCTACCTGGACGATCCGCTTTGTGCCAACACCAACTTGGGGACAAGTTGTTCCGCAGCGGGGGAGTATGATGGCGACCATCTTCCTATTGGGCCTCACGGCCATGATGATAGTGGGCCTCACGGCCAAGAAGCTACATTAGCGTAGTTTCTATAATTAAGTATTTAAAGGTTCCATAATTATGAGTCTTGGCAATCAAGGAAAGTATTATTAGTAGTTATCTTATTTCCTTATTTGAGTCTATCTAGGAAAGTTCAATCTCTATATAAGAGAAGTCTAGTCTGTCTTTGTTAACCAGATCAGAGAATATTATCAACCAAGTTTATTATTAATCAAGTTTATTGTTTATCGTTATTTTATCAGTTTTATTTCGTTAGTTTAGTTTATTAATAATGGTGGATTCCATTACTTTTACGCTTCCGCAACAATCTACATCAGATTCTAAATTTGCAAATTCAGTATATAGACAAAAACTAGATGAAGACAACCATCATCTCCGACGTTTTAAATCTCCCGAGAATGTTCTCTACTTATAAAACCACATAAGCAAAGGTTGTAGTGTTTTATGTTTAGTTTCTATTAATTTTTGTTATTTAGTTCAATATATATTGAGTTTGAGCCGATTAAAATTTTACTATCATCTTTGTCTATTAATTAATCAGATTTCTTTAGTTTTCATTTATTGTATAAGGTGACCAATACGTGGACAACCATTTTTCTTATATGGACGACTATTTTACGTGGACAACCAGAAAAATCAAAATTTTTATATGGACAACGGTTTTTAAGCGGACAACTCTATATTATTTTCACTGAAGTCCTATTAGAACGAGATGTTTTATTTTATCTCCTCCCTCTTTTTTCCATAAACCCTAAGTTTGGTGTTTTTTATTCTACAACTTCTTCATCACGAACACCTAAATCTCTAGAGAGAGAAACAACTTTGCTCCAAAATTGAAGATTAACCCTAAAATATATGGTATTAGTTCTTTCCAACATCGAAACTCTCCCTCTTCCATCTTATCTTCTTCCTCAATTAACCCCTAAATTGAGAAATACTCATTAATAGATATCCAGGGTTTATCACAGTAAACTTATAAAGATAAGTAAGTCAGATCTCAAAATCAAGATATATATGATCACACATTATCTCCTAAAAAAGCTTCCACTTTTACTATTAAAATCTCCAAATTAGTCATGAAATAAAGATGAGAACAAAAGTGAGAAGTAGTGAGAGAAAGAGAAGTAAATATGGCAGAGTGGGAGGAGCATCTCCACCAACACCCCAAACACAGATTTTAACAAACTTGAACTATTGTTTTTGTTAGTAATGAGAGAAAGTAAAGTAAAGATGATTATTATTTTGATTAGTAGTGAGAGAAAGTGAAGTATAGATGATGATGAAGAAGAGATTTAGGTTTTTCTAATTTTAACTATTATTTTTCTTAACGGTCCAAAAGTTAGTAACGATTAATATTTAAGACTTTATGGAGATGTCCCCTTATTAAATCAAAGTCAACTAAGTCAAGTACAATTGACTCGCATCAAGCCAGAAAATAGTTGTCCATATAAGAAAAATGGCTGTCCACGTATTGGTCACCTTGTATAAAGGGCCTTTGGAAATTGCACAGTTGTATGAACAAAATGCATAACGTTGAATGCAAAACGCATTCATTTTATGTGTAAAATGCACAATACATTCATAATCTATGAAAAAGAGTTTACCAAGTTTTTTCTTATGCAAAAGTACAGCGACGTGTAATTTTTTACCACTCCAAACCTTAGTTTTGTACATGTCCTTTATTTTTTACGACTTCAGGCCTCTCCCACAATAATCTACGAGGGTATAACCCGTGTCCGTTGAGCACAGACAGTACTATCAAATGCGTCACGTGAGGTTCACTTTAAGATAATTAATGTTGATCTATACGCGCCCAACATTGCAGCTATAGGCACCTCTCAAAGGCTAAAGTTTAAGGGATCTATATGTAAATGAGGTGCCTACAACAATAATATGAATGACTTTTTAAGTCTTCCTAAAGAAAAATGAGATCTTTGAAAAGATGTTATTTCTTATAATCTCAACTCATGACTTCTAATTATCTCCGAACCCTCAAACTTTGAGAGAGTAAATCCCAACCATTAGGGATAAACATGAGAGAGTAAATCTTGGTCATTGGGAGGAGGGAGAAAAATACTCTCCTCCCTTATTATATAGATTTCTTTTGGCTTAGCACCCCATGTATTCAAGCAGTCCGAGGGCACTCAGACGGGCCTTAGTATGTGCTACCTCGGACTGCTTCATCGGAAATTCACGAGTGCTAAGAGAGGGACGGTCCAGGAGCAAAAAAGGCGAGGAGCCTTTAGAGGCACCCATGCAAATATTACTGAGTGATACACCTATTTACATGTCTGTCCCATAACACTGAATGATAACAAACTTGTCTTTCCTTCTAGAAAATTCGAAAACAAAAACAAGAGGGCTATGTTCACAAAGGATTTTGACGAAGTTATTAACTTGTTGACTCACTTTCACTACAATACAAAATTTAACTACAATCTGGACCGTTATGTTACTTGAGTGACTCACCAACTCATATATTTTGTCAAAACCCGTCTTTTGTAAACTTAGCATTTTCCGAACAAAAAACACATGATTAAATACTTTATAAGTCCAAGAGGGTCACAAAAAAATGCCAAATTCTAAAATAGATTTCTACGATAAATAATTTGGTTAACCATTGAGGAAACTAAATTACCAAAGAGAAGAGAAGTAATTTCACATACTTTCTCTTCAAATTCGATCTTTCCTTTTCTTTAACATAACTTGAAATAACAAGAGCAAAACATAATTCAATATAGTTTTCATAAACAAGAAAATAGGAAATGTTGGTTCTTTGATTTGGTTTACAAATCATTTTTCATAAGCTGAGGTGAAAGGATTAAAACCTGTTTGAACTAAAGTTTCCAAGGGTTTGAATAGAGGTTTTGGAAGATCATCATCCCAATTATACCATTCCCAACCATTACATTTTTCAGGTTCAAGGTTTTGAGGAGATTGTTGAGAATCAACCAATTCTCCTCTCATGAAAATAACGACATAATGTGATGGCTTTCGTTCATCGGAGAAGACAGTGTTGGTGATCGTTGCAAACTCGAGTTTCTCTATGTCCAAACCAGTTTCCTCTTTCACTTCTCTCACTGCACATTCCTTGAAGCTCTCCCCTAATAACATAACATCCAAAATACAGTAAGATAATAGTTCAATTTTAAGAATCACCTATGGTCCAGTATCTCTTTTTAACAACTAAAAAGGTCTTGGTTTGGAGTCGGGGTTGCAGTTTACCTTGTGGATTTGTTCTAAGTGAATATTCGTCGAATACAGTAAAGATAATTTCTAATGATCTTTAGGGTCTCTTATATGCACGGGGATTGGATCAGGCTTCGGTTTATTTCGAAATGGACCACAAGAGTCAGTGGTAAGGCATTGATTTGGATCAGGCTTCGGTTTATTTCGAAATGGACCACAAGAGTCAGTGGTAAAGCATTGATAAGATAAGGCCAGCGCTTTGGGG
Source organism: Eschscholzia californica subsp. californica (assembly GCA_002897215.1). Taxonomy (NCBI): domain Eukaryota; kingdom Viridiplantae; phylum Streptophyta; class Magnoliopsida; order Ranunculales; family Papaveraceae; genus Eschscholzia; species Eschscholzia californica. The sequence continues at coordinate 166,328 of BEHA01044656.1, read as the reverse complement.
AAAGCTAAATAGTTTCCGGGGTGTGAAGACTTGGTAAAAAATTAGTCAATTTTGTTTGACAATTTTATTTAGGGGGAAAGCAAAATACTTCTCCACCTCAGCTCTCTCTCTCTCCACATCACCTCACTCTCTCTCCACCTCACCTCACCTCACTCTCTCTCCACCTCACCTCTTTATCTTTTCCGATTAGGTCGCCGGCCGGAAAATTTGCCGGCCAGCGAGCATGAAAAAAAAAATTCACTCTCTCTCTCTCTCTAGAAACTCCGGCGAAGGGAACCACTTGGATTAGACCACGCAAAATTGAACCTCTGTGTTCTGAGCTCCAAATTCTAAAGAATATTAGGATTTTCGGGAGGGGTCGGGATGGGTAAAATTGAAACTATTTTATACAAAACCCACCATAAGCGCACTTCTACAGACAAATTAGCAGGCAACAGGTTTATAAGTAGGTAATTAGGAATAAAAGATCTAAACTATAAATTCCTTTTGTTTTTCCCTGGTGCAAGTTAGCATACTGTACATTTTTTAGATGAAAATATAAGAGAGAGAGAAAGAGAAAGAGGTAGTGAGAAGTGACTGACCGAATTCAAGGTGGCCACCGGGGATGGCAAAAGTGGAGGCACCGATGGAGGATTGCCGCCGCCCAATAAGTATTTTGTTTTCCTTGACAACGAACACCCCAACCCCTACTTTTGGTGCTGGTGCTAGGGGCGATGCCGATCCTCCTCCGCTCCTCATTGATGTTAATGATAGCCCTTCTCTACCGGCTACCGGAGTCTTCTCTCTCTCTCTTCACGCCCTTCTCTCCTCTTTTGGTAGCATCCTGGGCGGGCCACTTGAAATGGAGCAGAATAGATGGGGTATTTACTCTTTTGGTACAGGGATACGAGTTTATACTAGTATTGAGATATTTAAATGGCTGACAATTTTAAAAAATATGGCTGACAATTTTAAAAAATATGGCTGACAATTTTTCTTTTGTGTTAAAAGAAATGTCTGAAAATTTAAGCATCGGAAATTTTATAGGCAATGAAGTATAAATATTTAAGTTGACCTCAGGGCCGGCCCTGACTTTTCAGTGGCCCGAAGCGAGGTCTGAAAATGTGGCCCTTTCCATCAAATTGTAAAACGTATACATGAAAATCGTAAGTACTGCAAAATATTTTCATCATATTTATAAACAAAATAGTTTTTTTGATGATTAAAATCACTGAAATTTTGTTCTTCTGAAATTTTTCGATGCAAAGTCACTAATAATCAAGATTGTTAGACATATCCTTCTCATTAGATAATATAGCTAATCCGTTTAACCTTTCTTGCGACATAGTAGATCGAATATAAGACTTAATCAACTTCAACTTAGAAAAACTTCTTCGTGCAGAGGCAACGATAACTGGTATAGTCAACATAATTCTATAAGAAACCCATGTGTTCGGGTAACAACCTTTCTTATCTTTCAAAAAATCTATCACTTTAATTGGTCTCTTGACCTCATTTGGTAAAAGACGCTTCAACACTTTCAGTTCAGAAAATAAGTCTAGTGTCTATGTCATATGACTCATTATGCTTGAAAAAAGTTTCCAGGCGAACACATGAATCTCTCAAATCACCATCATCTTGGGAGTTTAAATTTTTTTAACTCAAACAGAAAACCAAATATTTCTTTATACTTCTGAAATTGTTTGAATCTGCTCTTAAATGAACAAAGAGCATAATCTAATATGTATATGAAATAATTAACTCTAAATGGTTCTGCAGATGACATTGATGGATCTTCACACACATTCTCGTCAAACTGTTTCTTTCTTCGAATAATACGTTTTTTTCCTAAATGTTGTTTCAACTCCCATCTTAATGGCAATCTCTTTAGCTTCAATCATGCCTTCTTCAAACCCCACTTCTCTATAATCTTCAAGATAACGAATGAGTCCGTTCAATTTCTCTAATGTAACATCAATATTTATATCTTCAGTTTGAAGTGTTTTGCTAATTGAGTTTACCGAAAATAATATATTTATATATAATAGGAAGGGGAGAGAAAAAGTAAATAAACAGTAAAAAATAAGATTTGTTCTATCTTAAATAAGGCAATAACTCAATGACTTTGAAGAATCCAAGAAGGGAAGGTGACTAGGTGAGATGAGTAGATGACATTGGATCTCTCATCCCGTAGTGGAGAAGAAGAGGGTGTTCTCGGGTCCGATTTGACACTTTGGCTTGAAAAAAGAAAAGGATATTGGGATTTTATGATTTGGATCAAATTTCAAAAAACATTTTTTTTCATGTCAAACAAACTGTTGGGCCCACTATTCATTTAAAGATCATCAAATTTGGTGGCCCTTTTTACTTAACATTTGTTAAACGGGGCCCTTATAATTTTTTTAACGAGTTAGGCTTCTTGTATATTTCTTAAAAAAATTAATGTCTTTGGTGGCCCCTAAAAGCCGGTGGCCCGAAGCGACGCTTTGTTCGCTTGTGCCCAGGGCCACCCTTGACGGACGCCCTTAGGATAATGGTTAAGTCGAATTTGATGTAACCAACCCTTCATCTTCACCTCCACTTTATCTCTCCTTGAAACACCACTTCATCCTTCTTCTCCGACAAAAAATCACAAACCGACCACTTTCAACCCAAAATTTCTTTTTCCTTTTTTTTTTTTATCTTGTCTTCTTTTTCTCTTCTCACTCTCTACTCTCTTCGACGAAGGGGGACCCCCACCCCCCTCCTTCGCCAGACAGAGTAGAGAGAGAGGGATAAGTGAATAGGGAGAAGATAAGGAAGAGGCGGCAAAAGAGAGACAAATGGGAGTAAAAAAAGACTTTAGCTAAGGTTGCCGGTGAAGAATGGTGAAGTGGCGGGAGGGAGAGAAAAAGATGTAGTGGGTAATAAACACTCAAAAAATGAAGGATAAAGGATTGCCTCTAACCATACTTGGTGAACTTGTTGTAACCAAGTCTTGGTGAAAATTATATTGAATCTAACAAGTATGGGCATTGCCTATAAAACTTATGGAAAAAAAATTGTTCCTTTATTTAGTTTTCCCCAGACTTCATCGCCTCTTCTTCTTTTAACTTTAACAAGGTCGCCGACAAACTTCAAATGCTGGTGAACTTAAATTTTTGTTTCATCTTCGAGGTCTTCTCCTACCACCACCAATGTTGGTTCATGATGCACAAATGTTCAGTTGTTGACTAACATCAGTAAGCCAAGAATATACCAGAAGTCCAACGGGTCAACCCTGCTTAAGGCAGCAGGATGTTGGACCCGCAACGATCTGCCACCTACGTCTAGAACTAGGAGGTCGACAAAGATCAGCTAAGGAGCTCTAATCCTGTTGCGCCTAAAACACAATCAGGTCAGCCCAGAGATTCTCCAAAGGAGTAAGGGGGTCCACGTAAATTAGGTCAATGCCTTACGCCCTAAACTGGGAAGGCAAAAGTGCGCCACACGCTTACCGACATAATCTCAAAATCTTCCTAAAGATCTTAGTCGGTTAAAGATCTTTAGTATTTAAGCAAGCTTGAACTTCAAGAGTCTCAAAGGAGGAAACATGTCCTAGAAGATCTATCACCTCGGAAGGATATCTACGAAGTATCATTGAACATAGGAACTTCTATTTATCCTAGATACGAGATAAATCAAAAGGGAAACCTTAACCACGAACATTAGGAAACTTCCCAAACGGTGGATCACAACCGCCTCATCTACACCGTCTATCACAGTCGGTCCAATTTAGCCTATAAAAGGGCATCACATCGCCTTCTTCAAGGCACGTTGAGAAACTCAATACATTCCCAAAAAGGTTCATTTAATACTCAATCTTATTATTGCAAAGAGCAATTTGACTGTTTTGAGTGTCGAAGCGGTTTCCGAACCTCTTGCAGGTCCCCCCCGATTTCTAAGGAGCATGGAGCAGGAAGATGGAGTATCCATCAACCAGACGGAATATTCGTTCATAACAGACGCTGTCATGCATCAAGTCTCAATTTTTTGTTGATTAATGGAAAACTATTTTTTTACTGGTAACCTCCACCTTCTCAGATTTTCTCTTTCATTTCCTCTTTTTCGTTGCATCTCTATCTCTCCCTTGGACTCTTTTTAGATCCCCTTCAGCAATAGAAACCCAAAAGAAGGGGACCTGTCGTCTTCACAAAGGAGTTACGATCTGAAACTTCTTCCTGAAGAGGAAGGGTTTCCAGATTCTCCTTCGCCCATCTGAAGGTTCCCCTTCGATAGGGATTCTTGTCAGCGAAGGGGAACTAGAGAGAAAGGTCATGAGGGATAAACCTGGAGAAAGAGGCCAAAAGGTAAAGGCCAGAGAGAAAACGAGAAAAAAAAGAGAAGAAGTAGGAGGAGGTGGCCGACCATCACCGGTTTTCGGCTATGGTGGTGGTAATGGAAAAAGGAGAGGAGCAAGAAGATATAAGAAAAAAATATTTTGGGAAAATTTTCCACCGAAATGATTTTTTCCCCCTAAACGTCCACCTTTAGAAAATGTCACTTAATTAGATTTTATGCCCTTCAACGTTTTAAGAAAATGCATTATTGTAAGGGCAAAAAGAAATACAAATTTATTTATTAGGGTTGCGCGTTTGGGTTATCCAAAAAAGTCTTTGGAAAGTAATGACTTAGTCTTTATTTTAGTCCAAAAATGTACTTTGTTTTTCTTATTGCAAGGGTCCAAAAGTTTACATGGAACATGGTTATATTTTTTTCCCTTTAATCTTCATCTCCGCTTCTCTCTAAAATGAGACACTCATTCTGATTCGATTCTTTTTTTATTTCTCTCTATCTGAAAAGAACATTGTAACAATCGAGTGTTCACAAAAATTATCAGTAGCTTTAACAATCTATCATGACTAGCATTTATTGTGAACAATAAGACGGAGATGTTGATGTCGAAAAATGTCACTTCCGATTATTAATAATAGTACCAAACTAACTTTTTGACTTATAAGCAAGTGTCTCGCCAAACTAACTTTATGTTATTTTTTTCTTTTTAAAAGTTAAAGAACTTTTACTGCAATCAAAAGTACTTTTACTTTTGCGTTGCCAAACGGCACCTAAATGTTCTGTTTTTTTCATCTTTATCACTCTCTTGACCGACGACTAACTTGCTTCCACGACCTACCCCGACAAGCACAATGTTCTCCGACCACTATCATTATATTTGTGTTCTTGTAACTTCGTCATCTCACTCTTCATCTTCATCACCACCATCACATCATCTCCTCTCAGTTCTCACTCAACCTTCTTTTTCTTTAAAAAGTGAATTAGGGTTTCAACCCTTTTAAACAATTAAAGTTTAAGTTGAAGAAGTCAGTATTGTGATATCTTATGACTTATGCCAAATCATTTTGATCAAACATCTTCATCAACTTTTTCTTTTTGTTGTCAATTATCATGGTCATTATGCTGCATTTCCTTCACACATCATTACTCAAATATTTTGCCATTTAAGTTCATCCCTTTACACCTATAAATTGATCAGGGCAAATGGGCGATGAAGAGTACTAGTAAATACAATGGCAATATTGCTTTATATGTTTAGTAGAATCAGGATTCAAAGTTTTTGTTCTTCCATTTAAAACATATGGGTGTATTAGGCTTTTAAATTATCTTGATTTTGATATAGTGAGTGAAACTGGGTTGTGGCCGATAAAAGTGGTGAAGGAAAAAAATGATATTTAATTTTAGATCCTTAAATTTGTCTGTCTCAGACAAATTTTTCTTACACTCAATTTAGTTGTTCACATAAGGAATTTAGTTGTCCACATATATGGCGACCTTGGAAAAATCATGCACGTTTGTTTTTAGATCTTCTCATGGGAAAACGATTCAAAACTCTGTTATACCAGCGAAGATATACACTTCGCAACCATTCTTTGGATATTATGGAAAGTTAGATGCGACCACTGTTTTCAACATGAGTTGAATGACCTGAATAAAATTATCAAAATGATTGTTTCGTTTCCTAGAAACAACAAAATCACAGGGGAAAAGAAACAAAAAACAGTAGAAAAATGGCAACCTTCACCCGCTCAATTCATAAAAATTAATGTTGATGCATCTTTCATTAATGTAACATCCAATGTGGGAATCAGTTTAATAGCTTATAACACTGAATCTAAATTCATCGAAGCGCAAGTTAAAACTTCAAGGGCGAGAAACAGTGAAGAAAGTGAAGCAATGGCAATATTACATGGTCTTGAATGGGCGAAAGAACATAATCTAAAGTCAATCATCATTGAAAGCGACAACATCAATATTATTAATCAACTCAACAAAAAGAAGAACTCAGTCCACTGGCAATCGATGATCCATATCAATAAAGTTCGTGAAATCAAAAGAAATTTCGAGAAAGTTTAATTCAAATACACCAAACGAGAGCTCAACTCGCATGCAGACAAGCTGGCCAAATGGGCCAGAAAGAAGAATAGAAATAAAAAGTGGAGAAACATTCCTTGTATTTAATAGATAAATATTGTGATAACGTTATGTTTATTTAATGAAAAGCTTGTTCAACAAAAAAAAAAAAGTCCATTAATTTCACATTTCAAGAGGGTAAAATGAAAACTATGTCTTTTGCCCATGAGTTTATGTTAGGTGCACAAGTCATAGGCATATTTATATACGTCAGGTGAACATGGGTTGTGTCACGCGCAAAATACTCTATGGTGTGAAAGACATTCGAAAATGCATTATGCATTATCTTTCATGTAATGTGCATGCACTCTTATGTATAATTGCAGAGTCGTGGGTAAGGAGGTGTTGTCGTTGCGTTCCCCATCTTTACCCAGGAGCCCATCTTATTAACCAATGGTTAAAAAAGTTAAGTATGCAACAATCAAGAGCGTTGTCCGGGTGGTTAAAAAAGGAAAGAGAGATTTTAATTATCCAACGGTCATGACTTATGAAAGAAGTTAAAGTGTTTGAAATGACATTTAAAAAGTCACATCTAGAGATGACATGCCTATTAAGTAAGTTTTTTCTTTTTAACAAAAAAAAAGTAAGTTTTTTCTTGCAAAGGCCACTGGTATTTACAGAGCTACTAAGAGCTATTTACAGACCTGGTTATTTGTAGATACTCTTTTTGATATTCACAAATATTTTGACCTTATCACTACTTATTAGGTATTTAGAATTAGACCCCTATTTTAGAGATAGGTAAGATTCTTGTTCTTTTTATTCTCCTTGCTTGTTTGTTTAAGTTTCCCAAAAAATCTTTTTATAAATTTTGGATTTTATTGGTCACAAGTTTCTCTTTGTTGTTATAGACTTATCTTGATGTATTAGGGTTTCATAGCTTCTTGTAGTTAGTCTGCTTTATGTTATGATTTTTATCTTCTTTCTCTAGAAATCTTGAATGACATATACTTATTGAATTAGATTTCTCTCTAGCTCGTCAGGTGGGATTTTCTAGTTTTAACTTTGGTTGAGTGACTTCTTTTACAAAATATTAGGGTTCTTTGGTAGGATTTTGAGGATGATTAAAAGTTTTTGTTGAAATTCATGGAAGAAGATGACATTTTGTTGCATTATTTTTTTTTGGTTATTGTCGTCAATTTTTTGTTTAAATTCGGTGGTTTCTGCCGAAAATCCACGTTTTTGTTGTTTTTCACCAAAAATTTTAAATTTCTGTCTCGATAAAAATTATTTAATGTTCATAGTTTATATTCATTCCTATGTTATAGATCGATTTTTTCATTTCATTACTTTATGCAGAGGAAAGAAACCCGGTACCCGTCTTACTGATCAGACAAAAACAAACAAAGAACTACGAGTTGAAAGAGAGAGACAAGCATAGTCTAATCTAAGGAAGAGAGCTGAAAACGGTAACTACTTCAAGACGAAGCCGCATCAGAAACATTAGAGGAAACCACACCACTAACTTTAGAGGGAGCCGTACCACCAACTTCAAAATGAAGATGCTTCACAGACATTAGATGAACCTATTTCACCATTTGAACTCTCCATGCGAGATGAGCATTTGACTAAAATAATTTTATATTGTTCCCCAACTTCAATGCACCAATTAACAACTTCTTGTCCGGACCCAAAAAACTATAACGTAAACACAACAAAAAATGAGTATGTAAGACCAAATGTAATTAGGGGTGGCAACGGGTACCCATTTACCCGGAACCGGAACTGTTTATGCCGGTTCTGGATCCTTCTTTTTAATATCCGATAAGAATTTAATACCCGACGGGTATTACCCGATTGGAATCGATAAGATTTCAATACTTGTTGGGTATATCCGACGGGTACCCGATGGGTACCCGATGGGTACCCGATTCCCGACTTTAATACGTAATTAGTTGATTTTTTCACAAATTTTAAGGTCCTAATTACTTATTGTATGATAAATATTTTCTAATCGTGTCGTTGAGTTGCTCACTTAACATAACATTCTTTATTGGTAATCAAATTATATCCAATAACAAATTCTATTGCAACTTATAATATATTATAATGAGATTTGTTATAAAATTTGAATAACTCATTCATGTATCTTTTATTAAATAGGTTTTACAAATAGTATCTGAGTTTTTGAATGAAGTATAACCTTCCTAATTAGTGTTAAAAATGATTAAATAAGAAGTCTTAAAAAGAACCGATAAATATCCGATACCCGACGGGTACCCGCAATTTTTATAAGTTCCGGTTCTGGATCCTTAAATTATGGAACCGGACCCGGAACCGCTAGGATCCGGAACTGTAATTTTTAATAGGTTCCGGTTCTGGATAGTGAGATACCCGAACCGGAACCGACCCGTTGACACCCCTAAATGTAATCAAGGATTAACAAAAAATGGGTTCAAACTAGCTTGCCACTTCTGTTTCGAAAAATCGAGACAAATTAAAGGTTAAACAATTGGGTTTGATTGGATCTTCAGGACTGTTATGCTCATCATTGACTATACTGTTTTTGTCTCCATTTCAATTAATATTTGCCTAGATAAAGTGAAATGCGCAACAATTTTAAAGTTTGACAAAAAAATAAGTTTCAAAATAAGCAAGCAGTTTTTTGAGAAATTTCCGGTACCAATTTTTTTTTGATAAAAACGTCATCGAAAATGTTCATCGTTCTAAGCATTATTTGATTGAAAATTTGGGTCGTTCATGAAAGTGAGGAAAAATGTTGACCTAGAAATCTGAGTTCTTTTTTGGAATAATCACCACAAATAAGTTTATCTTGCCTCTAAAATTATTTCTTCACATAGTATGTTGTTATACAAGTTCAATTAAGAGTTGTACGTAGTTGCGTTTTTCAATATCAAACTCTTTCGTTAATGAAGCTTCTTGACCATCAAGCTCCTCTATTAATGCACCTTCGTCATTGTTAATTTCTTCCATTACTAGTGATTGTGAGTTAATTGTTCATAGTTGTGGTGGTGATTGTTGGGGTGGTGGAAGACGTTGGTGGTGAGGTTTAGGAATGAAAGTAATAAAATATCTTTTACTCTATAATCGATATATAATCTTTTTGGGTTCGATCTTTATCAAAATTTTATTTTAGTCTCTCTGTGCTCTGTAAATAACAAAGTCTTATTTACAAAGAAAATGAAAAAAATCCAACGGAAAGTTTGGGATCTGTAAAGAGCAAAAGTAGCTCTGTAAATACCATCCGCAAAAAAAAGTATGCTTCTTGACTTCTTCTCTCTATCTCTTTCTCCACTCTAACTTTAAACTTCTACACCTTTATAAATAAACAATTTTTTCTCCTTTAATTTCAATCATCTCAGACTCAGACTTCTCCGTCCTTTTCTAATTATTTTTTCTCTCAATGTACTACTACCTAATATCTAATTAGGTCTTCTAATTGTACAAAATTTCCATAATTATTTCATTACCAAATTTATATTGAACCAAGTCAGCAATTCTAGTATTCAACATAAATAAAGTCAATGATTCTAGATGTTCAAATTCAATACATAAAGAAATTAGAAGAAGACAACATGATCTCCAACATTTTAAAGCTCCCAGTAATATTCTCTACTTAATTATAAAGTCCCATAAATGGCAAAGGTTGTAGTGTTTTTTGTTTTGTTTCTATTGATTTTTGTTTTCTAGTTCAATATATATTGAGTTTGAGTGGATTAACAATATAATATTATTTTTGCCTATTAGTTAATGAGATTTCGTTATTTTTCATTTATCATATAAGGGGCCTTTGGAAATTCGGCACATGACCCCCAAAATCTCAGCCGCGCTCCTGTATAACCGTTGTGTTTTGTCAAACAAAATGCACAGTTGTTGAACAAAATGCATAATGTTGAATGCAAAATGAACTCATTTTGTATGTAAAATGCACAATGCATTCATTATGTATGTACAAAGAGAGGATAATTACGTAGAACACTTTATGTTACATAAAATAGAGTTTATGTACCAGAAAATAACCTTTTTCTTGTGCAAAAGTACATTGACGTGTAATTTTTTGTCACTCCAAACCTTAGCTCTGTACATGTTATTTTTTTGACTTTGGGTTTCTTCTATAGTAATCTATTTCTTTCGACTTAGCACCCGATGTATTAGGGCAGTCCGACGGCACTCGGTGCGTCCTCAGACTACCCTTATTACGTCTGCCGTCAGACTACCCTTAGTATGTGCTACTGCTACCTCGGACTGCTCCATCAGAAATTCATGAGGAAAGCCAAGAGAGGGGCGGCCCAATAGCAAAAAGACGAGGAGCCTTTAGGACACCCATGTAAATATTTCTCAAGTACTCAGTGATACACCTATTTTTACAGGCTAGCCAGGGCTAGGTGTGGATCCTAGCTCCGCCCTTGCCTATTTACATATCTGTCCAATAAGTTAACACTTAATGATAACAAACTTGTCTTTCCTTCTAGAAAAATGGAAATTAAAGATGGGAGTGCCCAAAGGATTTTGACAAAATCATTAACTTTTTTTTTTTTGTTCAGTAGACAGAATCTTTAACTTGCAGAATCACTTTCGCTACAATACAAAATTTTTCAAAGTTTAACGACGATGTGGCCCGTATCTTTAGTTTAGTGATTCACGAATTCAAAGATTTTGTCACAATCTATCTATTGTAAATTTAGCATTTTCCAAACAAAAAACACATGTGATTACAGACTTTATAAGTCTCAAAGGGTCACGAAAACATGTGAAATTCTAAAATAGATTTCTACAAAAAATAATATGGTTAACCATTGAGGAAACTAAATTAATAAAGAGAAGAGAAGTCATTTCACTCTTTTTCTTCAATTCAATCGTTTATTTTCTACAACATAACATGAAATAACAAGAGCATAACGTTATTCAATCGTTTATTTTCTACAAAATAACTTGAAATAACAAGAGCAGAACGTTATTCAATATATAGTTCTAATAAACAAGAAAATAGGAAATGTTGGTTCTTTGATTTGTTTTACAAATCATTTTTCATAAGCTAAAGTGAAAGGATTAAAACCTGTTTGAACTAAAGTTTCCAAGGGTTTGAAGAGAGGCTTTGGAAGATCATCGTCCCAATTATACCATTCCCAACCATCACATTTTTCAGGTTAAGGTTTTGAGGATATTGTTGAGAATCAACCAATTCTCCTCTCATGAAAATAGCAACATAATGTGATGGCTTTTGTTCATCGGAGAAGACAGTATTGGTGATAGTTGCAAACTCGAGCTTTTCTATGTCTAAACCAGTTTCCTCTTTCACTTCCCTCACTGCACATTCCTTGAAGCTCTCCCCTAATAACACATAACATACAAAATACGGTAAGATCGTAGTTCAATTTCAAGAATCACATGTGATTCGGTATCTCTTTTAAAAACTAAAAAGTCTTGGTTTTGAGTAGGGGTTGTAGTTTACCTTATGGATTTGTCGTAAGTCAAGATTTGTCAATAAAGTAAACATAGTTCTTAATGATCTTAAGGTCATTTGAAGATAGTTGCCATTAAGATGTATTAATCTTTAAAAAGAAAAACTATATAATAGGTTCATATGTGAGGAAAGTTCTACTATTAATGGGAAATTATCCCAACAATTTCCCCCTACACTTATAAACTCCGCTGTGACTTGTTATAACCGAACTCTGATAAGAGTGTTGGGTGGTACCAGCCACCAGGTCTCTCTCATCCCAAAAGCTAGCTCATGAGCTAAGGCTTTTCCAAAATTTATAAACTCAACCCTGTCCCTTCCACAACCAACGTGGGATTATCCTAACAGGTCCGATGTAAGCTTTGACTTGTAGCCTAGACTTACTCATAATTTGCCTACATTTTCCCTAACATGAATCAGAGTTTGGTCAAACTTTCTTAAGTACTAATTTGTCTAACTACTAGTAGATTCAATCGTTTAGTTGTTTATAGTAGTCAACTACTTAGCATGAATCAAATTTTGCTACAATTACTTTTAGCATTTCTGACTTAGAGGATGACATGCTGACTCATCCGGATAAAAAAACGGTCCTGATCGTAGTCAAATTTTGGAAAAACTTTGTGTTTTAGTGAAAGTAAGTCAACATGTGATCCTCTAAGTAATTGTAGGATCTCCTATTAGAGATATGGACACGGCCCGTTAGGGTTCAGCCATGCAACCAAGACGGCTCCCCATGCAACCAGAGAAGTCTTCCCACGTCAAGACTCTCATGTAACTAGAGACCGCCTGTTTTGTAGTGTTGTAAACTATTAAATCAATACAAAGAGTTATTTAATCTCTACATCTATGGGCTGCTCTCTCTCTCTCTCTCTCTCTCTCTCGTTTTACATCTCAATCTCTAGCTCTTGGTCTATCCCATCATTCCTAGAACATTTGAAGTTCCAGGACTTCACATCTCCCTTCTCCATGTAACCCCTAAAACCACTTACCCTCCAATGTTACTAGTCAAGAGTGGGATTTGATCTAGACGATTTCATCTCAGAAGCTGGAAGATCAATGGTCAATTCCAGCCAATGAACTTTAGTTCCTCTGTCTTCCATGGTGCAAGTTAACATTAGATGAAAATAGAAAAGAGAAAGAGGTAGTTAGAAGTGACATGACCGAATTCAAGGTGGCCACCGGGGATGGCAAAAGTGGAGGCACCGAGGGAGCACTGGCGCCGACCAATAAGTATTTTGTTTCCCTTGACCACGAACACCCCAACCCCTACTTTTGGTGGTGGTGGCGATGCCGATCCTCCTCCGCTCTCCATGGATGTTAATATCAGCCCTTCTCTCTGCCTAACTGAGTCTCTTTCTTTTGGTACGAACTTGTCGAACCATGCACTTGAAATGGTGCAGTTTATATGGGTCTTTGATAGCACACCAGATATGACTTTATACAATTGGGACATTTACCATACCACACTTACTTACCTTTATGCCCTTTTTCTTGTGGGAAATTATTTCTGGAGACTAGAAACAAATACATGAATTTGAGAAATGCTACTTGGCCCGATTGGTCGGGCGATGTCAGCTTGACATGGTCGGCCACGTCAGCCCAAATAGTGTTTCCATGGAGAGAGAGAGAGAGAGAGTGTGTGTGTGTTTTCTTCTTTTTCAACTTCAGTCCGTCCTTAAATTCCTTTTCATGTCCGCGTAAAAGAGTATCTTAATTTAAGAATAAAAATGCAAATATTAAAAAATTTAATTGCTTTTATGTATTATTTTCAATCTTAATTTAAGAATTTTAACCACTTTCTAGTGGGGACATGAAATATTTCGACCACTATGGTCGAAATATTAGACAAATTACGACTAAATTGGTTAAAATATTTGACATATTACGACCAAAATAGTGGACTTCAGACTTATTTTTATCACGTTAATTGAAATTTTGTCTTTTAATTTTCTACTTAATGTAGAAATCGCAGATAAATCATTTGAGAGTTTCTGAAAGAAAAAAAGGGTTAGGTTAAATGATTTCAACATAATCTTTTGAATATATTGCATGATAAATGGAATAAAATATTAGTACCAAAGATATTCAAGTATATTTTTAGGGTCATGGCCCAAGGTCCAAAATAAAACCAAAATAGGAGCTAAAGCCCAATCATAAAAAATAATAGGTATTTAGTCCTTTATGTAATATACCCAAAATAGCTTCTACGTGACTTTCCATCTTCCAGTAAATATTTCCAAGAAAAGGAAATTATTTCCCATTACTCCTCTCTCTTCCATTCTCTCTTTTTCATTCTTTATGTCAAAGCAAAACTCACTATTTTGTTTCTCTATCTTCCATTTTCGCTATTCCAATCTCTCTGTCAAAGCTAAACCAATTCTTTTTCCATCTCTCACTCATAGAGAACAACACTCTTCCGATGCAAAGGTGAAACAAAGATTGTTTAGGCCGTTCGTTAACCAATCCGACCATTTGATTCGCATTTCATTAGTAAAAAATGGTACCAAGCCTAGCAACTGTTTCTTGGATTCAATTTTATTTAGAAGATTATGACTGAATTTTGTGAGTTTATGAAAGATGAAGTATTTTAAATGAAGCTAGTTTGTTTCTACTATGGTTTTCATAAGCATACATAATACAAAAAGAATTTTGTTGTTTGAATCTACCATAGCTTAAGATGCATTTTTAGGGGTTTACTTTGTGAAGATCTTAATATGAAGTGCATACAAAATAATAGTTTCTAAAGTTATGAAAGAAGTGTTTGACTGTCTCATCAAAGTGACAATCGACGTAGCGTGCAGTGAAAGTCTCACCCGTCAGGGGTTCAAGATATCGAATAATAGATGGTGTATTAAAACCAATATATATTCCTAGTCGGCACTGAGACTCAAACTTTGTGCGTTGTGGGGTTGTAATAGGAACATATACAACACATCCAAAAATACGCAAATGAGATATGTTTGGCTGCTGGCCTAGAACATATTGCAAAGGTGAGAATTGATTATTTGAAGTAGGACGTAACCTTATCAAAGTTGCAGCATGAAGGACTGCAGGTCCCCATGCAGTAACCGGTAATTTAGTCCTCATCAACATTGGTCTCGCAATCAGTTGGATATGCTTAATGAATGATTCAGCTAGACCATTCTGAGTATGAACATGAGCTACAGGATGTTCGACATTAATTTCAACTGAGAGACAATAGGAATCAAAAAGTACTCGATGTAAATTCTCCTGCTCCATCTAGACGAATCGACTTAATCGGATAATCAGGAAAGTAAGCTCGTAAATGAATTATCTGAGCTAATAACTTTACAAACGCATGATTCCGCGTCGAGAGCAGATTTACATTAGACCATCTAGTTGATGCATCTATTAATACAATAAAATATTTAAATGGTCCACACTGCGGGTGTATAGGGCCACATATATCACCTTGAATCCTTTCCAAAAATTTGGGAGATTCGATATGTACTTTCGTCAAGGATGGGCGAGTAATAAACTTCCCCAATGAGCAACCACTGCAAGTAAAATCCCTATCTATCAAAAACTTCTGGTGGTGTCTCTGAGAGTTTTGTATTATTCTACTCATCACGGTAGATCCTGGGTGTCCCAGTCGATCATGTCAAATTTTATAAGTATTTGGATCGTGCAACTTCGGGTTGACAACGACATATGATTCAACTGTTTTAATCTCTGTAAGATATAACCCAGAAGAAAGAGCTTCAAGTCTTTCTAGAACACGCTTCTGGCATGATATACTCGAGGTGATATATAAATATTCTTTATCATTCTCAGACCTAGTCTCGACGTGGTACCCATTCAGATGAATGTCTTTGAAACTCAATAGATTCTTCAAGGATCTGGTCGAGTACAAAGCATCCTCAATAATTATTTTCGTACCACGGGGCAATATCATAGTAGCTCTTCCGGAGCCTTCTATAAGGCTTGATGAGCCAGCAATAGTAATCGCATTTGCCTCACATAATTTTAAGGTCGAGAAATATTTTATATTTCGAAGTATCGAATTTGTGGTTCCATTGTCTGCTAGACACATATCTTCATCACCTTTAGATATGTTTCTTCTGGAATCCATACCTTTCATATTATAATATAAGATTCAAACCACAATTATTTATATTTATAACATAAACAAAACTATTACAGGTACATATAATATACTATCTAATATCTAACAGACAAAAGTTATTTTACATTATAATATAGCAGTATAATAGTTAGAAGAGATAATACATTAAATATTAAACATATCACCAGTTTGATTTTCTCCTTCAGGGAGATAATCTCCAACACACAATGGTGGATCAAGTTCCATGTGGTTCATCTCTGGCGCAACTTTAGATTTTAGAGATGCTTGGTATAGGTCCACCAAATGTCTCGTCGTATGACAGGTACGGGACCAATGACCTTCCATACCACAACGGTAACAAGCTTCTTCACGAGCTTTGAAAGGGGTATTATTTTTAGCCTTTACTTTACCAGGCTTTCTCGCTGCATAATTCTTTGAATTTTCTCCCTTTTCCCACTTCCGGTGGTAAGGGGTTTGCCTATTTCTCTCCCATTTGTTCGTGCGGGATCCACGTTGGTGGTTTCTTCCGAAACCACGTTTCCCTTTGTGATTTTGTTTCCTGCCATGATCATTTGACAATATCGCATGTGCTTCAAGCATAGGTACGGACCCAGTGGGTCGAGATTCATGGTTATGCAATAACAACTGGTTATTCTATTCATTGACCAAAGGACAAGTCAGTAATTGGGAGAATTTAGAGAAACGTCGCTCTCGGTATTGTGACTGCAAGACAATATCCGAGGCATGGAACATACTCAATGTTTTATCTATCATCTGTTCATCAGTGATAATATCACCTCCCACTTTTAGTCTTGAAACAATTTTACAAAGGATGGAATTATAAGCAGAAATGGAAGAAAAATCTTGTAGTCGAAGATTTATAAAATCATTTCGAGCTTTTGGAAGGATGACCATCTTCAGGTGATCATATCTATCTTTTAAGATATTCCATAAAGCCAAGGGATCTTCCACATACAAATACTCTGACTTCAGGTCATCATGTATGTGACGTCTCAAAAAGCTTAAAGCATGAGCCCGTAACATTTTCTCTGCATTATTCCCTTCAACAATACTGTTTAGGAGATTTTTGTATTTTAGAGTCAGTCTATCTTCGACTGCCCATTCCATGTAATTCTTACCTGTTATATCTAGTGCTGCAAATTTAAGTCTAGCAAGGTTAGACATTTTGAAATATGAATGAAAATATTATACCTTTCACCAGACGGAGTAGCGGTTTAGTTTGTTCGATATTCCACCGATGTTGACTTCGGCAACAGAGCAGAGTAACGACTTCTTTCAACTGGCTAGAGACTCGTGCTGATAACGTGTTGTAAATTGTCGGTCTATTTTTTTCAATGTGTCTTGATATTTGCATGCAACTTAATAGAATTAAAGGAAGAGAAAAAAATAGAAATATTAAGATATATTAAACCAAAAGAGATTAACTTAAACCAAGCTTTATCTTAAGTATTTCTTTCAAACTTTTCTCCATCTCTTATCAAAACATCTCTTACAAACTCATACCAACACTACGCCATGTACACCTATTTATAGGGTGGGAGAAGTAATAGGAAGTTGACACATAACCCATGTGTTGTCACTTGCATGGTGTGTTGTCACCACCAAGATGACACTTTGCATATGGAGTTGTGGAATGTTGACCATAACTGATGGAGACCATCAAGATGGGCCTCACGGCCGAACTAGTTAGAAGGCCTCATGGCCGAGCCCATTAGGGTTAGAGTTTAGGAGTTTCCATGTTTTAGTATTTCCTACTAAGTCTAGGTTTAGAAGTTTCTATATTTGAGTATCTTTGATATTTAGGAATCCTAATTTGAGTCTATCTAGAAGTTTCTAAGTTCATATAAAAGGAAGTCAGGTCTGTCCTTGTTATTCAGATCAGAGAATATTATCAACCAAGTTTATTATTAATCAAGTTTATTGTTTATCGTTATTTTATCAGTTTTATTTCGTTAGTTTAGTTTATTAATAATGGTGGATTCCATTACTTTTACGCTTCCGCAACAATCTACATCAATAACCTCATGTGTTGTCACTTGCATGATGTGGTGTCACTTAACCACAAACACTTGTCATATGGAGCTACCATAAGGTGACACTTCTCATATGGAGCTACCATAAGGTGACACTTCTCACATGGAGCTACCATAAGATGACGCTACATCAAGGTGGTATTGTAGAAATGGTGGGTGGCTATAGATATAAGTTGGATAAGAAAAATGTATATTAAAGGCACCCAACTCCCCTTGCATAGCCAATGATTTTATGGGCAGCCACATACCATATAACAACAACGGTATTTTATCTCCTTATCTTATATCTCCACCCATCACCACACCCTAGTAGCAACCATCTTTTGCCTAGGCATTTTTTACCGATACGTCTTCTGACAAACTCTTTAATTATTCTTTTCTCCTGTCTTTATTTCTCCTTGAGAGAGTTTGGAGGATCTATGGAGAGAGAAGCCAAAGGTTTTATTATTAGTTCATCATTGATGCCATTTCTTGCAAGAGAGGGATAAATTGAGAGAAATGTGAGCATATCACCATCCAAATGAGCTTCATTTGTAGTTTTCTCTAGATCATTAATTGTAACATGTATTAAACTAATTCGGTTTTTCATTTGACAAGTTCGTTTGCCCATTCATAGTACTACCCATTCATAGTACTACATAGACCATCTTGATTTATAATTTCACAAAATTTTGTTTCTTTCCTGCGCCCGTCTTTAGGATTTTCTCTCTTTGAGAATCCCATATTTTTTATAAACTATCATACTACGTAATTTTTGTTTATAATATGTTATTTTCTACTACAACATTTTTTCGTGCGTCATAAAAAAGAGCATAAAAACAAATATCATTTCTAGTCCGCGGACCTCACGCTTATTTTTTGTCTGGAGAAGATTTCAGACTCATTTATGAGTCAGAAATGAACTTTTGGCCCAAACTCTCGTTGCAACAAGAAAAATGGTCTATAATGCTATTTGTGGCATAAACATTTGAATTTTTTTGGTTAATACTCATACAACAAAAGGCAAATTTAAGAATCCATATTTTCATTTTTCACAATGATTCTCCTATAGCCTTTTATTTTGAATAGCAAGTAGATGAAGGATAAATAAAAGTGGTTCGACCGGGAAGAATACACGTCCAATATAACATTAAATTGTTTACAGGTAACAAACAAATGTGCCATCATCCCTCGACAGTTACAACAAAATCTCTACCCGGAATCTCATACTAACACCTCTAAATTCAAGAAGTGTTTCAGAAAAGACCATTTTTATAGAAAAAGACATTTTTCAACACCAGAATCACAAAAACCCCAAGAAGATATATGTACATACTCCAAATATGACCCATCAAGAGTTTGGCCTCATGGCTCATTAAGAGGCGTGGCTTACGAAAATAAGAATCCTAGTACTTCTTACGAATATGTACTTCTACTACGGCTTGGAAGTAAGTTTGCTTCTCGTCTCTTTTGAACCTGGACCAAAAAGAAAAATTGTTTTTCGGGCTGGTGCCATTTTCATTAACATGAGTCACTTTTCTTTGGAATTTGACTTCGATATACGATAGTCATTACAATGCCGTTGATACATCAAAGATGTGATAAGCACGATAACTGCCAAATCAAACCAGAACAGGCTTAAAGCCTAACTAAACTATGGCCTAAAGCCCATCTACATTATTTATGCCCTAATATCTCCAAGTTCAATAATCCAGAAATTCCGCTTTCTCTAGGGATCGAACCCGAGACCTCAGAGACCTTTGGAGTATATGTAACACTTTAACCACTCGATCAACCAAGTGTAGAGCTTTGTATCTTAATATCACACTACTCTTATTACTATCCATATTTGATTCAAAAACCTCCTAATGTCATAAAAAGTTTCTTTGGTGTGGGCTTCCACTTTGACCAATTCTAGCCTTGTGCACTTGATCAATCTAGGCCTCCAATCCACCCAAGAAACTATTCATATTTATAAATTTTTATGTGAAATTTTATTCCGAAGTAGGCATTGTCGGAAATGCTTGTTGCCTATTTTTCCCATTCATAAAACGTATATAAGGGGGTTTTGCAAATATTTTTCGATTGTGTTTTCATCAGTGAGTCCGCCCAAGAACCCTAGTGTTCTTGAAATTTTAAACCCTATAGTTTAGAATGCACAGTCGGACTGTAAGGAACCCACAAGTACCAGAGCAGACTCCCTTCCCCACTCCTATACCATCAAATTAATCTAGCATTACAAACTTATAATAATATAGAGAAATGTTATTTGGTCTGAAAATGGAGGTCTACCACAGGAAGAAAGTTGATGCAGCGTTCCCATCCGTCCAAGTGTTTTTCTCTGCACATAGCCAGACCAATGGGATCGGCCATATCAGCTTTTGGCATGTGGTTCTCATTTTCGGGCCAGATACCGTTTCTGTATAATAAAAAAAAAAAACTGAAACAAAAATCATAACAAATGAGAATCTTTTTTATAATACCTTTCACCAATAGTCAATAGATACCCCTTGTAAGCTTTAATAGTATTCAAAATAGTTATTGTCAAAATCACCATTGACAAATACTACTATTTGTTTACTCTTTTTCTTTGATCTTAAGAAATTTGAAATCCAATTGCCCATGATAGAACGATCATGAGTGAGGTTACTTCTTATATAAATATTTCTTCCTTCTTTAATGGGTGGGATGTCAATTTCATAGACTATAACTGCAGCATTTGGAAAGACCTTGTTATAACTGAAAATCGCGGAAGCTATCGAACCTATCCTAGAAATTGATCCGATTATAAAGATTAATCGAAAAGCTAAGCCAAAATCAAATATGCGAACAGAATTTAACGAGGTTCGGCTTTAAAGCCT
>BEHA01044656.1:128271-143738 GCA_002897215.1 Eschscholzia californica subsp. californica | reverse complement strand
CCTGGTGATGGTGGTTTTGGTGACGGGGAGACATTTTTCTAAAAGTACAGGGGCATAAATGTCATTTGTTAGATTTCAGAAATTGGCCCCATATTTCAGACTTGTTTTGAAGTCTGAAATATTTGGGCTCTTCTTCAGCCAATTCAAACTTTGTCCCATTTCAGACAAATTTTCAGAAATTCTTAAATTAAAAAACAAACATTTGAAATCTGAATTGGGTTACAATTCAGATTTCAGATCTGAAAATATTAAAAAACAAACAGCACCTAAGATATAAACTAAACATTGTTTATCATTTCCAAAGAGGGTTAGAGATTGAAATGTATTATTTGTAGTGTCAAAATCACCATTTACAAATATTATTTGCTTATTCTTTTTCTTTGATCTTAAGAAATTTGAAATCCAATTACCCATGATTGAACGATCATGAGTTAGTTCACTTCTTAGATATATATTTCTTCCTTCTTTAATGGGTGGGATGTCAATTTCATAGACTATAACTGCACCATTTGGAGAGACCTTTTCAACATGTGAAACCATTTTTTTTTTTTAGAATTTTGAAGGTTGGTTCAAGAACTTGAGAGAGAGAGAGAGAGAGAGAGAGAGAGAGAGAGAGAGAGAGAGAGAGAGAGAGCTAGAAGAAGTTATAGTTAAATGTGTTTAAGTGTTCTAATTAAATGGTTAAATGGATCAAGTTTAGAGAGAGAGAGAGAGAGAGTTAATGGTGTCTATACAGATTCTCTTCATTTTATGGTGTCCATACAACTTCTCAATTGATTCAAAATGTGGTTCTCCATTATCACTTTCAATAAAAGGGTTAGGGACCTTAATTGTAACATTTTTCTTTTGATGCGTAATAATTTATCAATATTTTCAAATTGAAGTTGCCCGATATTTCGTTTTTTTTTTGTTGAAGTCAATATTTGGCTAAATAACATATACATTCATTTGAAGATTGTTTCCTATTAACATAATTGCAACTTCATGAAGACCAAAGAGGGCCTGATTTTACAAACTAAACCTTCAAAAATCTCTCTACCAAGCTACAAATCTCAACTACTTAATTATTTCTTGGAAACAAGAGAATTAGCATTCAAATTTACATGGGCGATCGATTGATCAAATCCAAAACGAGACGAAAAAAGAAGGGCAATGTATGGTTATTCAGTTCGCCTTGCTTCTCTTTGAAAAAGATGAAGGAAATTTTATGATCTCTAGTGTTGGATTTCATTGGGTAATGTTGGTTTAGTTCTAAGTACATGCTTTCGGCAACGTTCGAAAATACTATCGTATATAAGATCAAATTGAACACCTGCTCTTTCTCGATTCACAATGAAAAGTATGTGATCCGCTTCTACGATCTTGTAGTACCTGCATTATTATAAAGAAATCAAAAGAAGTAAGTCACTGAATTTAGGAAGTCGTGAAGCAAAAGAGACATATATTTCCGTTGCTCAAGTACATTTTTATCGATTGAACTAACATTTTGGACATGTCAAACTTCAGAACAAAGTAAGGTTAAATGGGAAGTCCATAAAAGGGAGAGTTGAAGTTAAGAATCACATTCTAAGAAAAAAAGCAGATTATATGGTGGTTATGGAGATAATAGAGTTAGAACGAACCATACTCCCGGTTGCAGAGGTTGGCAATCAGAGTCTTTTTCAACAAAACGACTTGGATGCTCCGTTGGGACACGAGGGTGAGTCATGGATATAGTGTTGAGTGCACCGTCATTATCTTGCCAATCTTCATCCCTACACATATTTATTAGAGGTATAAGCAAGATTTAGAAATTTTATATAGACAAATATCGCTCACGAAAACACCACCGCATATATAGTAGTCAATGGTTCTGAAACCAAATGCTTATTTTTTTTAAGCCACGGTGCTAGATACGAATGAAAATTCAAGCGAGAAGTGTTTCTCAACAGGCCGTCTTGTAGCCAAACAAGACGTCTGGCCACTGCTTGGCTCATGGGTACTTCTTGGTTGTGCTCATGCCCGTAGCAGGGCATACTATTTTAGGACGAATTTGGTACGGGGCCGACTATCATGCCCATCTGGCCATGACATGAAGGATCGTTTATGGGCCAACACGAACCGTTCAGTAGAGCATTTTCGTGTTATATGCTAACCTAGCTACTAAATGCAAATACTTGACCAACACACCTCAAATCAAAGGCAGTATTTATATGAAGCAAAAAAGTCTAAGTACTTCACCTAATTCACTTGGCAGGATCGAAATACGCACCTGTATCCTTTATAAGGAGGCGAAACGTCGGGAGGATGAGACCACTGACTCATCTGCAAGACTCTGATGAAAAGCATAGGATGGATATCAAAAATGCTTGAAGGTATTGTAATCCCCATGAAATTCTTAGTCCTTTTTGTGGCGTAACTGAAGTAGAATGTATTTGGGAATGTCTTGATATGACAATTTAGTCTCATGGATCCTTGAATTGTTAGGTCCGGGAGGATCCAATCTCCCGACGCAAATGGGCCTGCATTGCCCAATAAACAATCTACTAAACCTGAAATCCCTGATTTCTTCCATGACATGTTGAAATGATCGAACCCGAAATTATAGTACTCTTTTATCCATGGAATATCAAGCCAATCGTAAATTATAACGCCTAATCGACATAGTTGAAGAAGACATATAGGTTTCATTGATCTTCCATCATCTGGTCTGAAGGAACACAAATCAAAATTAGTCTTGCAAATGGTAAATCCAGAAAGATCCATAAAACTTGCAAATGGTGAATAGAACTTACTGCATTCCATCTAAGTAAGTTCTTGTTGTTCCGTTAAATGCGCCAGACAACGAAGATACACTCAATATCCAGTTCTCGGAAGTGTTTTCGTACCCCTTAAAAGCCTAATAAGATTATAAAACATAGTTTTCGATAATTATATGTCAAGAAATCATTATGTTTGTAAGAAATATTCGAAATTTTTACGGAATAACAAGCAGAGCTCGAGTTATCAAAAATTTTGCAAACCTTGTCTGCAAGCATTTGCTGCAATACACGAACGACTTGGGCCCCGGCTGAGTGTCCCACAAAGTGAATAGGGTGGTCTTCATCCCAGGCAGGATAATTCCCTGCATTTCAATCAAAATGCAAACCCACCAAAGACGTAGTTTAAATGAATAAGCATAGAATGTAAATTTTTTTATAAGCTAAAATGTTTAACTTTGTACCCTTCAACGCAGTTCATTG
Source organism: Eschscholzia californica subsp. californica (assembly GCA_002897215.1). Taxonomy (NCBI): domain Eukaryota; kingdom Viridiplantae; phylum Streptophyta; class Magnoliopsida; order Ranunculales; family Papaveraceae; genus Eschscholzia; species Eschscholzia californica. The sequence goes on along the minus strand of BEHA01044656.1, from coordinate 140,517 downwards.
GAATATCTTAAGGTCCAAAGTGTGAGAGGCGGTTTAGGCTTTCCTAAACTGATTAGGCTTTCCTAATTGCGGTCGGTTTAGGATTCCACAAATTATAGGCGGTTTAGGCTTTCCTAAACTATTTAGGCTTTCCTATTATGGGGTCCGCTATACTATATATATATATATATATATATATATATATATTTAGGAGGCGTGAGTTCTTGTAAGAAAGACATAACAACTATTCAAAAGAGAGAGAGAGAGATAGAAGGTTATTTTCTATACTGTCTTGGGACGAACTTGCGGGTTGTGTGAGTCATCTTCATCTATCCTTCAATAAAGTTTTCTTGGTCGCCCGAGGACATAGGCTTTACGCCGAACCACGTGAATTTTGTTTGCATATTTAGTTTTGGTTTAGCTTTTCGATTAATTTTCATAATCAGATCAATTTCTAGGATAGGTTTGATAGCTTCCGCGAATTTTTAGTACTAACAATTGGTATCAGAGCCTTGTTGAGATTGAACGAAGAGAAGATGGGATCGAGAAGTGTGGTCAAAGCAGGGAAATATTAGATAGAGAAGTTCAATGGAAAAACGATTTTTCTTATTGGAGGATGCAGATGAAGAATTTGTTAATCTCGTAGAAATTACACAAGATGTTGACGGGAAAGAAACCAGGAGATATGTCAGATGAGGATTGGGAGGAGTTAGATCTCGAAGCACGGGCAACCATTATGTTGTGTCTTGAGAGGGACGTGGCGTTCCTAGTAGACGGAGAAACAACGGCGGCGACTGTGTGGTTAAAGCTAGAAAACAATTTCATGACGAAAACTTTAACGAATCGGGTCTACTTAAAATCCAAATTATTCACGTGTAGAATGGAGAAGGTTATTCTATTCAGGAATATGTGAACAGGTTTGACATGATTATCTCATATTTGAAGGATATTGATGTTAGGGTTGAGGATGAGGACCAACCCTCATATTGTTACTTTCATTGCCTAAATCTAATGAGAACCTTGTTCAAACTTTGATGCTTGTTGGTGATAGTCTAAGCATGGAAGAGACGAGAAATTTGTTATTAGATGATGACCTTCGTAAGGTTGCTACTAGCAGTATGACGTCAGGTGGAGTAGACAAGGATCAAGCACAAGGGTTGTTTGTAACGAGGGGAAGGAGTAATGAAAGAGGAAAGGGAAAGGGCGGAAAATCTAGATCCAAGTCTAGAGGCTCTTTCAAGAAATCGTGTTTTAGTTGTGGTGAGCTTGGCCACTTTAAATCGGTCTATCCAAAGAGAAAGTTGAAGCAAAAGAACGAAGGCTACAAGGAGAAACAAGAGACGCAAGAGGCGGGATATGTATCAGAAGACTCTGACGATTGTTTCTCGGTGTCAGAGGTGTCTGAGGAGATCTCCGATAAGTGGATGCTTGATTCAGGGGCGTCACACCACATGTGTCCTAATAGGAAGTGGTTTTCTACCTATAGGAGTATAGATGGTGGTACAGTTATAATGGGTAATGATAATACATGTAAAATTGTGGGACTCGGAACAATATGTATCAAGATGCACGATGAAGTAGTGAGAACATTGACGGATGTCAGACACATACCCGATTTGCAGAAAATCTAATTTCCCTCGGTGTGTTAGAGCGGAACGGCTGTAAGATAATTATAGAGAATGGCTCCATAAAAGTCGTTAAGGGTTCTTTGGTGGTGATGAGGGGTACTCGTTACGGTAATTTATATTCACTTTTGGGGACAACAATTACGGGAGATGTAGCAATAGGAATCAGTGGAAGGGATCCAACGGCTAGTACGAGGCTTTAGCATATGCGCATTGGGCATATGTCAGAAAAGGGTCTATCTTTGATGTGCGGGAAAGGCTTGTTGAAGGACATGAACATGTCTTGCATGGAGTTTTGTGAGCATTGTGTGTTCGGGAAGGCACACATGGTGATGTTCTCTTCAAGCAAGCACAGGAGGAAAAAGGTATTAGACTACGTATATACCGATGTCTGGGGATCTTCATGTCCCCAAATTAGACGCGGTTTAGGCTTTCCTAAACTGTTTAGGCTTTCCTATTTTTAGGCTTTCCTAAACTGTTTAAGCTTTCCTATTATGGGGTCTAATATACTATATATATAGGAGGCGTGAGTGCTTGAAAGAAAGACACAACAACTATTCAAAAGAGAGAGAGAGAGATAGAAAGTTATTTTCTATACTGTCTTGGGACGAACTTGCGGGTTGTGTGAGTCGTCTTTGTCTATCCTTCAATAAAGTTTTCTTGGCCGCCCGAAAACGTAGGCTTTACGCCGAACCTCGTTAATTATGTTTGCATAATTAGTTTTGGTTTAGCTTTTCGATTAATTTTCATAATCAGATCAATTTCTAGCTAGGATAGGTTTGATAGCTTCCGCGAATTTTTAGTACTAACACAAAGAAGCCAAGCGAAGACAAAAGGAAACGATATAAGTTATCTATCTATCTATATAACGGAAAAGGAAGTAGAAAAATGTCGACGATTTGGGTTTGCTTGGGTTTTTTGTTTCTTGGTCTATTAAGGTAAACTGAAATTCTAGGAATCTTGTTTTCACAGAAACACAAATTCCACCGAACCAATTGTTTTGGCTTTGAGCTCCACAACATATTTGATGGAATTTGAACTATGTTAACCCAATTCCTTGCATAGACTTGTGCCTTTTTTTTTTAACCAACCACGACCACCATTGAACCACCACCACCACCTCACCATCACACTACCAAATGGTTACCAAATCGAGCAAGGAAATACTCAAGAAGTTTAGAATTCTAGTTTCCGAGTGATGTGAAACTCACATGGTTGAGTGATCACGTGTATATTTCTCCACTAGAGAAACCAAGGTTCGAATCTCAACGTTGAAAAGAAAAAGTTTCAAAGTGATTCCTTAGAGTTCAAGTTTCCTTCACAAAACATAATTGTATATGCGCATAATGCTAAACGAGAATCAATGGTAAAGATTGAATTGGTAATCTTCAACCCATACCCATAACCCATTCATATTAAAATCTTAAGTTGAATTCCACATTTTGACCCTTTTAACTTTATTATCTCTTTCAAACAAACAAAAAAACTTCTTCAATCAAATGCTTGAAAAGTAATCTATAAAAATTTGAAAAGTGAGGCCATGATTTTAAGTTTAGGGTTTTAAGTATGTTCTTATTCTAACCTTCTCTGTGATCTCTTCCAAATTGAGAATGCCCACAAGCTTTGCTATGCTCTTCTCCATAATCTACTTTCCCGCCTTTTAAATAATAAAACAATTCGCGAGCTCTGAAATTCAAAACCCCCATTAACAATTTAACAGACAGAAAAGATTGAAGAAAAATTCTAACCAAATTTGCCATAATAGAGAAGAAAACCAGATAAGTTTCTAAGAAGTATAATCTTCCACCTTAGACGTTAAGGTTTGAGGCACGCTGAACAATTCAAAAAAAAAATTCTGAGAAATCACCTATCATAAATGCTTGTCAATGATCCTAAATCAGGAACAAGAACATGTTCATCCTTCTTCTCTGCTCCAGCAAAGTACGATAAACCTCCCAATCTCTACACAACAAGAGATAGAGAGAGATCAAAATCCATTAGAATCAATGAAAAAAAATGATCTTGAGATCTCAAAACAAGGAAAAAATGAGAACCCATTTTCTTACCCCTTTGCCAAATCCAAAAATCCCATGAACTAAAACAATAGGAGTTAACCCATTAGATTTTTTTAATGATTTAGAAGAAGATTCATCATTATCATAATCTTTAACCCTAATATTCAAATTAGGTTTAAAACATTCATTTAAAGCTTGTGAAAGATCTGATGCAACAGCTTTACTAAAAATGTAAAACCCATATAACAAATGAACTATTGAGCTCACAAATAGCTCTGATAATTGAAGTATTGCTATCCACAATCTAATCATCTTCTCTATCTCTTCTTTTTTTTTCTCACAAACAAAAGAAAAAAAAAACAGAGCTTCTTTGCTTTCCTTTTCCCCTTCAAAACTTGAAAAAGAAAGAAAAGAAAGCTCTTTGATTTCCTCCAAAAACCTCACAACTCTCTCTCTGATTTTTTTTTTCTTTCAGATTCCTTGAAATGAGAAGAAAAGTTGACCAATTTTTATCTTGGGGTTTTCAAAAATTCAATTTCAATACCAAAATTGATGGGTTTTTTCTAACACATTTTTCATGATTTTTTTTTCACCCTCACAATCAAATTTCTGATTTGGTGGTTGGGTTGATGCCAATTGTCATTTTGTTAATTACTCTGACAATTCATGGACATTTAATTGACGCCATTAAAACTGACTTTTATTATCCATAATTTCTTTCATTATCTGGTACTTCCAATCTTATTTTAGCTTAAAAACTATATGTCTCGTTCTTCTGCCAGTTGGCTGATATTGTGGGACCTCAATATGGGGTGTCAAGTTTTGAGAAATTTGCAACGGTAGAATGATTAGTGAGGACATCGAGTGGTTTTAGTGAGGAGAAATAAGGGGAGTAGAGTGGGTCTATAGAACTGCCATGTATGTGATCGAAATAGAGTTGGGTAAATTGGGTTTTTGTGGTTCCTAGTTTCTAGCTGTTTTCTGCCTAAGGCGTGGATGAGGTTTGGTAGGGAGCTAGAGAGTTCAAGAACGTGTGATAATTGTTAGCCCTAGATATGGGCATGTTTTTATGAGACCTAATTGCTAGGAATGATCTTGCTATCTTGGGGAAAAAAAAAATGGAAGTTGGTTGACTTCACCACTTTGGCCGACCTTGTCATGCCCAAACTGCAACACATGGGACACGTTCACGAAAAAAGACAAAGGAGGTTGACAAATTCGGTGTGAATGTTGGTAGATTCACAATACTTTCGCTCTAGTGACGAAAACGAAGTGAGTCCAAGTTGTTGGATGAGAATTCAAGATAAATTTACGGTTGAATTTACCTGATTCCCCGTCACAGTTGCACCTTTTAGTTCTTGTATTATAAGTGAAGCGTTGAAGAACTGCACTCAACACACCACACTTCCAATGTCCTCCAACGGAAGAATTTACGAAAAGACTGAAAATTTATTCTTTTATTGATTTTTGAAAAATTAAACTGTTTTATTTCATTTTATTTTGACAAAAGACGACTTAAGTAGATTGTTTTAATAGCATTGTAGAGCATTAATGAAATTTAATACCTTAATAAATATATAATTACCGGTTCGGGTGTATTTTAAAAAATGTTGAGAGAACGATTTTTGGTCACTCCAATTTGATCCAATCTTAAATTAGGTTAGAAAGAAGTCCTATTTTAAGATCCAAATATTAAAATACTCCTATTTTAAACCCAGATACCACCACTTCCACTTCCGACCTCCTTCCCACTTCCACTTCCGACCACCTTGGGTGCCCCAGAATACCCGCCAGAACAAGTTCTATGGGAGACACAAGGAGATGGTTTCAACTCTAGTTTCTAGATGCTAGATAAAGGAAAGAGGGAGAAAAGGCCAAGGGAATAGAATAAGTCACTAAGCTGTGGTGGATTTTCCGACCACCATTCTGGTTGTCTCCGGAACCACCACAAACCTCCAGAGAGGTGGTTTTATAGTTAAATTTTAACCCTAAATTCGATTGTCTGAATAGTAGTGTCAAGTGGGTCGGGCTAAACGAGCTCCCCCGGTGGTACTGCAGGGCTCGGAACACGCCACAGGCTAGGGGTCGACCCCACATTTGGAAACCTGCAACTTATGCATCCGTACTCCCATACTAAAAAACTTAAAAAGATTACAAAAATGAAGGCAAGAATGAACTCCTTGTTTAACATTTAATTGTTGAAACTGAAAAGACAAGAAAATGATTTGTGATCCATCAAGATTCAAATACCAGTACAGATTTTTGGTACGACCTTACAAGTCGATCCATAACTAGAGTTGTGGATGCCACAGAGCTGCAATTCTGGATGGTTTGATTCCTCGGGGTTGTCAGATCCACGATTTCAACAAACAACTAAGACATGACTCAGTGGGCCTAATATATGATGCATCCTATTATATCTTCAACGAATCCAATCAGAAGAATCAAGCAGCACTTGCCATTGAGCTAATTAGAAGTTGATAACCTTCGGGAATGGTCGTCTGAAGCTGAACACATTCTGCCAATGCAGGAACATCAGAGTTAACATCTAGAAACTTACCGAGTAAGAGCAAAATGTGAAAATCGGATAATCGTTTCACAAATGGAAGGTTCTTCGTTTTATCCATGTGATTCTTCAGTGCTCTCATTGTAACTGGGGTGCTTCTGTTCTCAATAGGAAAGGTTGTCGAAAGAGGTCCCTGCATTTTGAGGAAAGTTCAAGTTAGAATACCCTGAAGAATCAAACATTTCTGAATATATAAAGAATCAAAAAGTAATGTTTGCATAACAAGTTAAAGGGAGAAAGCAGAAAAGGTGTTTCGACACTGACATGCTAGAAGAACAAACACAAAACTAAGCATGAAGTGATCTTCTAAAATAATCTCTGCCACAAGTACATAGAGAGAGAAGGTAAATGGTCCAGTTTTAATGGTCCACGGGTAAGCCCACGAAGAGTCCAATGCTGATAATAGGTGTACTTTTTGTCGGTTTTTCAGTTAAGCCATCATGCACTTATTAGTTATAAGCTTCACTACGAGAGTGGATGTAAGAGCATGATCTTCTTGTAGAATTTATCATTTCGCTGAGGAATGGCTCACCGAGGCCATTAGAAACTAGAAAATAGACTCAAATTTATGACCACAGTGAGCCAGTTTTCAACTAAGTGATGTATTCTACAAATAGATCACGCTCACTGGAAAGATCAGAGTTGAAATCTTACCGTTACAAAAAAAGGTCATCACAAATTTTAACATGCACTGAGAAAAAAGTTAAGCTACCGCAGAAGCAGTTGATATGAAAACCTTTTGTGCCGCTACCTTAAGGTTTCTTACTTAAAGAACAAGGTTCACTGGCAACATATCAATACCAAGAACATTCGCAACCAAATGAACTGCAACAGATGTTATAGAGTTGATTGCACAAGCTCAGCAATTAGATTATTTCTCGAGAGTGACTCGAAGGACAATAAAAATTACAGCATATAACCTTTAAACACACAATCAATTTTCATCATTGCAATTCTACCGACCGCAGACAAGCAGATACCCACTCGCATAACCAAAATAAACATCAGGTCATTGGGCGCTAATTACAGCATGCAACCAATTCTTCATCAGTATGTTTTAGTCAAATAGTTTTCTTTTTTACGGGAAGTATTCAACTCGTCAATCGTTTCAAATCTATCTATGACTATTTCACTAAGCAGCTTTAGTAACACTCCATCTTCACTAAGCAGTCGCGTACAACAAATATGCTCAAACATCAACACTGTAACCATCATATGTGTCTAATCCACAATCGTCAACTACGCGGTCCGATTTAAAATGTTAACTAGCCCTATAAATAAAAGGTTTCAACTAGAACTAACATAACATCAACAATTAGTGTAATTAAAGTTCAAGCATTGGGCATATAACAATTATCCTCAATAAAAGACAACATAGAGAAAACAATTGAAGATAACAAATCAATAAACGCACCTGATGATCAAGAATCTTTACCACCACCAAGAAAAAATCGTTATCGACTTCTTTAGTATCCTTTACACCAACAACTACATCCTTCTTCATTCGAGAAATCTTCGGATCGAACTCTGCCCCACAATCTTTTTCGAACCAGTCTTCTTTAAACAACTTAACACAAATATCACTCATCTGAAATGCTTCAAAGTGAACATCAGCACCACCATCTTCATTAACTTCCAATTTAACAATAGCAGTAACCCATTCTTTAAGTTCACTTTCACCATGAAGTTCAGCTGCTTGAAGAATTTCAGAATTTGATAAAGTATAATCCTTTTTATTCTGACTAATAGTTTGGGTAAAAATAAACCCAACTTTTGTCATCCCTAACCCTAAAGCAATTGCTTCAACAACTTTTTCCTCATCAGGATCCCTAAGTAAGATCAAATTCTCCTCTGTTCCTTGTTGAGGTGGTTCATAAATAAAATTCACCATAACTTCACCTTCATCTGATACAGTTCCATACATAAATCCACCCCTTTTAACAGCAAAAGCTAAAGATTCATTAACATAATGTTGAAAAGCATTAGCAGCATCACGATCGAATGAAACAGATTCACAATGTGCTTTTTCTTGTCTTGAAACCCTAGTTTGTTTAGCAATTAAATCATCCATAGTCATCTTTCTACCAAAAGATCCAGCAGGATTAACAGGTGGACCAGCAATAGATCTTTCACCATCATAAGATAAATAAATCATTGAACCATGAGAAATACCAAGTGAAGAAATTAGGGTATTTGGATTTGATAAATCAGTGAAACGATTCTTATCATCTAGGGTTTTTGCTAGTAATAAGTTCTGATTTTGGGATAATGTTTGTTGATGAATTGGAACTCTAAGTTGGTTTTCAATTAGGGTTTTGAGTTCAGAGACAGTGATGTTAGGGTTACCTATTGTCACTCTTTCTAAACCATCTCTGCTACGAATTCTGATCATCATCATATCTTTGATTCCTCGCCTAACTTGGAGGTGAAGTTTTGATTAAAGAGATTTTGGGGTTTCTTTCTCTCTCTCTTTAGAAATCTGGGTTAAGTTCTGAAGAAGAAGAAGAAAATTGGGGTAAAGGGGTGATGGGATTTATAGTGGAGTATAATTGTGAAAGAGAGGAGGTATAGAATTGGAGTTAGAATTGGAGTTGGAATTGAAAAGTGAAAAGAGAAAGGAAACTGAGAGGTCGGTCGGTGGCTCTTAAAACAACTCTTTTTTGGAGAGAGAGAGAGAGAGGGCTAAAAACACATTGGTAGCCAACAACGGGTAGCACACTTGGTTAGTGGAGGGCTGGAGGTCCCACGTCCAATCCCCATGAAAGGTTTTTTTTTATGAGAGAAACCTTGCATTAACAAAATCGGAGTACAAATTACATAAAACGCAGCTACTTTAAAACAGAAATAAACGAAGGTACAGAGTTCCACACTGTCCTGTTCGAATTCCTTCTTCCCCACTTGGCTAGAGCGTCAGCCTGAGAATTACATTCTCTAGGAGTGAAGGTGAAGATGGTGCCTTCAAATTGATTTATGAGGGTCTGTACTTGTTGTAGAGTCGCTTCCGTTTGTCAGTGGACACCCACCTTATGACCATTAATAAAATTTATCAATGATTGGTTGTCGCTTTCAATGTGGATGTGTGAGATCTGCAACTCTAACGCCCATTTCATACAGTTGAGTATAGCTAGGCTTTCACCTTCTTCAGCATTTTGGCATCGAACCGAGTCTGCTGCCGCTATTATGAAGTTAGACTCTTCATCTCGTATGATACATCCAATACCTGCCTGTTCTGTCAAGGTAGTAAAAGAGGCGTCAACGTTCAGCTTGAGGTATGGTGTCTCTGAATCCCCATGAAAGGTTTCAAAAAGAAAAAAGGTTTCAAAAAAATCCCATGAAAGTATCCAGCCATAAAAAAAATCCCATGAAAGTATAAATAGGTCATCTAATTTTGTTTGATTTTAGACTATTCAATTTCTTAGACTTTAGGCCAGTAATAATTCCGCAGTTATTGTGCTTATCGCATGTATCAATGTATCAATGCCTTTGTAATGACTTTTGTAGTTCGACAATCATCTATGTCTATCCCTTCATTCTTTTTTTTCTCTTCTCTCTCTCTTTCCCTTTCTCTCTTCTCCCTTCTATGTTCCGGCAAAAGGGAGGTTTTTTCGCCGGAACTCTCATCTAGTTTTCCAAACGAATGGTCGCCTGGTAGAATCAGACAGCTCCGTCTGGATCTAGACTCCAAATCCAGACAAGGCTTGTTTGCATCTGGAGTCCAGATTCAAGCAACCTTTGTCAGGAAAACTAGAGAAGAGACCATCATCTTCATCGGAACTTAGAGAGAGGAAGAAAGGATGGAGTAAGGGAGAGAGAAAGATGATAGGAGGGAAAGAGATAGCGAAGATGAGAAGACAAAAAAGTTGTCGGCCATCTCCGTCCGACGACTTAAAAGGGTGTGTTTACTGAATATTGTTTGGTTCTCCACCTTGTACTCATAAACTTTTCTTGTTTCCCCAAAACATCGTCCCAATAAAAAAGATATCGATATTTTTTTAAGCATCTTTAGTGCAAGACTCAAATTTAGAAACACCAAATGTCGGTTAGGTTATTTTGAATTTTTTATATATAAAATTCCCTCTGATGGAGAGCTTAATTAGGATCTTAAGATGATGTCACAACATTTAATTCTAAGATGTCTCAAGAAGGAACTTGATATTTAAGGCTTCTCTTGAGGATCTCAATTGTCCACTCCATGTTCAAAATAAAACTACCAATCTGAGAAATGATACCTAAGTAATTTTTGAGCTTTTAGAAGTGTTACATTGGAAATGTCTTTTGCATCCAGGATATCAATAGTGTAATGTAGGAAAGAGAATCTTAATTTAGACTTAACACGGATCGATTAGAGTTTTTCTCTTTTTACTTTTGTGCTGAGAGTTCTTAATGAGCGGTTATGCTAATTGGTGTAAAATTACCAAAAAGAAAAAAAACATAACAAGCACGTGACATTGATATCATAAATTTGTTTTAATCACACCATATTAATTTTGTCTCCAGATTTAGTAAAAATCTTTGTTTTATTATAATTTCATTTATGATATCGCTTGTATAGTTGTATATTGAATTTAGATAGAGAGGTAGAGATAAAAGAGAGAAACGATTCTGAAAATATCATTAGGGTGCGATAAAATCCAACAATATTTGTGCCATGTAATGACTCTCCTGTCTATATTACAAAAGAGATAGTTCAACAAAAAAAAATATTACAAAAGAGATAAAAAAAAAAAAAAGCAATTGTGAGTTGTTTGTTTCAAGCAATCATTTTTGTTATGTTTTACAAACTTAAAACTTTGCTTTCGTTTTCCAATTAATATGGTCATGTATAGTCTCCTAATTACACAGAACGGCTAAAGTAAACCGATGGTCATACACAATTTAATTGCTTTCAACAAAAAAAATACACAATTTAATTGCATATATGACATCACAACAAATAGACTTTGGCTAGTCATAATAGTGTTACCAAATATTGATTACATGTGTAACTCTGCTTTGTGTTCCACGGATGGAGTGAGGAAGGAGTGAATCATTAACGGTTTTTCTTTTAAATTATTTTCATTTAAATTCACAATGTCAAATAGACATGACCTTTCTTATTTTAAACAAACAATTACAACCAAAAAAATCATTTAAAAAGAGAAAAACTTCCAATCATAAACCTTTTTTGCTAATACAAAAAATGCACTTAATTAAGAGAGTATTTATTTACTCATTTACTTATTAAGTACACTGCATTTCTTCCTAATTTCTCCCCTCTTTCCGGTAACAACTTGAACTTTACTCAACTTCCTCATCGACTTACTAAATTCATTAAAGAAAATCGTTTTGTTGATAGACATCAGTTTAACAAAATGCAACGACATTTTGTTCGTTAAAAGTGTCGCATCTGAAACAAAAAGACCACGGTTTTTCTTTAACTCGCGATAATAATGGTTATCGAATGAAAAAGAGCTTCCAGCATCCATTGCTACCACGGATTTCTGGTCATTAGGGTTGTTTTTGCACTTTGTTCGTAAGTTGCGTATTCTGGGTCGAGAGTAGGGTCAGTGTCTCCTTTTTCAGTAAAATTGTATAGTTGATCGATCATGATAAAACAATGACCAACTCCAATTGTATGTCCTCCACCTAAAAAAAGTCGATGACTTCGATTTAATGTTATAAATCACAAAAAAATTTAGCATCAAATTACTGTGGTTAAAATTTAAGAGACACATTACCTGATAGAGCAACTAGGTCAACAACATTGAGGCCTCTACTAACAAATCCTTGCATCAATTCTGGAAAGTTGCCGGAAGAATTTGGGAGCTGGACGTCAGCTTCTGTTGACAGAGACACCTTACCGTCTCTTCGCCCTGTCCGTACTTTCCACAGAGGCCTTTGAAATTGTAATAATATTAGTCGTCAAAAAAAATGGGAGTATAATCCAAGTATTTGCCATTAATGTGTGGAAATGTACCCTCATTCTATATCTACCGATATTCGTAAGCCTTGAATCATATGCACTAACATGGGAGAATAGTCCCACATGGGAGAATGGGTAACTAGCAACCAAGAATATAAA
>BEHA01044656.1:86082-113955 GCA_002897215.1 Eschscholzia californica subsp. californica | reverse complement strand
GTGGCATTTCTCTAACTTTCAACTGATTCTTACCTGAAGAAACACATCAGTGTGGGTTTTTCCTTCGTATAAGTATAATTCTGAAGGAACACCGACTCTCCGAAGTGCATCTACGAAGTTCTTACTGCAAATAACATATTAACATGTTAAACTTAGAAAGAGCATATAAAGGAACCTACAAGTTTATATTCAAGGACATCGTCACAGATCACAGTTGGTTCAGTAGAGACATACCTGGAAGTGGATGGTATTGAATAATCTGCAGTTCCATGGAAAAGGACAATAAGAGGTAGTAGCAAAACTGCACTTCTAATGCTTGGGTCCTGTATCATTACTTCTGGAGAAAACTGTTTCATGGATTGATCTCCTTCCATTATGCTGCGAATACACTTTAGGACCATCAGTTCCATGACGTGAAACACAAGACAGGCGAAAAACTATTGTACAGGTTGATACAAGCATAGAGTACAAGCACTTAGCATCAGCCACAAAATAGAAAGAATCAAAACCTGAGAAAGATTGATCGGTACAGACCACGTCCATGGAAGTAGTCAACTAAACTAAATAAGTTGTACCTGTTACAAAAAAAAAAATTGGCTTATGTGTCCCCTTGCATATATTATCCCAGAAGAGGAAAGAAAAAGAAGATAATATGTATATAATGGAGGAATTGCTAGAAAAGGAAACATGAATATATGAGAACATGAGATTGTTTATATTGTCGTTTATGAGAAGTTCTCTCTGTAGTAGATGTTTGCGTGTATCAGTGACGTGAATGAAAAGCATAAAAGACTGGAAGTTTAAGTATTTTCTATGCAATTATCAGGTTGAGATAATCCTGAATGGAGATTCACCAAAAAAAAAAGTAGAGTACTCGGTACATCAACTCTGATAAAATATTTACCCTCCAGATAAACCAAAATAAGCTCTAATCTGAGAGACACTCCAAGAAGTTTTCTCTCCTTCCCCTGATTCTTTAATTGCCTGCTCCAAAAGAGTACAAGCAGCAATATGTGCACCAGCTGATTGCCCCATCAGATAGATCCTATAAGCACCAGAAGAACATAAGAAGTCTAACCAAGGGCCTCCCGGTAAGTGGTTCAAGAGAAGAGTTTACCTGTTAGGATCACCTCCGTAATCAGCAATTTTATTGCACACAAATGATATCCCTTCAGAAGCATCTTTCACCATGTCACTTATGGTCCCTTGGGGAAAATTTCTGCATAACCATGTGACAGCTTCAATAGATAGTTATATAGCAGCGGATGGCATATAATTGTATCCATTTTATACAACTTTGCAGGTGTTGCGAAGTGTCTTTGACGTTTGTATTTTTTCTTCCTTATAATTATTCCAAAAGAAAACGCGAGGAACTAAACCTAAATAACTTAATACATGTAAATGACTTTATCTCCGGAGATTTTCTAAGCATCGTGTCAAAAATCAAAATCCTACCTACCAGACATAGTGTTTGCGATAAGCCGATAATGAAAAGATTACCTGTAATCTATACATGCCACTATGACATCTCTTTCAGCTAATTGTTGTCCTAAAAGAGAACCCCATGCTTTATACCTGCACAAACATATCCCCATACAAGCTTTACTCACTCTATTTTCACTCATCTTCATCTTGTTCAAAGAAAGAGACAGTGAATACAGATATGTTTTAAAGAAAAAAAAAAACTAGTTTAATTGCGTACCCAATAATCCAAGCTCCACCAGTTATAAATGCAACAACTGGTTTTGGCCCGTCAGAGTTTACAGGTAAATAGAGATCAAGCCTACATATTATTAAAAAAAACATATAAGCCATCCATGCCAGAGCCAGTGAAATTACATGAGACATCGATCGAACTTCATTCGTGTAACCTAATCTAAGCGTAATTCTTTATTAAAATCTTTGTACCTGTTTCTCGGCTGATCGCCATAGACTATACTTCTAAGAACATGATGTGATCGATAGTAATAATATCCAACTGCGAATAAAACAACAGATTGATTACACAAGGATCATCTCTAAACAAGGTAGTAGAGACTGGACATAAACTAAAGCCGGCATCCAATCATGATACAAAATTGACAGAAATATCCAAAACAGAAAATAATGATAACAAACCTTGGAGAAAACCTGGCATAAGTAACACTGCATAACAACCAAGGGCAAGAAATTTTGTTATCCACCTGTAGCCTACCCTGGATGAAAATAAATCAATGTAAAACAGATGGAGCAAACTCAACTATGTTGAGAACAGAGATCTTTCCGACCTAAAGCTAAGTATATATTAGGGCACCCACAAAAGATTTTGCAAGTTTCTTGAGTTGAGGACTAACAAAATTGGGAATTCCAAATTCCAATTGAAGATCCAACAAACACCCATTTATCCCAATTTAAGAACAAAATCATATCCCAATTTGCAAACATCAACATAATTAATAAATCAACTGGTTTTGTTCTTGATCTGACAAGATTAATTGTTACTTCTAGCATGTGATCAATTTTAATCACTAATTGAAGATCTAGATCAATACCCACTTTTCAGTGAAGGGAAAATACTCAATCTACCAACAAAAAAACATTAAACTAGTTCAAAATTGAAAAAATAACAGAGAGAGAGAGAGAGAGAATGATACCCGAGATAACTCAATAGCTTCAACCCAAGGCGAGTAATCAAATAAGTTTCAGCAGCGGCATGAGTGACTTCTCGTGTAAGAGATTGTTGATTAGGAAGAGAAGAAAGAGATGTATCACTAGAAACTCTTCGATTTCTCTTTTGGTTCTTCTTTCTACTTAGATGGGTATAACTTAATGCCCTAGATAAAAATGGTCTCTTTTCTTTGCTATAATCATCTTTAAAAGATGATAATGAAGCAGAAGAAGATGAAGACGATGAAGATGATGAGGAAGTGATGATCAAACGAGTATTTTGATCGTCTTCTTCGAGATCATCATCTCTCTTAAACAACATTGATGGTATTAAACCAGATGAAGAAGAAGAAGATGGATGAGTAATCGGAAGAATTTGCATTTTGATGAATTTCTTATCTGATTTGGATGGATGAAAATATTGATGGGATTGTCTAACAACAGGAATAAATCTGAATAACCTAAACATAGAATTTAGGGTTAAAATTTGGGTAATTTTCAATCATGATATATCATCAGTACAGCTTTTAGAGAGAGAGAGAGAGAAAGAGAAAGAGAGTATAGAAGGGGAGAGAGATGATTGGTTAAAAGTTTTAAGTAATCTGCTTTTACCATTTGTTAGACGAGGGTTAGTTATGAGTTTTCTTTCTAGCTGATTACATGTCTGAGGAGGATACAACTAGACGGAAGCAGGGCCGTGCTGGAGAATTCGGGGGCCCTGTGCGAATTCTTTTTGTAGCGCTTTTGTATAATAAAAAATTACAAACGAAAATTTTATAGGCAATGTGTAAAGTTGTTAAAGGCCATGTAATTTGTCTCCAAGACTTGGTCACAACAAGTGGACCAACTTTGGTTAGAGGCAATGATATAATCCGTGTAAAAATTGTTGGTCCGGAAAGATCGTTGTCGTCCGACGACTTACCTGAAATTAATAAATAACACTTCTTCTATTCTTCTCTGTTCTTCTTCTTTGTTCAGCTTTTTCCTTCCTTCACCTCTCTGTTTCTTCTTTTCTCTCTCTAGAGTTTCTGCAAATAAATTTCGTTTTGAGTAAACCTATGAAACCTTCCATTATTCTTGCAGAATCATTCAAATGTCGACGCCATTGATACCCCTAATAATAAGGCGCGTACTTTTCGAGTTACTATTTCTAAGGTTTGCGTTTTGTTATTCTTTTTTCTAATAATAGTAGAGCTTAAATGTTCAATGATTAGGGTTTCTGATATAAATTAATTTACTTCTTGTTCTTCGTCTTGTCTTTTATCTTTAACCGTTTTTTGTTCATTAGTTAAATTTTGGTGCATTAAGTTCTAAAATCCTATCACTCTCCAGTTATATATAGATAATTATTTTAGAGTTTCTCTATCCAGATTTAGAAAGTGGATCCTTTTGCGAAGAAGCTAAGACTTTAGTATTTAGCTCATTAGTTGAATCAATGGAATGATAGTTGAAGATAACTCACTTATCCACCACCTCTCTCGGGAGGAGGATGAGGATGAAGAAGACATAGATAACCCACTTTTGGTTTGATTTTTAAGAGAACTCTTAAATCTACTCAAGACTTCCAGATCACTTTTACCAGAGTTGTACTGTAAACCTCACATATCTAAGTTCTTATCTACCCTTACCTGCAAGTTGATAGAAATTTCTTGAATGTAGGTGGTCGGAGGGAGGTGGCTGGCCTGTGACTTGACGCCGTTAAGTCAACCCCTAATTTAGAGATTGCCTCCAAATGTCACATTGCTTTTAACCAAACTAGATATTGCCTTTAATAACTTTAGGCATTGCCTTTAATAACTTTAGTAAAATCTCCCAAGTTGATAAAAAATTCCAGTCTAAAAATCCACAATAACTTAAACACATTTTTTTGTTTATTCTAATGAAATATTAAGGTTTCATGAAATGTTTAGATCTTAATATAAACCATATAGATTGTTCGCTACTCATCAAATATGACTAAGAGCAAAACAAAGACCTTTAGTAAGCATGACTAATTTAAAATAATTGAAAAAATAATAATTTATCTTTTTTTTAATTGTTCAGCGTGTGCCTAATGAAATATAAAGTTCCAAACTTGATTTCAGACATGGATTCCATTCTGATCATATGGCTCCAAGCCATGTTTCGGAGTGATTCCGTCACAGCTTCTGTGTAGCTAGCTCATTTTCTTCTTCAGCCGGATCTCCATCCTCTGAGACAGATTTATGAGCATTCAAGGTCTATAAGGGGTTTGAACAACTTTGAGACTCTCTCAACTCTTTGAGAGTTCTCCTGCGAATCTAATTCGCTTTATGCGGGAGGATCTTCGAGATCTTCTATCTCTACCTCTCTTTCCATGTCTATTGGCTCTGAATAGATAGGAACCGCAATTACTGACATTCGTACATCACTATCAGTTTGTTGCTCAGATCGAATTTCTTCGATAACTAATATTTCTCCCACTTGTCTTCTTGAAATAACTCTTATTTCAAGGAAGACACCACCACGAGCAACAACCACCTTGTTCTCTGGTTGCATGTGGAAGAATCCCCTAATATTTTCTTATCCAGTAAAGAAATATTCTGTCTGATATGTAAACTTGGTTCTCGAAAACCATTTATGTTAATTTCATATCAGTAGACTTTTAAGAAAAGACCACTTTGGAACCATTCCAAACCCATACTCTTATGGTGCCTTTTTAGCTTTTGACGGAATATGGTTAGCTAGGAAGATCGACCGTATTTGAGAATATATCCTAGAAAGTGTTCGGAAGATTGGCTTATACCCATCATCGATCGACTCATGTCTAACATATTCGATTACTCCCACTTGACTCATCACCCATATGATGTGTTTGTGGAGCAAGGTGAGAAACTGTTTCTCAACTTCTTTTGATGGTTATCAAATTTCTGACTTCAAATATACATCATTTCGATCTAATCGAATGACTCATATTTTTGTCAAATGGATTCGGGTTAACTCTCGTTAGTTTATCAATAGTTTTACACACATCTGTATGTATGAAGGCTATTAGTTCACTAGTCAAAGCTTCCTTTAAAAAAGGTGACTTCGTCATGTAGTCCTTTTGAGCAAAATTCACATGTGTCGTATGATTCAAAATCATTAGACTTAAAAGTCCATACCATTGGATCTTCTTCATGTGTTTTATGTCAATCAGACGCAATGACAAAACGGAGTTGACCGGTTTGAATCCTTTGGTTATAGCCTATTGTATCATTGTTAATGTTTAAGTTCTCCCAGAACCGACTTTGTCAATCCAGCACTGATTTAAAACATTCGATGTTTCTAGAAGAACATAATAACGCTTATTAAGTTCTACCTAGATCAGTGTCTAAAAGAAGACTTTGATCCAATTCAGCATCCTGAGCAATTACTTGCTTCTGCTCCCTCTTGGACCTTTTTCTCTTTTAGTCAAGTATGTTATTTCCATGAAGGGAGTCTACAAAACTTGCTAGATTATCTTTGTTAACAAGGATGTAAGAACCAGAATTCCCAATTCCGTTTCTTCGTCTTCCAGGTACTTAGGGTAGTTTTCTTTAATGTCCTAGCCATTAATTTAGAAATTTTTACGTTGACCCTTCAACCTTTTGAATCCTAAGAACTTTTCTTATATTCCTTTGGCAACAGAATCTTAAGAACATGCTTCTTAGACTCAATGTTCCTCGATGTTCTTTTCAAGACGACTTTCTTAGAGGGACCGTCCTCTCCATTCACGACATCTAGTGGAACTCTTCCTTAAGTTGTTGAATGGTTGTGCATGCATCCATATCATTAATCCCTTTGAGAGAGAAGGATTTTATGGATGTTCACAAAAGAATTTATGGATAATTATATCCTAAGTCGTTTGAAGTGGTAGTGAACATCGGGAATGAGATATTCTCTGACGTTTTCTTTATTTCGAATTCAAGAGTGTTTCTCGGATTCTTTACCAATGGTGAAAATAATTTTCGTTTAATTCCTTCTGAAGGAATGAACGAAGGTTGGAAAACTATTTTTCTATTTGTCATATATACTCTACATTAAGCAAAATCCTAAACTTATTATCATTGCAAAAACACAGTTTTTGCCACATTATTCAAAATCGTCCCCGGTTGAATAATATGATTCCAAGGTTTCATTCCTATGGAGTTAAGCGTACTTTGGCATTCCCCTTAACTCCACCCTCCGGGGTGAGTAACTCTTTACTGATCATACTCCTATGACTCTTGGTTGATGAGTAACACTTCTGTGTTAAATTCATCCTTTTGCCTCGAAATCCAAAACCCTTTTGCTGACTCATTGAGAATAACCATTTAGACGCGTAGAACTCTTCATAGATCTACCCGTATTGTTCCGGGGTAAAAGATGGCACCCTGCTTTGACATGACCCACCATCAATGAACAAGGGCGCAACAGGTGTCTTAATCTGGGTAAGCATTATTCAAAATTCTTTTTGGGGACTTTTACGTAATTTATCAAGTTACGTTACTGTGAACTCTAGCATAACTAACTGTGATTTATTACGTAAAGATTTATGTGGGTTTGCGTAATGATTTCTTAAATTTTAGTATTACTCCTAAAAGATCTCATCTTTTAGGTTAATTTCTTGTTCTCCTAAGGTTCATTTGGATTCATATCCTTGAACCACCATTGAGTACTCCCACTCGAATCATGATCCCATCATTCGATTCGTCAATGGTTTCTTAAGACCCTATACTCTAAGTATTATTCGGGCACATCACACTTGTGCTTAGAACAAGAAGTGTTTACCTATCTAAAGGTATACTTATCTACGCAATCACACACATATAAATATACATACAGAAATATGACAATCATATAAGATAAAGTATGTATCCTAGATTCGTTTCTAGGTTTGCTACGTTTCGTATAGCTATTTGTGGGAAATTCTGACATCTCTATGTCTATCGTGAATTCTAAGTCTATTTTCATGAAATACGGACTAATGGCACGTCATGTTTCTTCCTTAACGATTTCCAAAATCGCTTTAAGGAAAAACTCCGTTTGGATTATCGCATAATCTGAGTCAATTTCGGAAAAATCTAGTTGGAATCGAAAGAAGAAAAGTCAACCTCCCACTCAAGTCAAGGCCCAAAAAGCCCGAGTCAAACTCTAAAGACTTAAGTCAAACTTGGTCAAACACTCGCGGACCAGTCTCGGTTTGACCCAAAACTTGGCTCGGACAAGTGTTTAGCACTGGCCAGACCGAGAAAACATGTTCCAAACATGTCGGGTACCTCGGTTTAGAGGCGTCCTGGCCCTAGGCCAGACGTGTCCCTTGGCCACAGACGCGTCTTGGTGCATCAGACGCGTCCTAGACGCGTCTGGACGGTCAGACTGCGTCTCGGCCTAAGGCCGAGACCTTTTGGAACGTCCAAGACCTTCTCGGACATCCAGTCGCATATGGACTGGGATTCCAGACGCGTCCCAGACGCGTTGGGATGTCCGAGACCTAGTCTCGGATTCCCAGTTTCACTCGGATTCCGTCTCGGTCCTAGACCGAGACGGACTGGGATTCCAGACGCAACTTGCACGCGTCGGGCGTCCGAGACTTCATGTCTCGGACTCCTAGTAGGACTCGGACTAGGACTATCCCAGTCCGGTCTTTCCACATCTCGGGACTCTGTCTCCCGAGATGTCTGGACTAGCCAGACTCTGTCTCGGGACTCTGTCAGCCCACTTACCTTGGTCGGCCATCATATGGCCGGCCCAAAAAGCCTTGCTCGGGGCACCTCTTTTAGGTCTGGTTCTTTCTATCTTGTTCTGAATCTCCATTCAAACCTTTTCGGCTTATTTAGTTGGATCCAATCCATCTTTAGCCTGTTCCCGTCTAGTCAAGTCTCTCCGATCAAGTTACCACTCTTATGTGTAACCCGTTGTAGGATCCGGTCTATGTTAGCCGCGAATCACCGAAGTGATCCAATGATCGTAGTTGGCTTCTAGCAAAGCATTATGACCCCTAATTGGACCGGACTGGATGATCTTCACTTTATGGTCATCGTTATCCTAGCTGACAAATTGATCGCATTGCCATCTTGGTCGAAGGACACTCATTCGGAAGGACATCTCCTTCAGACCGAACGGATATATCCTTCAGTTTATAGAGAAGAACCCTGGAAGATATTCCAAGAATTGAATCGTGATGAAGATGAAAGTCGCAATGATGAAGTTTGGTATTTTTAGTGGTGGCCAACGGGTGGTGCCGTGGCGGAACAACCCGTTTGACAGCCGTGGCGTGTTAGACACGCCAGGCACGGCTTTGAGCCGTGTCGTGCCGTGTCGTGCTTAGACTACAAGGTCTTGGCACAGAAACGCCCCATGGCAACGACCCAACCGTTGTCGTGTCATTTCCGTGGCGGTCCCAGCCGTTTTCGTGTCGGGTCGTGGCTAATGGGCAAGTTGTTGCCAAACGTAACAAATGAAAGAACTAAATAATTTTCAAGTCAAACGTTGTGATCTTCGTTTAAACTTTAGAATCTGTGTTTATTTTATTACTTAAAATTTTTATTAACTAGTAATTTTATCAATTAACAACTACTTTCAACAAAATAACAGTAATGTTTTGTAAATTAAGTACCCGTTTCTAACGGGTTACCGTGTCGTGGCGAGGTAGGAACGCCATGGACCGTGGCGTTTCGTGTTTTCGTTCCTAACGTGCCGTGGTTGACGGGTCTGGGAGCTTAAAATCCCAGACCCGCCACGACCCACTTGACCCGTCACGGGTCGGCACGACACCGTACACGACGTTTCGTGTCGTGTCGTGTTGCCTTATAAACGGGTTGTGCCGGTCCGTTTCCGTGCCGACACGACCCGTTGGCCACCACTAGGTATTTTTTTACTTCTTAAAAGAAGAACCGAACGGGAAGTAGAGTATCAAAAGTTTCAGGAGAAGGGACATGGAAGGGAGAATCCTCCGCCCATTATATTAAAGACAACACAGAAAAAATCGTCGGAAAGACAAAAGACTTTGATTTGTACTGACAAGAAAAGAAGAAAGACATCATCATCAGAAAGTTGGATAATGCATGAATATTCGTTAGTTCCTTCTCCACCACCTGACCAGGTACATATATATATATATATATATATATATATATTATATAAAATGCAAAGTTTTTTTGCTGAATGGGACAAGTCAAAAAATAAATCCAGTCGTCCGTTGCAATTTTGATACGATCCTCGCCATTTGATCTATTACCCACCCTAAAAATAACAAATTTATTGACCCACTAAATATAAGAAAGTGAATTAAACCCTAAGTCTAATTGGTCGGATATTTTCTTGGAAACCCTAAATCTGGTGGGTAAGATGTTTTCACGCGTTATCTTCCTCAGCGAAGACATGCTTTTCTTCCTCTCATGGTACGTTACATAATTGATGGCAGAAATTGATTACGAATAATGGCCCAAATTGATTATGAATCATGGTAGAAATTGATTTCCTTTCTTTATTTCTTCATCTCGCAAATCCTTTCTTTCTACATCTATCAATCCTAAACTGTCTGGAACTATAACGGCTCCTTATCGGCTTCATGTAGCTCGCGATTCTTTCTTCATCTAAAATTGTAACTCCTTCAATCACAGATTTATCCACTTTTCATTTTTATTCCTATTTCATGTTTAGATTTTTGTACTCCCAATTTCTAATTTGTACCACCTGAACATGCTAATTGTTATTGTTCTTTCATTGCGGTTCTGATTCTATTGTTCTTCCCAATTTCTCTTTCTAATTTGTACTATTTGAATATGTTATTTCATCACAATTATTATTTTGTTTTGTAGACTTCTTAGTGGTTAAACGAAGGTATGTTTAACTAATCAACCTTTTCAATTTCTCAATTCTATCCATTTTCTCTCTAATTTGCAAGACTTTATATTATATGATTTCATATTGAATTTTGTACTTACATGAAATTATGTTCAAGTTTCGGTGTTCTTTATTCATTTCTATTCAAAATGAAATTTTGGCATACATGGTTGTATTATAATTTGCCTCTTTTCAAATCATATTGGTATTGATAACTCAAAATTGTCTCCATTAGATTGAAGGAAATGACTCAAAGTTCTTTGATACGAGTTATCTAATTAAATATTCTTATTGTTAAGAAAAGTGTGGGTTGAAGGAAATCACTTAAAGTTGTGTGGCTATGTCGAGTACTTGTAACGTTGAATGGGATGATTTTGTTTGAGTGTGTTTGTATGAAGTTGGTGAGTTTTGCAGTCTGAGCATGCATCTAAAGGAATTGGGTAAGGATGGTGAGTTGGAAATTGGAAAAGAAAATGAGTTCCTTGTTGATGTTCAAGCCAAAGAAATTGGTGTTTTGAAAGCTAAAAGAAAAAAGATTGTTCCTTGTTGATGTTCAGTCTGAATTCCGTTGGTGAGATCTGATTGTCAAGGTAAATATGTTTTATGTCAGTGCAATTTTATACCTGTTGTTTTTTTCTTATAGATTAAATGTATAGGCGTTGAACACTGGATTAGTAATGTTATTTTCTGAAGAAAAAAATTGATTTGTTAATGCCCATCACATAGTGGAGCCTAAATGTGAGGGGTGAGCCTTATGTTACGCTCAAATAATATAATGGTTCCGGTAACTCTTTGTATGTGTAGAGTCGAATCAGATCAAATCCATTTTCAACCTCAGTTTCAAAATGTAGTTTAAGATAAGATAGTCCTAATTACAGACCTGACACCATAACATCTCTGAGCCATAAGTTCACCGTCACAAGTACATAACTTTATCTTGCTCATTACAGAATGATAAAATAGTGATAAACTCGCTTTGATAGTCAGGCACACTCATATGCAATATAATTTATTTACAGAACAAATGTATTTGTAAAACAATACTGCACTTTTTTAGTATATGAAATGATATATCGTACAATATGTAATCTACAGTGCATGCTTATAACATTTTATCCGCACACCAAATATTTTGGGGGGTAAGATACCAACCTATTGATTATTTAACACATTTTCCTTCAACAAAAAAAAGGAAGACAATGAATGCATAGTGGACTTGAAGAGATATTGAATAACACCTGCTCAGCTCGATACGAGAATCTTTGTGTAGGGTTATTATTTATAGAATCTTTGGTTCCCATATATGGCCATTAAGCGCTTAACAATCTTTGGCCAAGTTTGGAGTTCTGGTATGTGATTTTTATGTCTTAATAGCTAGCTAGAAATGGAAATCTGGATTTCGATAATGTTCACATATATGTTCCTACAGATATATAATGTTCTGTCATTTTGAAGCAATACTCTGCACAATAGTAACTTGTGGAGATGATAAACTGATACAAGGTGAGTGGAACAAAAATGGGATCTTTATGGTTAAATATGGCAAGGCTTTCCTCTTTTTACTCCCCCATGGTTTATGGTTAGGCCATGTATGCATAATAGGTGTCGAACTTGGATGGAATCAACAACTGTACCTTTAGAGGTCATAAAGTCCTTGTTTATTTTCTAAACCCCCAATTACAAAGAAAATACAAATGTAAGCACGGTTAATCATTTTGATCTTCAATACTTGCTTGATCGATTCTATTCCACTGATGGTCTCTATGTTAGTGTATAAGATGCAGTAAAATTTTTTCAGTTGGTGTTGATTGGAAACTTAAAGCCTAGAAGCATATCAAAGTGGGTTCTTTACTTGACGCTAATGATCCTGGACACAACTCAAAATGTGATGCTTTGTAGTGCTCATGTGAGCAGGTAAAAGAAGATATATGTAAAAGATCTATAATGAACGTGAGTTACAGTCATTATACTATCCTTTTCAAAACAAATGGAGTACATTGTTTTCGCTAATGTTTCTGAGGTTGTTCTCATCTGGGACAAATAATGAGGGAGCCAGCTTCCTAGGTGAATGGAATGAGAAAAGAATCACTAAAGCTGAGATACTGTAGTCTTACAAAGAAATCAACGGGGTCGTTTAATTTGATACAACGAGGAATGACTTTCTGGTTACTGGATTCTATAAAATCCATGTAGTTTTTTTTCCTCCGAATCAATTTCTTCAATCAATGAATGCAATAGTGTGGTCACTTCGTTCAAAAATGAATTTGAATTTTGTTCCAATTCATTTTCATGTTGATTACTCCAGTCTTTGCGGTATGAAATAATAAGGTTTTTGTTTGTGAATCTTGATCATTTTCTACTTTGTTGTCAAATTTTCATCAATCTATTTCCAAACATCATCAAATGATGGACGAGAAGAGCATAAACATTAAATATGTTACATTTGTGCCAAATGAATTAGTTTTGATAATAGGAGATTCACCACTTCATAGCACTCAAAATGTTCTACAAGAGCGTCTGTGCCGGAGGCACGGGTTATACCTAGTATATATATATATATATAAACCCTAACTAGATTTATGATCTTTTTTTTTATTTTGCTTCATGCATGGTAAGAGCCCCAAGTATATACATATATTCATGAAGTGAGGAAACAAAGATCTATCTATTCAAGAAAATCTTTGAGAGGCTAGGACTTCTTGATCATCTTGTTAATTAATTATCTAATCATGATAACTAGCTATAACTTATCAAAAGTATCTTATAACTTAATTTGCTGACTTGTTTCTTACATTAAATGCTTCTTGTATTCTCATTAGTTTCACCACTACTGATATTGTGGTTCCATATATCTTTGATGTTGAATATTATATATGGTAAAAAAATATTCAAGATACTAATAATTTATTTACTGATTATGCAGGTGGAGTATGTTCTTTGTAGGATAAGGAGGAAGATTAATAAAAAAGTTGTTTCTACAATAAGAGATGGAACAAGTAGTGTGTCATCACATCAGCTTTCAGAGTGCAAGAACAACCTATTGGCAACATGAACGACACACACGATCAATCATTAGCCATGCTGGTTCCAACCAACACACTAGAATCCCAACAACCTGTAGCAATTGGCGTCAACTACAACAACGAGGGTTGCGACCAGGAGAGTCTTCTTACCAAAGAGTTTAATGAATATCTGGAAAAAAGGGAACTCGATGATATTTACTTGAGTTGAGCCAAATATCGCCAACTGATATCATTTTAATAACTGACAATTATCATTAGTTGGAAAAAAAAAAAATATTTTGCTTGATCCTCAAATTTGTTTAAAAAACAATGATACTCTCACGTACTACTATCTCCGCATACGTAGTACTGGTATGTGGATGGGGAGGATTTTACAGAGATAATGGTTGGGTTATTTGATTTTACAAAGATAATAGCAGGTATGCAGTCTATGTTAGAAATTGGCCTAAACCAAATTTTATGTTTTATTGGGCTTAGGCCTAGTAACAGTATGTTTTATTGGGCTGTCTAGACTTACTCTTAAAAAAATACCTACAATTTTCCACCACTTTGAAACCTAGCAATTTCTCCGTTCATTTCCATTACCCCAATCACTATCCTACCACTTAGAAGATTTTGGTCAACTGAAACATCTTAAAATCAAACAATTATCTTCCTCTAAGATCGTATTCAAATTATTGAAGTCTTTTATTAGTGTTTTAATGGTGAAATCATAAAAAATGGGTGAAAACTTCACATTTTTATTTTGATTCAAATAAAACTATAAAGACGGAAGAATGACTCGCTAGAAAGGTATATAAACATCCAATAAATCTTCTTTTTAAATTTTTCTTTCAGTCCGACAAATTGCATTATAGGTCGACACAAAGCTACCGATATGTAATGGAACATATTTATTTTGTCTTATTGGCAGAAAATTTATCAAAATTCTCTTCAGATATTGCTTTCTGTTATCAATGGGTAAAATTGTATCGATGTTTATGTTACAGTGTTACACATAGGTTTGTTCTTTCCGATTGTCTTAGTGTAGCAACAATTTCATTTTACCTGCAGAAACCTATCAAAATTTTCTTTGAATATTTCTCTCTACTATCTGTCGGTATGACTGTATCGATGTCTTATGTTGCACATCGATTTCATCTTTTCGATAGGTCGAGTATGAAATCGGTTTCATCTTAACGAGGGAACTGATCTAGGTATTTGACCAACATGTGTGTCTATTAATTGTGATTATGTTAGGGCAAAATAGGTTTAGGCGCGAGTGTATAGGGTAAAAGTGGTGAGAGTATTAGGTAAAAGTGGCCAGAGTATATAACATTTATGTTGTTAGCTCAACAAAAATTATTATCAAATCGGTACCCAAGTGGGAATAGACCATTTAGAGTAGTGTGCCTATAAAATACAAATGTTGTACTGAAATAGTTTGTACTCGTCAAATTTCAAATAGTAATAAATAAGTGAGATGGCCCTAAAGTGAATTCTACTAAAAAAAAATCATTTTTTGATTACATATGTCTTACTGAAATTCGACATTTAATGAAAATTTTACATATTCAAAACTAAAGTGAATTCTACTCAAAATCATTATTTAGATTTTATAAATATTTGGCTTGAAAAATTAGGTCTAGTTTGATTTCGCTCGGTTGGTCACTCCAACCGATTCGAAATATTCATTATTTACAAATGTCAAATTCTTCTCAAAGCTCGTACGATGTAGACATAAATTTAAGAGAACTGTTAACTTCATACTGCTCTTATCTTTTATATTATCACTACTAGAATAATATAATCATGAAATGCATCGAAGACTTAATTTTATGACGAAATTTCAATCGTTCATTTCATAAATATAATAAACTAGTAACAATATCATTTTATATCAATTATAACATAGGATCGGTTGACTAAGTTCGATTGGTTTCAAAATGCTCAAGCGGAGGTCAAACCAACTCAAAGAAGCTCGATTTGGTTCGATTGGAAAAAAAAAACTAGTTTTGGTCGGTCCAATTTGGTTGGAGTAATTCGACCTATTTTAGCTCGCCCTTCGTTTGTAGGTATGGGCAGTGAAGTACCAAACTGAAACCGCCACACTGATATAGGGGGTCGTTGTAGTTGTCAATTAGTGGGATGAAATAAAACGGGCCCGGAAGACGGGCTTTGGGCCAGTGCATAGACATCCATAGATTACTTGACCGAATCATGGTCATATTGGTAAAACACAATATGTGTTATATATATAGATAGGGAGTGAAAGAGTGATATAGGGAGAGAAAGAAAGAGATAGAGTTTGTTAATTTTAAATTTCATGTAGATTAGAAGGAATTCAAGAGGTTTGTAAGAACCATGCAGAATAGTTTTTTCTTAATTAACCAAGGACTTATTTGTAATTAAGCAGAAGTTTACGGATACCACTCAAACATCCGAACTAATTTATCGCACAATCCAGGGAGGATAATTTGCCACGTGGGAAAGTGACGTAGGTGCTCCTAGATTTTAACGGGGAAAATCCTCCTAGGCAGAATCCTAATGAGTTTTGTATTCCTTCCTAGCTAAAACATTATCTTATGTGTTGTATATAAATAAATAAAGAGTGAGAGAAAGAGTGATAAAGGGACATATAAAGAGCAAGAGTGAATTAGTGAGAGAAAGAGTGATCACAAAGTCTGATCAGATATCAAGAGGGAAAAAGTGAGTCATTAATGCACAATAATAGTTATCCGCCATCACAATCATCTCCAGCACCATACCCACTAACACCACCTGAAACTAAAAAGCATATAGATTGTGAAGTATCGGAAACTCGACAAAGTTTTGGATAAAGTTTTAGTCTTCTATC
The DNA here is from genome assembly GCA_002897215.1 of Eschscholzia californica subsp. californica. Taxonomy (NCBI): domain Eukaryota; kingdom Viridiplantae; phylum Streptophyta; class Magnoliopsida; order Ranunculales; family Papaveraceae; genus Eschscholzia; species Eschscholzia californica. The sequence goes on along the minus strand of BEHA01044656.1, from coordinate 97,644 downwards.
GGAAGGAGATACAACCCAACACTATCTTCTCATGCATTTTCATATGAGTTTTGACGACTTGTCTGCGTTTCCATGATCTCGTATTCAAATTATGGGGTTGTTGATATAAGTACTTGATCAAGAAATACTTGAAGATGCAGAATGTTTGTGATTGGCTCAAAGTGATTGCAGCAAACAAGCACAAGGATGTCTACGAGCTCCCATACTTCAACATCGCAGAGAACGAGAGTGATGAGGAAGATGAAGGATCTGCCTCTCGTTATAGACTTGACACGAATACATGTGATCGAATTCGAATTATTTCAACTAACTAATTAATGGAGCATAAATTTATTATAAGTAAACAAAATTTCACAAGGAGTTTAACACTTACATATCTTTCAAAACTCGGGTTTTTTCAACCTTTTTGTGTTTGATCCGGATGCTTTCAGAAGCCTCTTTAACCACCTGCAAAGAATTGTTTGGTACCGGAAAGATGTTACAAAATCAAGGCATATATCAAGGATACAGTATTTTAAAAAGATTATCATTTCATAAGAGTCACATTATGCAAAATTGCAAGCACAAACTACATTATCATTATTATTATTACGTAATTTCTAACCTCATTTTCGATTTTCTTTGCTCGTCTTAATGTTGAATGTTGGACCATAGTAACACACTATCCTCAAGTAAAAACTTCATTTTTTATGTCAAACTGGAGAGAAATTGCATCAAAAACAGAATTCAAATACCTATTAAACCATTTTAAAGAAACTCGAATTAAAACTAAAAGAATCAAAAGAGAACAGATTTGGGTAACTAAAATCAGAGAACTGGTAATGTTATATTAAATCAACTAAAAGAGTTTTAAAAATTCTAGTTACTTGACTTTGGTTTCACAAACAAGTATTTCATCAAACCCCATTAACATAATAAGTGAAACTGGTTTTAAACTCACTAGGTACTGTGGTTAGAATTGAGAACTACTAGGAGATTGAAAAGTGAGGGTTTGATTGAAGAAGAAGACATTTTACTTGTAAATACTAAAATGAATCAATTTGTGGACGAAACTCCAAATTTAGTGAAATCCACAGAAGAAGAAGAAGAAGAAGAATTGAACTCACCTTTGACTTTTTTGAATTTCACCATTAGAGCTTCACGAAGAAGGTTCCCAGAAGCAGAGAATCCGAATTTAGGGTTTTCGGATCGAAGAAGACATAGTGGTTTCATTTGGAAAGATAAAGTGGTTATTATCCAGCGCCACAATGGTGAGTGTTGATGTCAGGTTGAAAAGAAAGAAATAGAAGATCTGGGAAGAAGATAAAGAAAATCAAGAAGAAGAAATGAAAAAAAAACCTTAATTGTTTTTTGAGTTTGTTGAGAGAGAAAATAATTTCTAATAGGCAAGGGTATTTTGGGAACCAAATAATGAGATAATGACCTTAATGATAATTACTTATATTATTTTACACTTTATGTATAGTTAACCATAATATTTTGACAACTTTTAGAGGGTGTTTGATTTTTTAGCACTTTTAAGTGACAGCACTTACAAGTGAATATCACTTATAAAGTGCTATCACTTAATAAGTGCAATGCCGTTTGTTTTTTATCACTTACAAGTGCAATGACGTTTGTTTTTCATCACTTATTAGCGCTTTAAAAAATGTAAATTGTCTAGATTATCCTTGCATAAAATCTCTTAATTATGTAACTTTTGTTAGTAAAATTTATTCAAAAAATCAATCATAATTAATCAAACTTCACATCCTAAATTGATAAGGTAATTGAACTTCATGTCTCGTAGAGTTATTTAAGAAAATACGCATTAAGCAATCACATTTGCACTATTAACTAGTTCATCAACAATTTCGTTTCGGAGTTGGATCATTACAGCTTGATCTTGAGGTCAGAATGTCTGAGAATGTGGCATTGGATCATCAGAGTCTATAGGAACATTGTTGTTTATCTCTGCCTCAACATCTTTATATTGTTGGAACAATGGATCATCGAGTGAATGTCGACGAAGATAATTGTGTAACGCTATGCATGCAACCACAATATGTATTTGGATTTGAAAACTATAAGATGGCATTTTTCTTAATATAGGAAATCTACACTTCAACACACCAAAGGCTCGTTCAATCACATTTTTTAACCGGCCATGCGCGCGGTTAAATATTTCTTCTTTACCAACAGCAGAATTCCAACTCAACAACCAATATCTTTGATTGCGATAAGGGGCCATAAACCCTCTAGTGTTGGTGTAAGCAAGGTCATATAAATAATATTTATCTGCACCAACAAATACAAAATAAAGTCCATATTAAGGTTTTAAATGAAATTTTATTGTAAATAATGAACATATTTTACCTGAAGGGGGATGTGGAAATTTCAAAGCTGGGTTACGGACAGTCTCGGGCAACACCCTGGAGTTATGGGCTACACCTTCCCATCCAGTTACCACAAATAAGAACTTCATATCAAAATCACATACTGCCATCACATTTTGAAAACACTCTTTCCCACCTCGCCCTCTAAAAGGAATTCTTTTTTTAGGAGGAATCAGAGTATGGATTAATGTACCATCTAATGCGCCAATAGCTCCTCTAAATGCCCCTTCTCTAAGTCGTTTATGTGTTCTTATTGGTTTGGTTTTTCAAAATTGGGAGGAACTATCATTTCTTTTGCGAATTCCTGCATAGCCCTCAACACTTCATGAAAAAATTTACTAATAGTTTGTCCTGAATGTCGGAAACGATGTTTAATCATACGATTGGTTTCTTTATGACCGACTGTCATTAAGAACATGGCAAGTTTTTCTTCAACATTTATATGTTTACTATCCCTAAGAAACCCTTTATCTCTTAAATGAGAAGGCAACTCAGTAAACGCATCTTTATGCATTCTTAATAATTGATACATCACTATAGATGGACCATCTAACAATTCCCGTATGTACACTTTGCCAGTGAGTGAAGAGACGCATAAACTTCGACGAATGTTGGGAGCACGAAATTCGTTAGGTTTGAACCATGAGAGTATGATTAATGCAAAAAAAATATTTTATCTTCTTTAATGAAATGTAAAATTAAATCCGCATTTGATACCATGTCGACCAAATTTAATAAATCTACAAAGAAAAAAAAACATAAGCAACCAACCATGAGTTAAAATTAAAATGAAAATTTAAATCTCATATAAGATAAACCATGATAAAGATAAAATTCTAGCTTATGACTTTAAATTTAATAAGAATCTTATAAGACCAAACTTAAAGAATAAAAAAAGAAACCTAAATAAATAAACAATAATGCTACCCTATGATTGTTTCACTAGTTCTTCCAAAAAGATTACCTTATCATCTACGTCTTCTTGCATCGTGAAAGCCTTTCGCAGTTCAGTATTTTTACAAAGTAATATTGTAGCAGTCGCATAAATTTTTTTTATCTAATTGAACACCAGGTATGACCTTCATTGCATTTATTATCTTAAGACATTCATCAACAGAATAAGTTTTGGTTTCTACATCTTCTTTAAGTTCGTGCTCGATTTTCTTCATAAGAATTTCTCTATCAGCTTTGGAGCCTTCAACATGAGAGCGCATTACTCCAAGTAATTCACTATACTCCGCACTTGATCTTTTTCTTTTTCCTGAACCTTGAGACTTTTCAAGAGTATGACTTGGTGAAATAGCATAATCTTTTACATAAACATCATTATTTTTTGAAAAATAGTCATCTTTGTCAAGATCCACAAAAGGTTCACTTTCATTCGTAGTGAACTTATCATAGTCATCCTTCAATGTATCATCCTGGACATCTTGATCAAATAGAATTGGATTATAAGTATTCTCTCCAGTTGAGAGTGTACCCTCAAAGAGTTTCTCCAACTCCTTAAAATGATTTAAAGGTTGATTCCTAAACTTTGCAACCCTCTTGTCTCTCTACATTGGCAAAAAGAAAGAAACTAAATTAATATTTATATTTTACTAAACTTAATATACTAGTATCTATCTTAAATATGTTACTTGCCTCAATTACAGTTTTCCATATCTCATCAGGCCAGTCGAATGTTCCTTGATCAACATTGTAACCATGACCAGTCTTATGTGTGAGTTGTCTCCAGACCATATACCCATTCTTTAGAGAATTCCATTATTTTTAAGGGTCTTCTGGTCAAAATTTTGACCTTATCTGGTATTCAACTCCTTAATAATGTTAGACTAATTCTTTAGAGAACTTCCAGTGTAACCAAAAATCGCAACTGAATTTAAACATAAATCGATGAAATTCTTCTCCATTGTCGGGTTCAATTTCCAGATTTAGATATTATTTTGTCTCTTTCTCAGCAGATTCTTTACGCACAATATTTAGCTTCGACATTCTTCTCAGGCAATAGAAGTAAACAGACAAATAGATTTAATAACTAATTCAAATTTCTCAAATATTATTCTAAAACTCCTTTTATAATCATAAGGTTTATATAATTGAAAGTCGTTCATGAAGTGAGTATGTGTTTCTAAACAATGATATTTATTTTTGGAGTGATTTGTTGTGTTACAAAGCATATAAATAATATTTATTGAACAATTGATTTTAAGTGTATGGAGAAAAAAATTGGGATAGATTTTATTAAGTATGAACTATTGTAAACAATACAATGTCGTTTTTTTATGTCGTATCACTGTATCAGTTTGTATACCTTCTCATTCTTTCTCAAATAAATAAATATTTAACTAAACAATACAATCATGATGAAAACACCAAAATAAGCGTCAAACAATAAATTAATTAAATCATGGACAATAAAAAAAATTACCTCAAAGTTGTTATCTCTCTCAAGAAATCTTCTTCTCGCTAGATTCCCTCTATAAATTTTCTCCACAATTTAATTAGGAAGACTAGTATTGTAATGGGCAGTGATTTTATGTTTTAATATAGGTTTATAGGCATAGGCATTTATTAGGGTTGGTAACCTGCAAAGCAAGTTTCGGGTTTTGGTTAGGGCACAAATTAGTATAGGTATTTATAGGTGTGTGGTAAGTTGCAATAAACCAAGTAATTTATAATGGTTAGGGTAAGTTTCGGGTTTTGGTTTATAGGCATAGGCATTTATTAGGTTTATAATGGTTTTTTTTTGTTGAGAAGAGTTTAGTTGTTTAGTTAGTAATTTTTATATTTTGTGGAGGGGTGTTATGTCTTTTTTTGCACTTACTTTGACACCACTTAAAAGTGATATTCACTTATTAAGTGAAAAAACAAACGCCTAAAATTGTCGGCCCGCACTTATTAAGTGAAAATCACTTAATAAGTGCAAAAATCACACACCCTCTAGTCAATACAAAAAAATGTAGGTTTTTTTGGTTTTTTTTTTTTTGTGTTGAAAGGCAATACATTAACATAAAGCGTATATTACAATAAACCAAGTAGAAAAATGAAACTACAATAAGTAAAGTAGTACAACAAAATAACAGAACTGAAAAAGTGCATAATATAACTTCGATTTGTAGAGCAGTCTTCGTTATGTAGCTTGCGAGGTTGGCAGCTCTTCTTGAGAAAGATATGATATTTGATCTTAAGAGTACATCTGGTCGATTTAAAGATGAAGCTCGTACCTAACTTCCTGTATCACTTAAGATGGATTAAACATACACCTAAAATTTTAAGACAAAACGAGGATGTCTGTAAGATGGAATCATAAGGTGATTCCGGGTTATCCCGCCAGTATTATCCATATACGATCGAATTCTACAAAGTATAAACAGGTCAGACACCTGGTAAATGGGATCGTCGTCATAGCCCGAGTATAAATACCCAGCTAATCCGACAAACGATTGCAATAAAATTGCGAAAAGGGGTGGAAGTGAACATGTTACGGAACTTGGATTCAGAGTTAAATCTATTTGATAATCAAAGACAAATGTAATCAACAAAAAGTGAGTTGGAAGATAAACAACATAAACTGCACGACAAAGATGGAGATTAATATTCGAAGTAGAGTGTCGACCAGGGTCGAAGGAAAAGTTGAGATGGATGCTATTTATTACTGGTCTGATTGATAGGCATAAGTGTCCAGCAAGTGGACGATTAGTGTTCCTAAACTGATTTCAGTTCAAGATGGGTGAAACTGGAATGGATAGCCGATCAAAATGATCGTAAGAAGTTCGACAACATGGATACACTATATAACTAGGAAAAGATATACGGAGTATGATTTAAGTAGGCATAAAGGTTCAACATGACAAGTGGACTGACAGAAACGAGATCAGGATATACAATAGTTGTACATGACCTTAGAGTTCTGTTAAGATTGAAAAGAAAATTTAACATGAGCCACGAGGTCAATCGATAGTTCCAGTAATCGGAGGTAGCTGTGAGAGTGGAAAAGCAACTCAAATTGACAAGAAATGTCTTTTTCATAAATCCCAATAGATAAAGCAACCCCATCAGTCAAGTTGCAACATACAGATCACAAGGAATCAACCAACCATAGGCAAAGGAACACAGAAGAAGTACGTGCAAAGCATTATTTGAATCGATCTACCAGGGAAGAACTATAAACTATATTAATTTTAATTTAGGCGTGACAGTTGTTTACTGAGTCTTTTTAGCGACTGGTTAGTCTTCTCAAACTATATTGGACTCAAAATTTCTACTATAATCTTTAAGAATTCTCTCTATATTCATACATAGTCTTTAAATTAATCTCAGAAGGAAACCCCCTTCCACCCTTTGCATGTTCATCTTATCGCTGGTTACATACCGTTGGTTCCCGATACTTGGTAAGTAGACTGGTATCATCTAGTAGCCGAGCTTCTAGCTCATCAAATGAAAGGTTTTCATGCCTAGTTATGGATAAACCATGGTTATTATTCATTTGAATAGTTGGGTGTAAATAACCAACCCCGTCAACTTACTCTAAAAAGACTAAAACCCTAGACTCAAGTTCGGGGATACCATCACTATAAAAACCCCAAACCCTAAATCGCAGTCTTCTTCTTCGATCCAGATTTGAAAACGAGAAAGCCGTCTAGCCCTAGGACTCTTCCAATCCATCAACAATGGCAAAGCGTACTCTCTCTCTCTCTCTCTCTCTGTTTCTCGCTTAGGGTTTCTGATGAATCAGATTTTGAATCCTATCGATTGATTGTTACTATCTTTGTTTTTTCAAATTTTTAGGTCGTGGAGGAACAGCAGGAAGCAAGTTCAGAATGTCACTAGGTCTTCCAGTTGCAGCAACTGTTAACTGTGCCGATAACACTGGTGCTAAGAATCTTTACATCATTTCCGTTAAAGGAATCAAAGGTCGTCTCAATAGATTACCTTCAGCTTGTGTTGGTGATATGGTTATGGCTACTGTCAAGAAAGGAAAACCTGATCTTAGGAAAAAGGTTATGCCTGCTGTTATTGTTAGACAAAGGAAAGCCTGGCGCCGTAAAGATGGTGTTTTCATGTACTTTGAAGGTAAACATTTCTGCTTTCTTTTTTAGGGTTCTTATTTTTTTTGTATTGATCAATGATGAATATGTTTTTGTGGGTTATTTTGGATGAATCCTTCGAATATATTATAGATTTATAAGATTGTGTTGTAGAGTTTAGAAAACCCTAACTTAGGGTTGTTCTAGGTATCTCATTTTTTGTGATTAAGTACTATAAAGTAGACCTAAATACATATTGAGCTGTTAAAACTTATATTTCTAGTAATATCTTTGAACCATCTACTGAGATTGTATTAGATTTATAGGATTCATTGGGTATATCAGGTAAAGTCACCGACAAATGTATAAGTGAATTAGGGCACAGTTATGAAAAAAAGGCTGGAACAAGGCGGCAGCATTTCAGTTGTGAGGCCTAAACCTTATAAATAGGACACAATTGTATTGTGAAAATTGGGTCATAGTGATTTTTTTGTCTAAAATTTAAGGGAAGTATCAAAGCCAAAATATAAAAGGAGAATGTAGAAGCATTAGGCTTATTGGGGTGCTACTGTGTTAGTTTTGTTACGAGTTGGAGTTGATGCGACACTAAAGACACCAATGATTTATTTTGTTTGGACACATAATGCTGTAGCAAATTACAAAACAAGACATTGTATTACGTTTTTAAGTAAGTTGTGTGTAAATTTTCTTCTGAAAATCGATGTAAGCCTCAAGCTGACGACACTATGCCTTTTCAAAGCAAACGGCATTCAAATCGAAAAATTTGAGAAACAGCAAAACTTCAACATGAGAAGGGTATTACATTTCAATTTCATTTATTATATGATCCAAAAATTTCATTTCACATGGCTTTTCTCCAACTGTATCTTCAAGAACCCATGTCTACCTTTTGCTTTTAATACTTGTTACAAGCTTTATGCTCGTTAGAAGTTTATTTTAAGTTTTAACCTAATAGTTATATTCTATGTTGAAAAAGGCGGCAACGGGGACTAGTCGCCAGACCCGGGACTAGGAGTAGTCGTTAATAGTCGTATTTAGGCGGGACTAGTCGTATAATATTAATATATAATGTTTTTTTTATATGTAATTATATATATGCATAAAATCAACAAAAATCATACAATAAACCATAAAATCAGTTCATTAGGAGTATAATATCAACCTTAAACCCTAAAATAACCTCATTATGAGTATAAAACAGTACAAATCATACCCTAAACCCTAAAATATCAACCTTAAACCCTAAAATAACCCCATTATAAGTATAAAACACTAAAAAACAAACCCTAAACCCTAAAATCAGTCCATATTATCCATATAAATCACTATAAATTAACCATAACAAGTCAAACCTAATTGTTATAAACATTAATGAAGTATAACAACTCAAACTTAACATTAAAATCAGTTTATATAGAAAAAAAACTCAACTAATGATTTCTAGAGAGAGAAAGAGTTGTAAAAAGAAAAAATGGAGAAGATAGAGAAACTTACTTGGAATCAAGTTTGGAGAAAAAGATAACTTGAAAAAGTGCTTCAATGATGGTTGATTGGTGTTTGGAGAAGAGGGAAGAAGATAAGATGGAAGAACCCTAGACTTTCTCGGTTTGGAGAATGAAAAAGAAAAAAAAAAAAAAACAGACCTGCTACTATAAAGCCCGACTGGCCCGGCTAGTCGACCCGACCCTAGTCGGGCCGAGTCGGGGCTTTATTTATAATAAGTCCCGACTAGGGGTCTGGTCCCTAGTCGAGGCGCCACAATGGCGACTGGGGACTAGTCTGGGACTAGTCTAGGACTAGTCCCGACTTTTTCAACATAGGTTATATTAGATATTTTGCTTTCTTGATCCTAATTTGTTTGCTGGATCTTTATCACACAGACAACGCTGGAGTTATCGTGAACCCTAAGGGAGAAATGAAAGGTAATACAATTTGCTAGTTGAAATGTTGTTTGTAGGTTTTTTCTTGCATAATAAGTTTTGTCTTCGTTTTATAATAATGATAATGGTGATTATGTATTGATTGGCGTTGTGGGTTATAATTTCAGGATCTGCTATTACGGGACCAATTGGGAAGGAATGTGCTGATCTATGGCCTAGGATTGCTAGTGCAGCCAATGCTATTGTTTAAGATTTAAGTTCTAATATTGAAATTTTGAGTACTCTTGTAATATTTGGGTTACAGACTTCTCTTTCTTTTCAAAAAGAAAGCAAATGTTTGTCGAAAATTGTTTTGTTAAGAATTAATGAGCTTGCCTTGGTTACACATGGTTTTCAAGAATTTAGCTTAGTTTCTTATCACTGAATTTTCGTAAACATGCAAGAATTTAGGCTATACATTTATACCCATCTTGGCCTGTCTTTTGAAACAAGTACAAGTTCTCTTTAGGTTAATTAGGGCTCATTAATAGAAAGGAATTGGTTGATTTAGAGGCTGGTAGAGTAGACTTTGAGCAACTTTTGGGAAGTCAACAAATTTACATAGTTGAAATTGTCAAATTTTGTTGTTCATTAGTGTTTATAGCTTCTTCATCATTCTCATAAATCCTTCATCATCCTCATAATTCCTTCTTCATCATGTTTAAACTTTTTTCCATTTTTCAGAACCCAATGCACAAGTATTTTAGTTTTTACAGAATTTGCCTGTTGTATTACAAAATAGCAACTATAGTTTCATTTATAGGTAAAAAATATATAGAGAGGAACAACACTGTATCAGTCACACTAAAAGCATATCTTTTAACGTAGTAATGAAATATAACACCACACTATATTACAGTCACACTAAAAGCATCCCCTTTAACAGATAGTAATCATTAAAACTTATGATTACGATGTCGTAAAAGACCACTAATTTCCAACGAGTATATGGATACAGCAAACAACTACCTTAGTCAATTCCTCTGGGATAAGATCTGAAACCAAAAGAGCTGCAGCAGATTGAGCGAAAGCTAAAGCCATCCTTCTTGACTTCGCAGCGATACGTGGGTATCTACTTCGTAGAAAGATGGTGAAAACAGCTCCAATAAAAGAAAAATAGATCTTTAACTGAAAAGCACGAAATCTGGAGGGTTGATTTTTGAATAGGAATGTGGGAATAAAATTCCCGTTAACCTCTTTGGAAGGGAGTTGAACAAGAATCACAACGGTGAAAAATGAGACTACAAAAATCATTTCCTCAACACGACTGTATGCTACAACTATAAGATAAGAGAATAAATGTCTCAATAGAGTAATAAACGACGGTTGTGGTGTTGAATTCGCGAGGAATCTTTCCATTGGACAATGAAATGCAATAGACGAATAAAAGTTGGGGTTAGAAAAAATCTAGAGAAAGGATTCTTGGTTTTCAATACAATTTGTCATAGCAAAGTAAAGACTATATATATAGTGATGGATTCTTGGTTTTCAATACAATTTGACAAGGACAACTTCCTCCGTCTAATAGGACAAGGAAGTTGGACGTAAAAAAAAAACGTCCAACTTCCTTGTCCTATTAGACGGAGCACTTAGGGGAGACACGGTTAGGTCGTATTTTGTGTATTCTCATTGGTGTACTGTATACGCACCGTCAGCTTCCATCTGAGACCGTCTGTCTGCTTTCGTTTATACAGAACGGGATCTAGGATAATCGACGGTCTACAATACGTAAGATTGTATAGAAGCAAAATACAAGGGTTTCATCATCTTCCTCATCAGGTCTCTCTCTCTACTCATCTGCTACTGGTTCTCTAACTTACCTCCATAACAATCTCGTAAGCCAAAAAACTGAAAAAGATGGATTCAGATGAAGACGATTTCGTATTCTATGGTACACCGATTCAGGCAGAAGAAGACCTAACAAGCAGGAAGAAAAAATCAGTTGCAGAAGCTGCAGGTCAACTACGAGCCGTTGTTCCATGGAAACAAGAGGTTTAATTTCTTCAAAAAAAAAAAAACAATTCCTCTATGTATTTGATTTCAATCAGAATTTTACTCGTTTGATTACTTCTATTAATTATTGATATGCACGTTTGAAATTTTAGGTTAGAGATGAAGAAGGAAGAAGGAGATTTCATGGAGCATTTACAGGAGGATTTTCAGCTGGTTATTATAATACAGTCGGATCCAAAGAAGGTATACTTGTTTGTTTCTCCTTCT